>JARHVA010000129.1:2345000-2847500 GCA_037957365.1 Torreya grandis | reverse complement strand
ATTTATTACTTCCTAAGATCATCTTAATGATCCTATACTCTACTATCACACATTGGTTTTATTGAAATGATTACATCTACAAATTCATATTTCAATTACTTAAGCTACAATAGTGACAAATCCTCTCTCTCATGGAGCACATTTATTGAATTTCACCCTTGAGGGTGGCACCAAAAACCATCTCCTATAAAATAGTTAGTGTGTTATAAAATGATCCATGTCCTCTTATGATATACATATCTCTATTTGAGACATTATACTCACACATATTTTATGCTTTATCAACTATATTTATATTTTTATCTCCTATGGGGGAATCATACCCATTCAAGATATATTTATTATATCACCTTTGTGGGAACCATACCCATATATATTCCTCTAAAACCATTATTGATTCAATCTAAATAAACCTTATAACACCCACATATCTAAATATATCACATTGCTCAAATGAATGCATCTATTATTATCTTACATACATGTACTCACATGATGGTTTTCACACATGATACATTTATTTCCATATTAGGGCATATCACTTTTCCCTAATTTCATTTATCACTATGGGAATATTACCTTTTTATCTCCTTTAGTGTATTATCTATATTTTGTGCATATGAAGCTTAATTGGAGGATAAAATTTTCCCCATCACATTTCTATGATGGGATATCTTATATTCCCCTCATTATCTCATCCCAATCTAAGTTTGCACCTACATATTAATTTAGCATGATGATATATATATTATATATAATTATGAATGGGAATATTACTTTCATATATTTCTACCTATAGTGGGGAATATGGATTTCCCTTAGTCTCATATCCTCATACTCCCTTAAGTCATATCAAACTATTAAAATTTACATTATTATATTTTTATATAGTTACATACATGCCTTTACCAAGTGTTTTCAAACATTTATAACAACTTAAACTATATTACGTGATTATATGTGATGCACATGACTCTTTATTCTGAGAAGAGTGATTTTATAGAATAAGTTTTAAAATCTTTTGCCTTAAAATGCACACATATCTAGGTATTTTACAACCACATTTTTCAATATGGATAAAAAAGTTAAAATGATAAATTAGGGATCAAACAAAAAATAAGTGCCAAGATATGAAAAGTATCTTCTTCCCTCATCAAGAAGAGTTTTTTTTACCACAAATTACTCAAAAAATTATAATACTTGAGAAAGCATGGAATTTTTTTTTTCAATTAAAATTATTAAGAAATGATGGCATAGTTTGCATACTATTAGGTGTATTCATTTACGTGTTCATATTTTTTATTTATTTTTATTTTACTATATCCAAATTGATTTCATATGATATTGACGACTTTTTTGAGATTTCCCATTACTTGTAGGTATACCAAATTTCAAGGACATCAAAGTTTAGGTGGAACCTTTCTTAAGAATTCAAGTGTTTCATCCATCCTTCCCTTGGTAATTACATGTATGTATTTCAATTATTATTTTAATTTGATGCACACATGACTTCATATACACACATCAAAGTTTACCTTTATGTAGACACCTAATTTTTATACAAGAATTAATATTGAAATATGTTTAATTTCATTTTTGTAGATGGTCCATTATATCCAATTAGGTACTTGTTAGAATTTTCTGTGTTTTCTTTATTTATTTATTCTCTATGTGGATAAATTTTCTCTCTATTATTTTATTTTATCTCTCTTGTATGTGCTATTATCTTGGGAATCCTAATATCTCTTCTTATTTTTCTTATCTACTGTTGGTTTTTACTCTAAGAAACATGTAGAGGTTGGATGATTTTTGTCTCATAAAAAATAAACATGTCATCGAGTATGTCATTTTATTTCTATGGGATATTTTCCCCTCCTCTTTTATTCTCACTTGTGTGGTCCTTTGTTCAACTTATTTCTATTTTCTTGTGTTAGGTTATGCATGAGTAGGTCCTTAATTTTAATTAGATAAGCCTAATATGCAAAGCCTCCTGAAAGGATTTTTATAAGAAGAATAAAGGAATAACTAAGAGGAATTTAGTCTTAGCCACATACCAAATAAATATATTTCTACTCCTACAGAATATTTACAAAGATTTAGTTGCATATTTGACCAAATTAAATATATTTGATTGTTTAGATAGTTTAATTTTATTTCCAATAGAGAGGTATTGAATCTCTATCTCTCATTTGGATTGATATTACACTCACACACAATAATTACATTTGATATTATTAAATAAAAGGATATCTAGATACAACTCTTTGAAATTTTCCTAGGCCAACTAACCTTACATAATATCTATTCATCTTTCATAAATTTGTGGTGAATTATGTAAAAAATATAAAGAGAAGAAAAAATATATACTCTAACCACCAAATCTTCAATGCAAAGGATAAAAAATAGTTTATTATCAACTTGTGTATTATATTATAAGATTAAAATATATATAAACATTTAATTACATAATATATATTGACACATAAAAAATTAGAGACCTTTCAATTCCATACAATACACATTGAAAGTAGAACCACTTTTGTCTCAATGAAATTTGATAGTTATATTTGTAAGGTAATAGACTAGACATATTTTTAAGCATGTATTAGACTCAAAATTCATTACAATCACCAAATATGTCACATTCTATCATTTTATTATACTCTATCATTTTATCTTTTATTTCATTGTTACGAATTTTTTTATCATGTAGTTGTTCAGTTTGTCTATGTTTTATTGCATAAGGTGAATATAATTACTATTTTGGATTGTATTATTTGATATCTCCCATGTGAAATATTTTTAATAATTTTTGCATTGCTTAATTTCCTTATTACACCATTTAGTTAAATTAGGTAGGCACCTTTAAAATTTTCATGTATAATCCTAATGGGACATAAATAATAACTAATGTAGTCAAGGATAGAGGGTCTAATAAAGAACAACTTTTTCCTTGCAGTATTACTCAATTATCTCACTAGTAAACACCTTCACACAAAATAATACACTTTATTCATAATTTTAATTTCAATTATAGAGACATAAACATGTCCTTTTATTCTCCCTAAAAACGTGAATAAAGTAACATTACAAATAATCCCTTAAAGAACATGTTTTAGTCTCAACTCTCTCACAAGAACTCTTGAATATATTATTTATAAGATACTAAATTTCCCATATCAAATATTTTATTTTATGATTTTAGATATGTCCCTTAAAATATAAAATAGTATTGAAAATCCCATAATAATTTCAAGTGTTCTTTATCATTACCTTATTTTTCCAAGTCACAGATAAAACTGTTGTTTATGTAGTATGATGGTTTTGAAACCATTATGGCAATTGAAAAAACATTATTTTATGTAAATTATTAGTTGTGAAATATATGGGGTGATGATAAATTTACACATAAGTTTTTAAAACTTCCAAGGTTGTTAATAACAAACACTTAATCTTGCATAACCGTCAAGGTAGGTTTCATGCTATGTAAAGTTTGCCAAGTTCCAAAGGTCATATCTTTTGCATACAAACTCAATGTGAGATGCATTCTTTAAAAAGTGTATAAATTTTATATATTAAAATAAATATTTAATCACATTCATGTTTATTTATTTCCTTTATTACCTTTTTTCCTCTACTCCACAACCTAACCAATTTATCCCTTCAACACTTATAGCCATGTCCTGAATTATATTGATGGTTGAAAAACTCAACCAACTTGCTTGGAACCATGTAGCTTTATAAAACTAATTAATGTAAGGGAATATTAGGAATGTTATAATTTGGTCTAGGATATATATTTAATTCATGATAGTGAGTGGAATTTGAATTTGAGTGCACAGAAGTTTTCCCACCCAAAAAGAATTTTCAAAATGTTTTAGGTGGTTTGAGTAAATGTTGAAGATATGTAAATGATGAATAAGTTTTAATAGACATTTAAGGTTTTATTAAATATCATAATATGGTTTTTATTCATAAGTAAATTTAAGAGTGAGGTGGTAATCCACCACCCTACATGGGTCTAGAAGGTTGATAGAGGTTTCTTGATCATGAAACAGTTACAAGTTATGTTTTAGGAGTCCACATTATATGTAAGAAGAATATAATGTGGGTAGTCAATTTTGAGTATGTAATCCTCACATAAAATTAAAATATGTTGATTAATGGAGAATTTAAAATCTTTTATGAAGGGGAGTTTGAATGTTGTAACCCCTATTTTTGAAAGAATGAATGTAGACCTTATTGAAGTCATTTGCTTTTGTTGTTGAATGCATGTATATTGATGATGAAAAGAATGGAATTGAAATTATCTCCAAGTGTATTTTTAGGATATGTAAATTTTATTTTTAAGATATAATTTTAAGGATTATAAAAAATCAAGGTCCCTGTCAAAGAAAGGGAATACATACCATGTTTTGGTGTGTTTTCTACTTGATTATAGACTATGTTTTTAAAATTGTCAATCAAATGAAATTTGGTAATTGTGTTAACATTATTGAAAGATTTTGGAATGTGTTTTAATATCATATGTTTTAAATAATGACAATGAATACATTTGGTGCTCAGATATAGCATACACAGGCCCTTATTTTATGTGAGTTCATCTATTTACATATTGTACTTAACAAGATGGTGAATCATTAAAGTTGGTAGGTTGTGTTTTACATTTCAAAAGGTGTATTGAGTGTGAATTGATGTTATTATACCCATATATAGCATATAAACTCTATGATTATAGGTATCTCTATTCTAACCATGTTTCCCATAGTAAATGTTGCCAAGTTGGACTGTGTATTTAGTTTCTTGAAAGGATATGATCAAATATTCGAGTTGAAAGTTCTATAAAATGTTTTGGTAAGTATATTTGAATCCATTTAATGTTATTTTAACCTTTATGTTAGTAAATAATTTATTATGATTTTTCAAACCTTGACACAAACATGTAGATGGTCATTTTGCTTACACGATCAAACATATTTTAAGTTGAAAAGTTGTGACAGTGGATTGGTTAACACTACCTAGTGAATGAGAAGTGTGTATAAGGTCAATATAGTGGTAAATAATATTTTAATGGTCTTTTAAATAATTTATTTTTTTTCAATGGAAATTTGTGTCCTCTTAGCCTGAGATAAGAGTGTAAAAACCTTAAACTAAGGTTTGCTATTTATAACCAATTCTAACCATCAAAATCTAGTGAAATTTGGTATATAGATAGATTATGATCTATGATAAGGGATTGAAGGGTTTTTAGGACATGTCATTATGTTTTCATACTGATATTAATGACTTAGTGTCTAAGATAGTAAAAGAGACCTAATGGACCTAATTGGGACCAAAGAAGAGCTTGGAAAGGTGACCTAAATGTTGAGTTGGAACTTGAAAATTGATAGAAGACTAAAAAAGGGGAAAGGGAATCTTAAAAATTCATTAGTTTCTCAAGGTACACTTGTACCTAATTTTACATAAAGATTTTAAGTCAAATAGGGCTAGAAGGATTGTGAAGAGAGTAGGCAGAGTTGTGAAGAAGGGTGAATCGAGGCTTGAAAAGTGTTGGATAGTTGTTGACTGAGAAGGGAGGATTGTTGAGACATATACGATCAAGATAAATATTTTTGAAACCATAACAATTACTAGGTATACCTATAACCCTTGCAAGAAGATTGAACCTAAGAAGCTATTATCAAAAGAGAGAACAGTGATATAAAGGCATAGAGTGAGAGTTTTGGTATGATATCTTCATCATTTTGGTATTAGAGCCATCTAGATGCTCTAAGAATATATATATATAGGTTTATTACATTGTGAATGTTGCATGTTGCATGAATTTTTAGGTAAGGAATATTTTTAAAGAAAAAGCACGAAGGCAGATAAGAGAAGGTATGAATTATTTATGGTTGATTATTTGTTTTGAATACATGGTTAATCGTATGTGATAGGTGAAGGAAATAAAATAATAAGTAGTGTGGTGGAATCCCTAAATTAAAATAGATATTAACAAACTCAAGTGAGATAAATGTTCATAAATAGAGCTCAGGAAAGAGAAAGCAGTCCAAGTGTGAAGGACAAGCAGTGGAAAGGCCCTAATGAGGTATAAAATAGAGAGAGTGAGGGGTTCCAAGTGTGAACCAAAGGAAGTGGTCCAACTGAGGCCAAAAAGAAGATTAGTATGTACCCAAGTGAGGTAATCAAGCTAAAGATGAAAGGAAAGGTAGAAAGAGAGATAGGGTTAAGCATGAAAGCCACAAAGAGAATATGGTGCATGAAGAGACCAAGAAGAAGATTGAGATGGAGATAGAGATGGGAGAGATGAGGTAGAAAATTAATGAGATGTTGACCAAGATAGATTAGCTAAAAGAGATTGTGAACCTACATCTTAAATGGGTCATGAGAAATAAGCCACTCAAGTGGCCAATCAAGAAATTAGTGGAGAAGAGAAGAAGACAAAAGATGAAGGACAAGAAGGAAATCAAGCCTAATGTTTTGAAATCTAATAATGTATTGGTATTTGTGAGTGCAGGTTTAAGAGATGAAAAGAAGAATGAGATATTTGACCCCATTCATAGGCTCAAGAAATAAAAAGAGGAAGTATATGACCAAGTGGTGATCAAAAGAAGTCAAGATGAAGAAGAGACTCAAGGTAGAGTCATGTTGATGGAACAAAAACAAGCTGGTCAACCATTTTGGAAGTAAGATAGCATAAAGAAGGAAGAAACCCTCACTCAAGAAGATGTAAGTGAAACCAAAGGAGCAATGGGACAACAACATTAAGAAAGGTATGAGGAATATTCAAGTTTGTATGAATATTTGAAGCAAGAATATGGATTTTATCCTCATCAAATGTACAGAGAAATGGTTAAGGAGGTTACAAAAGAGAACATAGACTTATGGAATGCAGTAATGGCATCCAAGATAAGGGCATTAACGAAGGCAAGAAGAATTCAAGCACATGATGGCACTCTATATTAATAAGTTTCAGATATTGAGATTGAAGTACAGGTGGAATATGAAGGATAAGTCATGAAAGGAGAGGAAAAAGATGCATTGATGGTTGATGTAAAGAGGAAGAGTGAAGCATACATAGCATATGAAGGTGATTGGGAGAAAGATAAATAAGAAAGAAAAGAGGAGATTTATAGAATGCCTCAAGGGCATGATAAATAACATGTTTTATTTAATGAGTTGTATTTTTTAGGTATAGCATGGAGGAAGATAGAAAGAAGCAAGATAAGGTACAAGTGTGGCAGTCAAGAGCACATACATTTATATGAGATTTTGAATAAAAAGGACTAAAAGTTTTATCCCCTTGAGATTATGATATAGTGGCATCTTATTAATGTTAAAATTTTGTATATGATATGTATTGAAGTCATGATAGTGAGTGGAATTTGAATTTGAATCCATTAGAAGTTTTCTCACCAAAAAGGAATTTTTAAATTTTCAAAATGTTTTAGGTGTTCTGAGTAAATGTTGAAGATGTGTAAATGATGAATAAGTTATAATATAACTTTAAGGTCATATTAAATTTCCTAATATGGTTTTGAGTCATATGTCTTGTTAATATTGAGGTGGCAATCCACCACCCTACGTGGGTCTAGAAGGTTGATAGAGGTTTCTTGATCATGAAACAGTTACAAGTTATGTTTTAAGAGTCCATATTATATGTAAGAAGAATATAATGTGGGTAGTCAGTTTCAAGGATGTAATCCTCACATACCATTAAAATATATTTATGAATGGATAGTTTAAAAGCTTGTATGAAGGGGAGTTTGAATGTTGTAACCCTTATTTTTGAAAGAATGAATGTAGACCCTGTTGAGGTCATTTGCTTTTGTTGTTGAATGCATGTATATTAATGATGAAAATAATGGAATTTAAATTGTCTCCAAGTGTATTTTGAGTTTACGTAAATTTTATTTTGAATAGATACTTTTAATTATTATAAGAAATCAAGGTCCCTATCAAAGAAAGAGAATATAGACCTTGTTTTGGTGTGTTTTCTACTTAATTATAGACTATGTTTTTAGAATTTTCAATCAAATGAAATTTGGTAATTGTGTTAATGTTATTTAAAGATTTTTTAATGTTTTTTGAGATCATATGTTGTAAATAATGACAATGAATACATCAGGTGCTCATAAATAGCATACACATACCCTTATTTTGTGTGAGTTCCACTATTTGCAGACTGTGCTTAAAAAGATGATGAATCATTGAAGTTGGAAGGTTGTGTTTTACATTTTAAAATGTGTATTGATAGTGACTTGATGTTATGAGACTCATATATAACATATAAACCATATGATTATAGGTATCTCTAAATTTGACCCTATTTCCTATAGTAAATGTTGTCAAGTTGAACTGTGTATTTAGTTTCTTGAAAGGATATGATCAAATATTCAAGTTAAAAGTGATTTAATTACTTTTTGTAAGTATATTTAAATCCATTTAATGTTTTTTTAACCTTTAGTTTAGTAAATAAGGTACTATGAGTTTGAAAATCTTGACACAGACGTGTAAATGGTCATTTTGCTTACACAGTTAAGCATATTCTGAGTTGAAAAGTTGTGATAGTGGATTAGTTAACACTACTTAGTGAATTAGAAGTGTGTATAAGGTCAATAAAATGGTAAATTATCTTTTATATGTCCTTGAAATACTTTAAAACATTGGAAATGGAAATTTGTGTCCTCTCTTGGCCTGAGATAGAGTCTAAAAACCCTAAACTAAGGTTTATTATATATAATCAATTCTAACCATCAAAATCTAGTGAAATTTGGTATACAGATAGATTATGATCTATGCTAAGGTATTAAATGGGTTTAATGGAATTTAATTTTTTTTATTTATATTAATGATTGAGAGTCTAAGACAGTAAAAGAGACCTAATGGACCTAATTGGGACAAAAAAAGAGCTTGGAAAGGTGACCTAAAGGTTGAGTTGGGACTTGAAAATTGATATGAGACTAAAAAAGTGAAAATGGTATCTAAAAATGTCATTATTTTCTCAAGGTACACTTTTCCCTAACTGTACAAAATGATTTTGAGTCAAATAGGGCTATAAGGACTGATACATAGAGTTGTGAAGAAGGGTGAATTGAGACTTGAAAAGTGTTGGAGAGTTGTTGACTAAAAATAAAGGATTTATGAGACATATATGATAAATATAAATATTTTTTAAACCATAAAAAAAATTTGGTGGACCTATAACCCTTGCATGAATATTGAACCTAAGAAGCTATTGTTAGAAGAGAGAATAGTGATATAAAGGCATAGAGTGAGAGTTTTGGTATGATCTCTACATCATTAATCCTTCTCTAATGTAAATAATTACATATTTTTTTGAGTAATGATACTCCATTAGATCACCTTACACCAATAAAAATAAACAAAACAAGAAAAAACACTGACACAAATTTTGAGATGATGCAAGATTGTTTGATTGCTCTAATTCTCCTCTATTATAAACTTAGGGTAAGAGTTTGTGAGAATTATTATAAAAAAATTTGTATAGGTAGTAGAACCACCCTTTATAATTTTATGAAAAATACATAAAATTCCCTCCATGATTTGATGTAATGCCATATTTTCTAACCAAGTTACTGGACTGCAAACCATCCTCCTCTACCAAACACATTCCACACTATCTCATCCCAACAATTCCTTAAAACATAGTTTTGATCTCTCCTACCATATTTAATCTCTCTTTCTCCACTATCTTATATTATTTTTCCCACATCTATATATACACCTCCACCAAGTGTCCTCTATGCCATATCCACATACTCCTTGTTTTTCCTCATCCACTACCTTCATTGGAACAACATCCTCTACTACATTTTCTATCTTCAAAATTACCTCAAATATTTCATCCATATCCATTTAAACATTATCCCTTCCAAACTATCTTCATATTGTTCATAACTATTTGAAACCTCACCTCTTCTACACTTTCTAAGAAAAATAAAACCATAAATTGCTCATCCTCTTCTTTTCCAACTCTTTTATGGGTTTTTCCCAGATTTTTGATACCTTTTACTCCTCTTCTTGATAGTTGTAGAAGAACATCCAAAAAAATTATCTCACTTCTCACCTTTGTGTCACATGTATGACACTCTTAGTCTTCACTCTATCCACCCTTAGCCTCTTTTATGAGGATTTCTTCTTTTTCATCCTCAATTGTTGTAATTTTCCCACTACTTATGAAAACATCAACATTAATAAAATTAAATATTCTCTTAATCACCCTCATCTATTATACAAGTAAGATATGGTCTTATAATCCTTATTCATCAAACATGGGACCTCCATGAATCATCAAAATAATTTAAACATCTACCCTCTCTAAAACCTCCTCATATTCCTCTAATGGATAGTCTTCTTCTTCTCCACTCAATACTTCCTCTAAATCCACATCATGTGAATTCACTTTCACTTACTTAACATCCACCTTCATGACTTATAAAAGGAATGCTTCCATTACTCCTCCATCGAATAAATATAGTTCAATCAACTCCAAAGCCATCTTATTCTAATAACCCTTTATAATCTTCACCTCTGTAACACATGATGTGATCCATGCTCTACTCATTTATTTATCCTCAATTGAAGAAATAACATCATATTCCATGATAATTATCATGTATTTCACAACCTATAACTTATTTAACCTATCAACCTTTATCATAACTAGAGTATTACTAAATTTTATTCTCATCATTTCCTTAAATCTCACATGGGATTGCATTTTCCTCAGCATGACTCTCAACTCATTCACTAAGACTAACACCTCTCACCCATTTCTCTCACATTTTCCTCACACACACACATCTTATCCCATTAATAAAATAATCCTATTTAAATCATACATCGATTATACACCTATATATACCTCTCTCTTAACTCTTTCTTCTCTACCCACATACATAATATGGATAACACCTCTTTGCATCCTCTACCCATTTTTAACTAAATGGAGGATGTACCCATAATTCTCTAATAAAACATAAAATATGGAGAATTCTCTGTTATCACCAATTTTCACTAATTTTCTCCACCCATTATTTTTATAATGGACTAAAAACACACTCTCCCACTTATCCTAGATATTTTGCCTTGATTTGATACTAATAGATGTAGTCAATGATATAAGGTCCAATTAAGGATCACTTTTCCTTACAAAATTACTATATTATCTCACCAATGATCACATTATCATAAAAAATACACTTTATTATTAATATTAATTGTAATTATAAATACATACACACACCCTCACACACTTTTAATAAACATGGAGAATGTAACTCTATAAGAAGTCCCTCAATGGACCTATTCTATTATGAGCTCTCTAAAACATAATATTGAATAATTTATCTAAAAAATACTACATTTACCATACAAAAAATATTAATTCATTCCTTTTCTATATGTCTCTTCAATGAAAAAACATTCTATAAAATTCCCATTATGATAATCTCAAGAATTATTGATCGTTATTTTCTTTTTGCAAGTCATGTAGGAGAAATTGCTACTTTATGTAGATTATTTATTTTGAAACTATCAATGAGGTTTAGAAATAATAAATTCATGCATACTTATGGTTTATAACTGATTGGTGTGGCTTCAAAACCACCTCTTAATCTTAAAAACCTACCAGAGTGATTTTATCACTGTGAAAATTCTTCCAAATTATGGAAGCCATATCTTTTGCATACATAATAGAAACGAGATTAATTTTTTTTGAAAGTAATATAATTTTTTAGGGGAATAAAAATATGAAATAAAATTTATTTCTATTGTTTTACTTTACTCTATTTTTTATCTACTCCACAACCTATTTGTTTTATCCCTTTCAAAAATACAACCACTTCTTAAATTGTATTGATGGTTGAGAAACTCAACCAACTTTATTGGAACCATATAGTTTCTTTAAACTGATCCTTTAGTAATTTAATTAATTCCTATAAATTTTTGGATGATTTATAATACCTTTTACAACATTTAACCATGTCAAAATAATGAAACTCAAATAAATTTCAATACCTATATTTGGGTGATGCAAAATTGCACAGTTACTCAAATGTTCCTACATCATACACCCAATGTATAAATTTGTGAGCATTGTGCTCAAAAGTATGGGATAGGTGGTAAAATCATTCTTTTAATTTTAATAAAATACATGATAGACCCTCGATGATATGGTGTAGTTCCATATTTCCTAGATAATTTTCCATACTAAAAATCATCCTTCTCCTCCAAACACATTCCACGCTACCTTATCCTATCCCCTTTCTCAAAAATTTGGTTGATATCTCACACCACATTTCATTTTTATCTTTTAATTCTATATCATATTATTTTTACCACCTCTATTCATCTACCTACACCAATATCCTATACACCATCTCCACATAATCCTTCCTTCTCCTCATCCACTATATTTATTGTAACAACATGCTACGATGCATTTTATATATTCAAAATGGCATCAAAGAGTTAATACATATCTAATTGAAATAATTCCACTTATATGTTGTAAATATTTTCATTGATGTCAAAGGTCTAGCATTAATGGTGATAAAGTCCCCATTGCATTTAATGTTGTTTGTAATAAATATATCTTGGCTAATATGAGTTAATATTAATGAATATATTTTTGGTTGCATATGAGAAAAAAGAAGGGTCCATGGAGAAGTCAAAGAGCCATGGGGTAAAGACAAAAGAAGGATGGGACACATTTTCCCATGAAGAGTCATCTTGGGGAATTCCAAGAGTCACCAAGTCAAGACAAAAGAGGAAGGGCACAATTTCTCATGAAGGGACACTTTAAGGAATACGAAAAGTCACCAAGATGAGGACAAAAGAGGGAAGGACCTTTTTTATCATGAAGGGTCACCACATGACTTTTCAAAGGCTTGAATATGAAGGGTCATACAAGTTTGGCACCATTTTCCATGAGGATTGAAGGATCACAAAGGGGGAAGTCCAAAGTTCATTTGGAAAGCTATAAATAAAGGCTTGAGAAGCCATTTGTAAAATGAGAGATAGAGGTTGATTTGATATTGTAATATCTAGCTTAGAAGAGCAATTGTGAGAGATGAATAAAATTTGTATTTGTTATATCTAGCTTAGAAGAGCAAAGGTGAGAGAGAGGAAAGAGATGTTGTATTAATCTATCATTTGTTGAGATAGAAACATTGAGAGATAGGTGTGTGGTATACACAAAGGGGTTGGTACTCCTATGGGTTGGTGCTCAGAAATAGTATCTGGGTTGGTGCTCGGCAAAGGGGTGTGGTGCTCCTGTGGGTTGGTGCTCATGAATAGTTGTTGGGTTGGTGCTCATCAAAGGGGTTGGTGCTCTTGTAAGCTTGGCTTGAAAATATTGTTTGGGTTGGTGCTCATTCATATACTTGAGATTATTCTCTGTGGTTTTTCCCACATTGGGTTTCCACGTTATATCTGGTTTCTCTCTCTATCTTGTGTGGTGTTTATTGTTTGAGTTTTATTGCATATATTGAATGTTTGATTAAGTGAAATTTGGTTAAGGAAAAGATTTATAAGATATATGATATACTGATTCACCCCCCCCCTCTCAGTATATCCTGTGCTTAACAATTGGTATCAGAGAACGTTCCTTTTTCAAAAGTTTTACAGCTTAAAGGCAGATTAGGAAAGCATGATGGCTGGGTCACAAGAAGGATTTTCTACAAATAAGGCACCTTTGTTTGATGGGATGAATTATGCTTTTTGGAGCATGAGAATGAAGGTTTATTTGATGGCCCTTGGATTCGACATATGGAAAGTAGTGGTGGAGGAATGTGAAGAGCCACAGACATTTGTAATTACTCCAGCACAAAAGAAGGCAAGTGAATGTAATGCTAAAGCTTTAAATGCTATTTTATGTGGTTTATGTGAATCTAAATTTGTTAAAGTTATGTAATGTAAATCTGCTCATGAAACTTGGGTAAAACTTGAGAATATTTACAAAAGTGATGGAAAGGTTTAGAAAGCTAAGCTATAGACTTTTAGAAGGTAGTTTGAAATTTTGAAAATGGAAGAAGAAGATATAGCAAGTTATCTTTTACGAGTTGATCAAATCATAAATCAGATTCAAGGTCTTTGAGAAACATTGGATGAGTCAATGGTGGTGCAAAAGGTTTTGAGATCTCTACCAATGGGATATCATGCAAAGGTTTCAGTAATCAAGGAGATGAAGAATTTAGCCAAGCTAAAGATGGATGAGCTTCATGGTATTCTCACGGCATATGAGATGCAGATAGAATAAGATAAACCCTCAAAGAGAGAAGTAGATTTCAAGACATCAAAGAAGGAGAAAGCTAAGATTCAAGAATCAAGTGATAGTTTCAGTGATGATGAAGATGACAATGAAGCACTTTTCATTCACAAGATGAAAAGAGGAACAAGTTAATATCAAGGAAAATTACCTTTTAAATGTTTTAATTGTGGAAAGACTGGATAGTTTTTAGCTAGATGCCCAGATAAGGTTAATGATGATGAAGAAGAAAAGCCTACATACAAGAAGAATTTCAAAGGCAAATCTAAGAAGGGATTTGAGAAGAAGAGCCTGTATTCTAAGGATCCTAGTTCAGGTGAAGATAGTGGAGTCAGTGATTTAGAACAAGAAGAGATTCTATTCATGGCCATACATGAAGATGATCAAGAAGAAGAAGAGAAGGAAGCTGAAGTGAATATGCAAGGAGAGCTCATTTGTGCCTTAGAAGAGTTAGAAGCTGTTCAGAAGAAGAATCAAAGATTAAAGTGCCAGATCGAGAAAAATGAACAAGAGTCAAAGGAAATTATTGAAGATCTACAAACACACTTTGAAAAAGCCAAGAAGAATGAAGAAGACCTCATAGCATAGTTGGAAATAGCAAGAAAAGAATGTCAAAGGTATATTATTGAAGTTGTCTCTTTAAAAGAAGTTATTAAGAAAGCAGTCAATGATAAAGTAGTCAGTGATTCAAAATTTGAAGATAGCACTAACATGTTGAATAAGATATTAGAAAGTCAAAAAGAAAATTCAATAAGATAGGGATCAGATTTGAAAAGAAAAAGAGATATGTTGAAGCTCTTACAAAAGAGGAAACAAAAAGGGGAGAAGTGAAAAATACAGAGGACATTTAAAATAGAGAAGGCTAGAGAGAACAAATCTACAAAAGACAATCAGGTCAGAGATATATAGACAGGTCTTATTTTTATGGTTATTATTTTTATTGTAATGGATATGGTCACAAGAAATTAGAATGTAGAAAAAGAGCTAACAATTTCAGAAATAAGGAGAAAGAAAGTCAAGGAGAGTCAAGTAGAAGCCACAACTCTTTTGCTCCTCTATCAAGCTTTGATGAAGAGACCATAGTATGCTACAAGTGCAACAACTTCAAACATATAGCTCAGTATTGTAGAAGTGTGTTCGATTCAGTCAAGAAGGATCAAAGTTTCAAATCTCCATTCATTAAGAAGAAGGCTCAGACATGTTCATGCTAGAAGAAACAACCTGAAGATTCTATGATGGTTCAGACAGCTCTGCATGTAAGAGGTAAATATTAGCCATGGTTAATTGATAGTGGATGTTCGAGGCATATGACAGGTGATAAAAGTAATTTCACAACTCTAAAGAAGATCAATGGTGGTACAGTGATATTTAGAGATAAAACCACTGCCAGGATAACTGGAAAAGGTACTTTAAGTCTGAATTATGGTAGAACTAAGACTAAGAATGTTCTATATGTAAAATGTCTTAAGCATAATCTATTGAGTGTTAGTCAAATATGTGATCAAGGATACACATTAAATTTTCATAAATAAGGTTGTGAGATTAGAATAAAAGATTCAAATGAGTTAATTGTAGATGCTCCAAGGATAGGGGACAATGTATATGTTTTGTCAGATATCTTCTCAAAGGCACGATCAAAGGACACATTCAAAGATTAGGGAGAGGAGTTGGGATTAATTTCTATTACTTCCTGCCACTGATGTTCAGCATCAGTTGAGGCAGAGCTAAGTGTTAGCTCCAGGTAGGCCCTTTACCATTGATGTCAAAGGGGGAAAATAACAGGTATAGGTATAGGTGAAAAAAATAGGTACAAGGAAAAGGTATAGGTTGCTACAATAAGGGGGAGTTACTATATGTTTTTAGATGACAATATGTGTAGGTGATAGGATGTGGCAATTTCAGGATTGAGGTTGTCATCAATGACAAAGGGGGATATTGTTGGAAATATTGTCATTGATGTCAAAGGTCTAACATTATTGGTGATAAAGGCCCCATTGCATTTAATGTTGTTTGTAATAAATGTATCTTGGCTAATATGAGTTAATATTAACGAATATATTTTTGGTTGCATATGAGATAAAAGAAGGGCCCATGGAGAAGTCAAAGAGCCACAGGATAAAGACAAAAGAAGGATGGGATGCATTTTCCCATGAAGAGTCATCTTGGGTAATTCCAAGAGTCACCAAGTGAAGACAAAAGAGGAAGGGCACAATTTCTCATGAAGGGATGCTTTAAAGAATACGAAAAGTCACCAAGATGAGGACAAAAGAGTGAAGGACATTTTTGATCATGAAGGGTCACTACATGACATTCAAAGGCTTGAATATGAAGGGTCATACAAGTTTGGCACCATTTTCCATGAGGATTGAAGGGTCACAAAGGGGGAAGGCCAAAGGTCATTTGGAAATCTATAAATAAAGGCTTGAGAAGCCATTTGTAAAATGAGAGATAGAGGTTGATTTGATATTATAATATCTAGGTTAGAAGAGTAATTATGAGAGATGAATATGATTTGTATTTTTTATATCTAGCTTAGAAGAGCAAAGGTGAGAGAGAGGAAAGAGATGTTGTATTGATCTATCATTTGTTGATATAGCAACATTGTGAGATAGGTGTGTGGTATACACAAAGGAGTTGGTGCTCCTGTGGGTTGGTGCTCACGAATTGCTACTGGGTTGGTGTTTGGCAAAGGGGTTGATGCTCCTTTGGGTTGGTGCTCATGAATTGTTGATGGGTTGGTGCTCGGGAAAGGGGTTGGTGCTCCTATGGGTTGATGCTCATGAATAGTAGCTGGGTTGGTACTTGGCAAAGGGGCATGGTGCTCCTGTGGGTTGGTGCTCATGAATAGTTGTTGGGTTGGTGCTCAGCAAAGGGGTTGGTGCTCCTGCAAGCTTGGCTTGTGAATATTGTTTGGGTTGGTGCTCATTCGTATACTTGATATTTTTCTCCATGGTTTTTCCCACATTGGGTTTCCATGTTATATCTGGTGTCTCTCTCTATCTTTTGTGGTGTTTATTGTTTGAATTCTATTGCATATCTTGAATGTTTGATTAAGGAAAATATTTATAAGATATATGATATACTGATTCACCCCCCCCACTCTCAGTATATCCCATGCTTAACATTATAAAATATCTTATTATTCTTCATGACTTGTTGAAACCTCACCCTATTCTAATTTTTATGGTGTTGATAACACCATGAACTACTTATCCTCTTCTTCCCCAACTCTTATGTGGGTTGTTCCCATATTTATAATACTTTGTACTCCTCCTATTATTTGTTTTAGAAACACATACACAATTTTTATCTCACTCATTTCCTCTATTTTACATGGGTGAAACTCTTCATCTTCACTTTATCCACACCAATCCCCCTTTATGAACATTGGGTTTGTGTGGAAGTAGACCTCTCTCAAGGCCTTTGGGAGACTATGGACATGTAGATTGGTAGCCAACATTTTCCATTGAGGGTTATATATAATAACTTTCCCAATACCTACTTCCATTTCTAGGCCTTGAACCACATGATTAAATATCTCCCTCTGATGGATAACTTGAACCAACCACCCAACATGGAAATAGAGATATCCCATCCACATATGAGGGAGAATGATGGCTAGAAGGTGGTGGGGAAGAGAAATAATTCAAATAATCAAAAAGTAAAATCTCCTATAAGTAATATCAAGCCCACGGTCTTGGCTAACACCACTCTATCAACCTTAACCTAGATATTGTTTATCTATGCCCCTATATCAAACCCTAATTTGATCATGATAAGTGTTCTTTAGGTTGTTAATGTCACTCTAAAAACACTAGAAATTCTACCAACTAGGTTAACTTTCTATCAAAAGCAAGATTCACAAACACCCTCGATGACCATCTCAACTAAAACCTCATGAGATATCCCTCCCTCACCATGTAGGCAAGTGACTCATTGATGAAAGATTCACTCACCTAGAAGTGAGGATATTGATTTTATTTAGGCTAAGAGGTAGTTTGCTAAATTTGGGGATTTTTTTGCAAGAAAACATGCCCCTTTTTTAGCAATAACTATTTTACAATGTTAGAGGACATAGAGGGTGAAACCATGAACCTTGATAGTTTCTAATGAATGTGTCCTCATGGAATGTGCATGGATTGAAAGACACAACACAACTATCAAAAAAAAAATTGCATATATTATGCCTATAAAAAAATTAAAATTACTAGTTTTGCATTGTAGATAATAGCTAATGTCATTTGGCCCAATGCTACTTGTCACATGTATAGACACAATGTGGGTTATGGTGGCGTAATATCCTTGATATATACAATCTATGTGCCTTATGTGATTGATTGGGAAGTGGACTCATCTAACCATGCTATTTAGATAGTTTTTTATTTTTATGGTTGAATCCTTAATTTTACAAATCTTTATGCTTTTAACAATGTCATTAAAATGATGTCTCTATAGAGATGGATAGAATCTTCCCTCCCCATGGCCCACTATATTTTTTGTATTAATTTTAAAATGATTGAATTTTTAAAGGATAAATAATGGGTCTTATCAATGCAGTGGTGTGTTGGTGTGAGAGAAGCCTTATTTTACCTTTGTAACAAACTTGGTTTGTTTGAATTAAACCATCATGATAGGAATTATTCCCCTAAAACTTCATTTACCAAGTATATTTTTTTTGAAGGATTTGAGCGAGTGTTAAAATGACTCGATCAATCCCTCATCTCAGACCAGAATATTTTCTCTATTTTACAAAAATTTAATCAATTAGTGAGTGTTATTCCCAATGTCCTCTCTGATCACCAACCCATATGGTTTACTATTCAATGGACCACTCCTCCCACTAATTCTTTTAATATCTAACTCTACCTGAATGCCTCTCATCTATGACATCCACAAACTATTTCTCACATTAAGAGGGTTTAAAATATTACCCTTTATCTGACTAGAGAGTCTAGGTGGATTAATTTTTGGGAAGCTACCATCTCTCACACTACTACCTTCTTCTCTTTTTTGGTAAACAATCAAATTTCATCATAAAATGGGTGAAGTTTATTGTTTTGAAATAATTCAATCACCTTTCTCAAATTTTAGAGCAAACCCCTCTCAATGAGACTTTACATAACTAGGTGGTCACCCTCATACAATAAATAAATCTTTTTGACCTCTATTAGGAAAATAGGGCCCAATTACGATATCACCTTCATGAAAAAAAAATTGGGGATCGAGTTTCTAAATAATTTTTCAACAAGCTAAGGGACCAAAATTTTACCATTCAAATAAAATATATCAAAGATTTTGGATATTATTTAACTAACCTACCAAACACCCTTCAATATTTTTTAGGCATTATAGACAAGTTTTCCAAGATCAACATTCCTTGGAGTCTCAAATGTGGCTTTGAAAACATGCACTAACATGGTCCCATGTAAAATATATCTCATTCAAAATATTTCTTGTAACCAACTCATATCCATTGAAGAACTACACCAAGAAGCAATGGGTATGGCACAAGACATAGCCTCTAAGGTTGATGGGTTTCCTTGTGAATCATATCAATCTCTCTAGAAATGTGTTAGCCCCAATGTACATAAATTTTATCTTAAGGCTCTCTCTTAATGCACTATAGGCTAGCTTATTAATAAAGGTAACATCAAGTTAATTCCCAAGATTGGGGATCCTGAAATCTTTTCTAATTGGAGGCTTATTACTCTTCCAAATGTTTTTTACAAAATTATTACTTAATACCTATCCCTTAGGATTAGATATTTGCTTCCCTTTATCATTTATTCTCAAAAAATTGGGTTTATCTTAGGGTGTTACATCTTGGATAACATCATGTCTATTTGGGAAGGCATGGAATAGTATCACACCTTCCAACACAAATCCTTGTTTATCAAAGTTGACTTTGAGAAGGCCTATGATATAATGGAATGGCCCCTTATTTTATTCATGCTTCAGGCTCTTGGGTTTGGCATCAAATTCATTCTCTTTGTGAGAACCCTTTTTTAAGATGTTTTTGCATGCATTACCATTAATGGTCATCAATCTAAGAGCTTTAGTTTGTTTTGCTCTATTAGATATGGGTGCCCTCTCGCTCCTACTTTCTATGTGCTTATTTTTTATGGTTTTGGTTACTTATTAAAATATTATACTATAAAAGTTAGTGTTAGAGGCATCTCCCTACCCATGGTTACTCACCATCAGCTTGTTAATGGGCACTTTTTCAATAATTATTTCCTTACCCTTTAGGAGGATGAATAGGTGGTACATAATTCCATGGAATGCCTTAATACACTTTTATCTACATTAGGTTATAGTATTTAATGGGTCAAAAGTTAGTGTTCAAGGTAGATCTATGAGACTCTCCCTTTTTGGCTTGATGTCTTTCAATGGAATTAGATTACACATGGTTAAATTTTCAAGTTGTAAAGTATTCCATTTACATTTTAGGCTTCTCCCATAGACCTATGGAGTTATGTTATCCTTAGATTTGATTAAAAAATATATCCTATTATATTACCACACCTCATTATATGGCTGGTGAATTTCAAATGTGTTCTATAATTATCATGGATACTCATCTATAATACTCCTCTTATTAGGCTCCCTCAAAATCAGCCTATAAGAAGCTTTAAATTTTCTCGGGGACTTTCTATGGTGCTAATCCAAAGGAAAAAAATTATGTCATCAAGTGGCTTGGGATATTTTCCACCAAACCAGAGAGGCTAGAGTCTCTAATTAATTGACATATTCAATAAAGGCTCCACCTTGTGTGCTAAGTGAATTATTAGAGCTATTGAAGGATAAGAGGCCTAGAAAGTTATTCTCATGAATTGCATCTCTTCAAGGGCTCCTTAAGGTCAAAATATTTACATGAATCTAGGATTAAAACTTTAGTTATCACCCTAGCCTATGTTAAAATCATTGGGATTTTTATTGTCAAAAACATATGGAAATCATGGATTCTATAAAACCCTAGTTGATTTGTAAAGGTGATGGGTTCAAATCTATCTTATCTATCAATTTTTCATTCTCTATGTTAGTCCCCTATTATCAGGATTAAATCATTGATGTTATACCATCATGAATTTAAAACTTTGATGGATATTTTTGACAAATATACTAGATCATGGCTCACTTGGGAGGTCCTCAATGCTAAGTTTAAGTTAAACTCCTAGGAATTTTAATTCATCATTAAAATTCATATGGTTTTGCCTGACTATGCTTGCACAAGATTAGCCTCACTAAATCTCCTCAATGGTGGAAGGATAGGAACTAGTCTACTTCCACACCCATGCTTTGGTACTAACCTTCAAATGGTTATTAGTAGATCTCCCCAATCACTCCTCCTTGGGAGATACTCAACAAACATTGGCATCTTACTAGACCAAATTTTATTTGGAATAAGAGATTTATGACTGTCTAGGTTGTTATTTTTGAGCCCAAGAAAGCCATTTTTACCCGGTGCTTAATTTTACAAGGCCTCCATGTAGGCAAAATATTGTTTCACATGTGGGTAGCTCCTCCCAAAGGTTCATCTTGTGGTCAAATTGAGTCCCTTAAACATATTTTTTGGTTTTGTGTCAAGGCTCAATATGCCTAGAATTAGATCCACTCATTCTTCCAAACTTATAGTCTTAAACCTTTCTCTTTATACCTCATTATTATTGGATATTTTGTGTCCCTACTTGTAAAGTTTAAGAAAATTTGACATATTTTCCACATTTAAATTATTGTTATGTTATGGAAAGATAGAAATGCTATTATTTTTAATAAATAAACTTTGCCAAAGATTTTCTTATTTCTAACCGAATCTATGTGCTCTCTAACATTATGCTTCAAATCTAGGTGTAATCCAAAAAAGTGTAAATGGAAGTTTGGCATCTCTACTCTCTCCTTGAACACTTGGATTGTGCTCTTTCACTATCAATACATTTAAATTAGAGGATCCCCAGTAGAGTGGGCATAACAAAGACCAAAAGTGTAGGTTACATGGTCATGCTAGGAGCCATGGCCACCATAGATCTCATAGATCCTATACCTTCTCCCCCATTCCTCCTCATAGATGGGGATTATCTCCCTCCATTAGATTTTTAGTTTAGTTGTAACCAAATACTAATAATTCTAGGTATCCCTGTGGGGTGGGAATGGGAAAGATAAGTTTTCCACATTAAATATTTCTATCTCCCCCTATCATGATCGGAACAAAGAAGAAGAAAAAGAAGAAGAAGAAGAATAAAATAAGATGGTTGGACCATACCTAATACAACCCCGCCTCATTACGGAGGGTAGGGAGATAATCCTAATACACCTCTTATTCAACACCTTCATCTACAAGCCAAGTGGCACCGATTACTAATTGCTGACTTATTTTTATATCATGTTCTTATGATGTCAACATGATGTAATGGTTATTTAGTTTCCTAAGTGGTCTGATGTGTTGTGACTTAGTGGTTTGATTCCATACCACCCAAATTTCTGTTTTAATTTTATTATGTTTTTATTCTATTAATATGATGTAGGTTTTAATAAAAAATGTTGAAGATTTTTGATGATATTTTTTTATTAAAATTTCAATTAATATTTTTAATAAATTATACAATTCAATAAAGTTTTAAAAATAACATTACAAGTGTACAAACACAAATGTTTTTACCCTAACTCCATTAAATGAAAATGAAATCATAGCCAATGGTGTGTATATTATTGAGATATAAGTTTTTAAAAAACTTGATTAATGGTCAAAAAGCTATTAAACTATTCGTAATGATATATGTATGAACCATAATGAGGTATGTTATGTATAAAATAACTAATAATTAAAAAATAACATTTAAAACATTATATATATATATATATATATATATATATATATATATATAATTATGTTTTCCCCTTTACAAACTCATAATTGTTAATAATAAAGAAATAAAAATGCATATTTAAATGTGTTTGTGAAGGCTACAAAACTAATAAATTACATTTTCCCCTTTACGTTTTCCCTCAGATCAAGATCAATGGTCCATGGTGATCCGTGCAAGGATAATCAAATGGTGAAAAATGAAAGAAGGATTTTAAAAGGGTAATGGTCACTTTTTTAAATATTTATGAATAGAATGCCATGACAGAGCCACATAAGCTAGACTAGTTGGTTCAAGAGATTTTGCAAATTCACGGCAAGGCAAATCTATAAATAGGTGATCTAAATAAAATATAATGCATGAATTTCATATTATTTCAACAAGCTACCACCATTAAATCTCCAAGGAAACCTTCATAAAAACCCTAGCAAGCATGAGAACCCTAATTAGATCCTGTGAGTATTATAATTGAGCCAAGGAAGATTGAATTATCATCTCTACAAGAAATTTTGACCTAGAAATTGAATTATAGTCCACTAGTGAGCAATTGAATAGAATTTATATCAATGATATCTTGAAAAAATGTTTCAAGGGAATATGCAAGCAAGTGGTCCTAGGAAACGGGAGATCTTTCAAATGATCTCAAACAATTGGAGGATAGAGCAGTACACACATTGGGAAGCTTATTCAAGTATCCCACCACAACCAGTCCAAAAGTTTTAATTATAGATGATGAATTCATGCAAAGAGAATCTGAGTTTATGCAAGGTGTAAGGAACTAAAGCATAGGTAAGACTACTACTGATAATAATAGGATCATGGATATGATGCTAACCATAAAGGAAAATATTAATGAAGCTAGAAATATCAAAAGGGCATTAAAAAGGGTAGATAAAGACCATAAGAGCTTAGCAAGTTAAATGACGGATCTCTTCATGAAACCAATTATCAACCTTGAGCTAATTAAGGAATATCATTACAGAATGAATATCTTGTTGGGGACTTCAGTATCACAAGGGTACCAAAGTTAGTTGAATTAAGAATATTCTTCCTGTAGCTAAAGCATTGTATATTTTTAAAATGAAATATTCTTTTTGTAAAGGCATATATATATATATATATATATATATACATATATATATATATATATATATATATATATATATATATATATATTAAGACACATTGCCTATAGATTAGTCCATTAGGGAAAGTTTAGTGTATTCAAGAACATTTATAGAAAGGACAGTTATCCTAGCACTTATACTTTTGTAATTGGATATGACTAATCGACATACTTCCTTGAATTCTATAAATGAGTATTGTCAATTGTAAAAAGGGAGGGAGTTCTTAGAGACAAAATTACTTTGTAAACTTAGTTCAAGAAATACAAGTAAGGAATTCTATAAAGTTTGTCTAATATTTATCTTTATGTTTGCTATCATGGCTTCTCTCTTACTTGCTTGATTTAACTTCCAGATCTGAATTGTTCTTATGAATTTTTGATGTGTACATTTGAATGTAGAGTTGTTAACTTGTGCCAATGCTAAGTTAATTGAAATTTCTTAGGTTCATTTTTTTTTTTTACTCTTCTTGTATTTAGGCTAATGATGTTTACTTGTAGGAGTAAATATTTGAAGTGAATCTAGTTCTTATTTGCATTATTTCACACTATCCTTTGATGTTTTCCTAATGTGTGATAGGATTTGATCTTATTTTACTTCATGTCATATATTTTTTAAGTGCATGTCTAGATGAAATTTGAACTTTGTCATGATGTTTGGAATGAAGATGAGCAACATCTTTCTTCTCTGCCCTACCCTTCCTTTTGCTCCTTTCTTTAATCAATTCACTCTAGTTTAATTTTCATTGTAAATATACATCTTATATTAAATTTTGATAATAATTCACTATTCTTAGTGCATAATACTTCATATTTTACATAGATTAGTTAGTTGGCCATGGTGGCTCCCAACCACCAAATTAATGTAAATTTGTGAAACAGTCATTTATCTTGGCCAATAATTCACCATAAATCTCAAGAAGATCACAACTATAAACTCATACAATGGATTCTTTGAATCCATAAATGAGAAGTGTTTCTTAAACACTATATGAACTTGTTAATACATCTAGGTGCATCAACAAGGGAAAATTTGGTGCTAGAAGCAAGGATTAAGCTAAATCTTTGTAAATTTTAAATATCTTTGATAATTTTAGTGAATTATGTTCAAAGATTGATGTATTATTTGCATATTTGTGTTTCTTTAAGTATATTTATGTAAAGATCATTGATCTTAATGGTTTTATACCAATCTTTGTGCTTGTTTAGATAAAGATAGTAATTTTTTGAAAATCTATGTGAAATGTTTGTAAATATTTAAAGATCCATTTGTCTTTGAAAATATTTGGTTTCTATGTTGTATTATGAATAAGATTTAGAGCTGTAACAGCCACAAGTAAGGTCTTCATCAAGGTATGGCATGGTTAGGTGGATATTATATCAATGTTCTTGGTCAGGTACATGATTTTCCTTAAAACCCTAAAAAGTATTTGCCTTCTTTTAGTCCTACAAGTTTTGTTACTACTGAAGAGCACATCAAATTCTTTAAAACTACCTTAGGATTGTTAAATGTTGTTCATAAATATGTTGCTTGTAGATTATTTCCTTTTACTCTTAGATATGAGGCATATGATTGGTTTCTTAACCTTTTTAAAGATTTCATTATCAGTTGGAATGATTTTGATAATTATTTTGTTGATCAATTTGGAAAGACCATCAGTCCATATGTCCTTTATCAACAATTCATTACTATAAGAAAGAATTCAAATGAAACAATTAGAGATTTTAATGTTATATTTCAAGAGATATTGAACATAATTATATCTCCTTATAGACCTTTTGAGGCTTTAGCTCTAGAGATTTACAAGGATGATTTAGATCCATTGACTTTTATGTTTATGAAAAGATCTGTTAGAGTTAGTAATACATTAGCTTTAATTTATGATGAAGCTATGGTAATTAATGACCAAATACAACCCTAGGGTCAAATGTCATATGTCATTCTAAATGTCAATCTTAATTTTCCTATGTTAAATTCCATTTCTAATGAAAATCAAAATAGACCTACATCTAGGTTTCAAAATAGCAATGACAACTATAAAAATAGTTCATCTGAGAATTTACATGAAATTAATCTTTGTTATATGGGTTTATCTTATCATTATAATGTTTTTGAAGCATATAAAAATGAAAAGGATACATTTAAAATTGTGCTTAATCAAGACAATGTTATAGGGACATCTAGATTTGCAAGGACATCTAGATCCTTCATGGTATAGGCTTCTAATTTTCCATTCAAAGAAGAAATTGAACCTAAAGATGCTATAGAAGAAGGAATAGCCATTCAAGATAATCAGCCCCATGAGCAAGATTAGATACAAGCTAACCTCTCTTTAGAAGATAGTTATGAGGACAATTTATATGAGGTCATTGATGAAATTAAAGATATCTCTGAAGAAGATGATCATCAATAGTAACTATACCAATATTTCTTGGTAGAAATTGAGGTATTCCAAGACAACAATTTTTTTCTATAGATCCCAAAGCAAGATGAGGTGGGACTCGATTGGATAGAAGAGACACCATTATGCACAAAAGATGAATATGAAGCAAGTGCAACATATCAATAACGTTCATATGACTCCATAAAAAGGTCAAAAATATGTGATCTACATGTTTCAAATGGTAAGATTTCAAATTAATCTCATGTCCAATATATTTATCATGATGAAGATACCTTTTGGGAAGACTTGGATAATTTTTGTTCTAAGATAGATAGTCCATTCCCACTCCATGTGGAGATTGATGAATGTATTATAGAAAGTATTATTGTAGATATTCTTTAAGAAAGAAATGATATTATAGAGATCCCAAAGCAAGATGAGTTTGAGCCTAATGAATACATCAATCCAAGTATACCAGTTGAGTTCATAATACAACCATGGAAGGAGAATGAGATAAGACATTATTAGTCTTTTAATGAAGTAGAGCTAGCTTTCTTGATGCAATAAATAATAATTTGGGAAGGAGATGATTGGATCTTGGATCTATATCTTCAATCCATGTTCTTGATAATGGAGGTGGGAAGCCAAGTTGCATCATACAAAAGACACAAGCATACAAGTGATCCTATCCACAGGAAGAGGCCATTGAATGGAAGAAATTATGTTTCAAGGTTCTATGCTAGGATAAATAACTTTCCATTTGATCTTGGAGATAAGTTATTTATAAATTTAGTGTAAGGCTTAGATTAGTTTCTTTCATGTTTCTTTCCTTCTTGTCCCTTGTTTGTAAGTAGTGTTTTTGAATATTTTATTTGTTTGTTTTTTGTTTTTCTTTATTTGTTTGCTTTCTTTTCTTTGTTATTTGATTTTAAATATGTCCTTTTGGATAGCCCTCAGATCAAAGTTCACCTAATTACTTAGGAAATTCTAAATTAGAAATGCAGGTATGATTTCTCAACATTGGTTGATAATGAATTGTTGAAATGTGAGTTTGATGTTATTTGGAGAAACTAGCAAAGACTAATGGATAAGTTAATTATTCCTTGAGATTCTAAGCATTGTTTTGATCTAATATTAATTCTAAGAATGGTTTCACATGTTGGTTGAAAGTTTGAATTATTGAAAAAAATCATGTTTACACTTAATAAACATTATTACCTGGGACAAACTTTGCAACCAAGGATGATTTTCTAAAGATTAAACACTTAACCAAATCCAAAACCTAGCTAAACTAGTTCCTAAGCTTTGCTATAAAGTAAAAAATGATCTAAAAAATACAAAAATAAGAGATTATTGTAAAATTCAAAGAATATCCAAGCAAAAGTGATTTTGGTAGTCTCCAACAGGGCTATGGATGCCTAGATGGTAGTGAAACAAGGCCTTGAGTGGATCCAAAGGCATCTCTGTCAGGGATATGGACACCTGAATGGAAGTAGAGCAATGTCCAAACCCTCCCTATACAAATCATGGCTCTTAATGAACATATAAATATGTTATAAGTTAGTGTTAATGGTCACGGTCATGAATCTAGAAGTTGTTTCCTAAATATCATAGCAAATAGTAAGTGGAATTAAAGCGCACACATAGCATGACTAGGTTTTGATGTTTGATCTTAATTGTGCATGTGTAAGGCGTGTTTCAATCATAAATTGATCTTAATAATGTAACTTGATCAAATGGAATGAATAAATTAATTATTAGTTTAAACTAGAGTCTCTAAATTCTAACATATTATTATGTTTCCCCCAGAAGTTACCATTTGTTAAGGTCAACATACCCCCATTCTTGAAAATAGGGACCCTTGTTTCAAGTTATGCAAATTTGTGCTTTAAATTAAAAATTCACTTGATCAAAGTGTCACTAACATATTTTCATAATGTCTTTATTTGAAAATCATCCACACTTAGTTTGGTTAGCACATTTATACATGACTCTAGTTTGCCCTTATCTAAATTTGCTAACATTGGATCTTTATATTTTCCATTTGCAATTCTAATAAGGTCCATTTAGAATGAGTAATATATAGGTTTTATGATTTAATAATAATTTGATCTTTTACAAGCCTTTGGTTTATTGAAAATCAAGTTGAATTTAAGTCTGATCAGCTTAAAACCCTAATTTCAATTACCCTAGATCATGCCCTTTAATTGAATTCAAATTTGTATGGGAATAATTTACATGGGAATAATTATTTGTGCCCTAGATTAGATTAATTTTTATCCTAAGGCTTAGTCATATTTTTAAACATGACCAAACCTTAGTCTAAAATTTCACCCTTGGTCTCTTTTATATTCTAACCCTTGGTCCCTTTTATCTACTAGTTTGGTATAAGCAATGCATGGTCCCTTTTACTATAGACTTATCCTAAAGTCCTTACCCTAAAGTTTTTTGTATTTATTAATAAAAAAAACCCTATGATAGAAATCATATGTTGTGTCTTTTAGTATTAATAAGGGTCTTGTATATTATGTTTATAACTTAGCTTAATTATTTTAACCTAAGTTATTTATATACTATCTAGCCTGACTTAAACATTTTTCATATCCATAGGATCTACAGTACACATTTGGTCAAATGGGGAAGATATGACAGTGTGAGATCAATGTTGAAAAGTCAAGATAAGGTCCATGATTAAAACCTGATCAAGTACTAGATGATTGATAGTATATGGTACTACATACACATTCTGATCAATAGAGCGTAGTGAGTCAAGACTTCAACAAATCCTCAAGTCCCACATTAAAGTTTGATCATCGTTAGAAGATCAATAGAGTACATTGATTTCTACCTAGAGGATCTAATGGTGCATGATCAAAATTGACTTTTCAAGCCCCAACCCCTAGGTTAAAGATTCAGCATTGTATGCTAGATCAAAAACATGCATTTGATCAAATGAAGTTGATCCTATGATATGTGATCAAAGTATACTTTTCAAAAAAGCAAGAATAGTGGGAATCCAATTGTTTTTTACCCCTTAGATCGAGATCAATAGTCTGTAATGATCCATGCAAGGATAATTAGACAGTGAAAAATGAAAGAAGGATTTTCAAAGGGTAACGGTCAATTTTTTATATATTGATGAACATAATACCATAGAGATGCCATGATGGAGCCACCTAAGCTAGACTAGTTATTTTAACATATTTTGCATATTCATGGCAAGGAAAAGGTATAAATACGTGATCTAAATAAAATATACGGAATGAATTTCATATGAGTTTGATAAGATACCACCATTAAAGCTCTGAAGAAACCTTCAAAAAAACCCTAACAAGCATGAGAACCCTAATTAGATCCTGTGAGCATTATTATTGAGCCAAGGAAGATTTAATTATCATCTATGCAAGATAATTTGACCCAAAATCTAAATTATAGTCCACTAGTGATCAATTTAATATAATTTCCAGTAATGATAGCTTAAAAAAATGTTTCAAGGGAATATGCAAGTGTTCCTGGGAGATGGGAGATATTTCAAAGGATCTCACCATAACCAGTCCAATTGGTCTAATTATAGATGATGAATTCAATCAAAGAGTATCCCAATTTATGTAAGGGGTAAAGAACTCAAGCATGTGTAAGACTACTACTGATAATAATAGGATCATGGATATGATTCTAACCATAAAGGAAAAGATTAGTGAAGCCAAAAACATCGAAAGGGCATTAAGAAGGGTAGATAAAGACCACAAAAGCTTAGCATGTCAAATGAAGGAACTCTTCATGAAACTAATTATTGACCTTGCGTTAATTGAGGAGTAGCATTATAGAATGAAGATCTCATTGGGGACTTTAGCAACATAAGGGTCCAAAAGTTAGTTGAATTAATAATATTATTCCTATAGCTAAGCATTGTATATTTTGAAAATGGAATGTTATTTTTGTATAGGCATGTGCAGCTTGTAAAACACATTACCTACAGATTAGTCCATTAGGTAAAGTCTAGTGTATTATAGAACATTTGTAGAAAGGATAGTTGTCCTAACACTTGTACTTTTTTAATTGGATATGACTATCTGACATACTTCTTTGCATTATATAAAAGGAGTATTGTTAATTATAAAAAGGAAGGGAGTTATTAAAGCCAAAATTCTTTGTAAACTTGGTGCAAGCAATACAAGCAAAGAATTCTACAAAGTTTGTCCAATATTTGTTTGTATTTGTTATCATGGCTTCTCTCTCACTTGCTTGGTTTAATTTCTAGATTTTAATTATTATTATAAATTTTTGATGTGCACATTTGAATGTAGATTTGTTAACTTATGCCAATGCTAGGTTAATTTCAATTTTTTAGGTTCATCTCATTTTCTTTACTTTTCTTGTATTTGGACTCATGTTGTTTGCTTGCAAGAGTAAACTTTAAAGTGAATCTAGTTCTTATTTACATTATTTTACACTATCCTTAGATGTTTCACTGATGTGTGATAGGATTTGATCTTATGCTAATTCATGTCATACATTGGTTAAGTTCATGTCTAGATGAAATTTGAACTTTGTCATGATGTTTGGAATGAAGATCAATAACATGTTTCTTCTCTACCCTACCCTTCCTTTTACTCCTTTCTAATTAACTCTAATTTAATTATCATTGTAAATATCCATCTTAGATTAGTTCTTAGATTATATTTTGCTCATAATTCATTGTTATTAGCATAAAATACTTCATATTTTACATATATTAGCTATTTGGCCATGGTGGCTCCCAACCACCAAATTAATATAAATTTTTGAAACAGATCACTTGTTCTACCTCTATTCCATCAATAGATAATAGGATTATCACAAACTATAGCTCATGAATTGAATTAAAATGAATTAATAAATGATAATTGTTTCTTAAACACTCTATGCACCTATGATACATATTTAAGCATCAACACCTACTCCACAACCATAAGCTTTTCAACTTGATAACCTGTAGATTCCCACTAGTGCTCATCAACCATCAATGTACAAACAAGTCCCTAATATTTTGAATGTCTTGTGTTGCATGAAAAGAATATATATGTTTGTTTTAGTGTGTTGATTTATTTAAATATATTTTAATATCTACAAATCATTACTAAGACATGAAATTTTAAAGGAAGTCATGTTCTCAATATTCACCAAAAGATTGTGTAGTCTACAAGTGGGAGATTAATATGGTTTTAGTTATGAACCTCAAGAAAATAGTGAGATGAAGTGGTTTCATATGAAATTAAATGATAAATCAGATATTTAATATCCATACAACATGATTGAGCACTTAAATACTAGCTCCTCCAAGTAACATATAGTGGTTTCATCCTAAAGATTATGTATAGGTATGACTTCACAAAGGTGAATTGAAAAGGTATAATATTGCATTTCTAGTGTAGTATGAGGGTCATAACCTCATGAGGAAATTTATTAGATAATTTATGGTTTTATTTGGTTTTGGGTTGGTCCAAAATACATGGTAAAGGGGTTTTAAATGACAAAAAGTAGACCTATAGATCTGCAGACTTGTAGGTCTCTTTTTCGTATGAAATGCAATGAATTTTGTATAAGAAGCTGAGGTTTGAAGACTAAAATATGGGTGGTAACTATGTGAAGACACTATTTAAATGTGTTACATACCTAAATAGACCATCTGAAACTTGAACCAAACACCAAAGTCCTAAGTAAGAAATAATTCACATCTCACTTGTAGTCAAGAGTCTAAGACTGCCATCTACAGGTATGTCATGAGAAAATGAGGTAGATGAGTTTTAAGTGGATTAAAAATGGGTCTCATATGTCTATATAACTATAATAAACCTATATATAATGTTATCATCATTAAATAATACATCAATGTGTCAACAAAAGAATGGGGTTCACAGTTCACATAGGCAGACCTAGTTTAGAGGAGCTAGGGTTTTGTGATCCCAATGAGAGATATAGTGTCTCAAAACACTAAAAATGGGTTATACAAAACTTTAAATGATATTATAAACCTTCATACCTCTATTTTTCACCCCCTCAAACCATTGGTTGGCACGTGCAGGGTACAAAGTGTACAAAAAATGGCTCAAAATGATTATTTTAGGTTATTTAGAAGCATAAAAAGTTGTGTCAGACCCTCAAATTGGACTTGGAGTATTATTAGGAGGTATTTAAAGTGGATAAAATTTCATATTAATGTTTAAAATGTGTGATCATTAATAAGAGACAAATATCCTCTCCATAGGCTTAGAGACTTAATTGAGGGCTAATGGAGAGAAAAATAGGTGAAGTACACTTGCACTTAGTGTTTGGTCATGAAAATTTGTACAAAGTAGGAAGAGAATTATGGGTACTTAAAAATATTATTATTTTTCCAATATAATCTACATAATTTTATATGCAATGAGCTTTACATGTTTTGAGGGCTACAAGTAATTGAAGATAAATATGGGACTTAGGTATGAAATGAAGTGTGGGAGAGTGGTTGAGGCACCCAAGGGGGTTGATATAAGTTTTTAAAGATAATATAGGTCTCTAAAGGATATAGGTTGAACTCATGATTATGAAATAAATATTTGAATCATTATAGCAAGAGAGACATAGTGAGATCAAATGGGTTTCAAAACACCTAAGAAGATATGATCATCACTACAACATCAGTATGGAGAGATCCTAAGCATATGAAAAGTGTCAAAGAGGAGAGAAAATGGTATTTAAAGGTGATTTCATGACCAAAAAATGCCACTTGTCACTTTTCAAGCCAAGAGGAGGTAGTTTGAAGAAGATAAGATGTGTCAAACAAATAGAGAAACCCCTACACAATTTGGGAAATGAAGCATCATCAAGAAAGCAATGCATGTCATTTAAGACTTTGAGACTATTTTATAACCTCCTTATTGAATATAACTCATGTCATGAGTGCTTAAGACTCATCATTACTCTTTTTTATACCTCTTCTCTCTTTCCTTCTCTCATTCTCTATATTTACAACCTTGTTTGGCTTTTTATAGATCCTTTGGCTGAGTACAGTGAAGCCCTAATCAATTGAACACTTGTACTATGCCTTTGAATAATGAATAAATTTTATTCTTACATTTTTACATGCTTAAAATTAGTATACTTGTGTGATTTTTGATGAATTCTAGTAGTATTTATTATACTCTCTCTCTCATTTGTCCTCTCCTAACTATTTGAAAATGGATTGTCTTCTTGCAGGTCACATGGTGAGTTTGATGTAGTTTTTCATGGTTTGAAAGTGTATTTTTATTCATTATTGCCTTGATTATACCTATTGACCAACCCTCTAATTTAATTCATTGTCTAAAACCTCCATGTTGAAACACTCGTGCTTGAAGGTCCTTGTTGGCTATTATGATCACATTTAGGTCTAATTCATGTTCTTAGTGCATGATAGTCAAGTGGAGGGTCTTGATTTGGTGTATCACCTCCCTAGTTAGGTTTATTTTATGTTATCTCTCTCCCTTTTCCTTTTCAAGCTAGTATTGTATTATAGTGAGCCTAATTGATACATGAAGGGGAGTTAGCCCTATAATCCATAGGTTTAGTCCACTTAGAGATCACCCACAACATAGGACTAATCCCATTATATATCTCAATTGAGAGGGCTTGAAACACCCTCTCAAGGGTGAAATTTTAAGCTATAATAGGATTCATATGCCCAATCTTCCTTGTCCCATGTTATTTATATGTTATCCTATGCTCCAAATAATATTTCATACACCAAGATATTTCCAAAAATTGTTTTGAGACTTCTTTCATGTCCTTATCAATGTCAAAAATATGGATAAATATGGGTATGATGGTATAGTTATAGGGATGGTTTGGGATGTTTAAGATTGAATGGAATGGGTCTACCCCTAACTGTAGGGTAATTATAGACAACATAGTTACATGACACTAGAAACTAATTTTCATCATGGTACTTGCCCAAGGTACCATATTTTTTTATGACTTTTTAAAATTCTTTAAAAGTAATTTATTTTTTTGTTTTTGTTTTTTTCCTAGAATCTTATTATTAAATTATGGAAGAGTTTGAGATGAATGATGTTCATGGGTTTATCAAGATCATTTCCATCTTACTTTTCCATTTTTTATGCTCCAAATATTATATTATGAAGTTATTTGATCACTAAATTGGATTCTTCTAAATTTAGACATCATAACTAGGTATCATTATAGCCCCTACAATAGAGGGTGATGCCAAGGAGGGTGAAGCGAGATGCATGTTAGATAAAGGATTATATTTGATTATGATAAATATTTAGAGGGATTATTTTGTTATCAAGGTAAGTGTAAATGGCATGATATCAAGGGGAAGTGGGACCAATAATCTCACATACCATTTTGAATTCTGAATGTTTCATGAGTGCTTCATATGACATGATTTTGTGTGCTTTAGGAAGGATATCAAAGATGTCTAAATTCTTTTTTATAATGGTGGAAAAATTTTCCTGTTCTTTGGGATTGATATTATCTCCAAGTTTAATAATTTTAGGATTGTTTTCTATTCAAAAGTTGACATCAAGTGATTTAGAGCCATCCTTAATTGTGTCAGTGCAAATATATTGGCACCTCAAAGAAGTTTTCACCAATAAACTCATCTATTTTTATTTCTTTGGTCAAATAGTGCCTCAAAGAGGGTTTCTCTAGGGCTCTTCAATTTTTTATTTTATTTTAATTTATTATGACTAAGGAACTCATCCTAGTTCCCAAAATATGTTGATCTATCCAAGTTGATTCATCTATGAGGGACTTCAATTTTTTATTTTATTTTTAATTTATTATGACTAAGGATCTCATCCTAGTTATCAAAATGTGTTGATCTATCTATTAAAATTTGAGCTATAATAGGAGCCATATGCCCAATCTTCCATGTGCCATGTTGTTGTTACATTCTCCTGTGTCCAAAGAAGATTTCACACACTAAGGTATTTCCAAAGCATGTTTCAAGACTTCTTCCATGTCCTTATCAATGTCAAAAATATGGATAAGTATGGGTATGATGGTATAGTTATAGGGATGGGTTGGGATGTCTAAGATTTAATGGAATGGGTCTACCTCTAAGTGTAGGGTAATTATAGGTAACAAATTTATACATGACACTAGAAAATAGTTTTGACCATCGTACTTGCCCAAGGTGCCATAAATTTTATTTTATTTTTATGACTTTTTTGAATTCTTTAAAAATATTTGATTTATTTTTTAATTTTTTGATTGAATCATATTATTAAATTATGGAAGCATTTGAGATGCATGATGTTCATGGGTTCATCAAGATAGTCTCCAGCTTGTGTGTCTAGCTTATATGCTCCACATATTCCATTATGAAGTTATTTGATCACTAGATTGGTTTATTTTGATTTTAGACATCTTAACTAGGTACTGTCATAGCCCCTACAATAGAGGGTGATGCCAATGCATGTGAATCAAGATGCGTGTTAGATAAAGTATTCTATTTAATTATGTGAAATATTTGGAGAGATTATTTTATAATGGAGGTAAGTGTAAATGGCATGATACCAAGAAGAAGTGGGACCAACAATCTTACATACCATTTTGAGTTTTGAATGTTTCATGAGTGCTTCATATGACATGATTTTTCATGATTTAGGAAGGATATCAAAGATTTATGAAAAAAATTATAAGGGTGGCCAAATTATCCTATTCTTTGGGACTGAGATTATCCCCAAGTTTAATGATATTAGGATTTTTTATTGTTTCAATGTTGACACCAAGTGATTTTGAGCCACCATGTGACTATGTAAGTGCAAGGGGAAGGTTGAGTTCTTAATATGTTGGCACCTCAGAGAAGTTTTCACCAATAGACTCATCTATTTATTTATTTTTTTGTCAAATAGTGCCTCAAAGAGGTTTTCTTTGGGGGAATTCAATTTTTTATTTTATTTTTAATTTATTATGACTAAGGAACTCATCCTAGTTCCTAAAATGTGTTGATCTATCCAAGTTGAAAATGGATTTTTAGTCATTATTGCCTTGCTTAGACCTCTTGACCAACCCTCTCATTCAATGTACTGTCTACAACCTATACATTGAAACACTCATGCTTGAAGGTCATTGTTGGGTAGTGTGATTAGATTTAGGTCTAATTCATGTTCTTAGTGTATGATTTATGAAGGATATCAAAGATGTCTAACAAATTTGTTATAAGGGTTGCCAAATTTTTCTATTCTTTGGGACTGAGATTATCCCCAAGTTTAATGATATTAGGATTGTTTATTATTCCAATGTTGACATCAAGTGATTTAGAGCCATCCTATAATTGTGTCAGTTTAGCACCTCAGATAAGTTTTTGCCAATAGACTCATCTATTTTTATTTTTTTGGTTGGATATTGCCTCAAAGAGGTTTTCTCTAAGGGACTTCAATTTTTTATTTTATTTTTAATTTATTGTGATTGAGGAACTCATCCTAGTTCCTAAAATATGTTGATCTATCCAAGTTTATTTTTCTCTGAGGGACTTCAATTTTTTAATTTATTATGACTAAGGAACTCATCCTAGTTCCCAAAATATGTTGATTTATACAAGTTGATTTATCTATAGGGGACTTCAATTTTTTAATTTATTTTGACTAAGGAACTCATCCTAATTCCCAAAATATGTTGATCTTCCAAGTTGATTTTTCTTTAGGGGACTTTAATTTTTTATTTTATTTTTAATTTATTGTGACTAAGGAACTCATCCTAGTTCCCAAATATGTTGATTTTTTAATCGATTTTGCATGCTTTAGGAAAGATATCAAAGATGTCTGATTTTTTTAATAAGGGTGGCCAAATTATCATGTTCTTTAGGACTGATATTATCCCTAAAGTTTAAATATATTGGGATTTTTTTTAATTCCAATGTTGATATCAAGTGATTTGGAGCCATCTTACAACTGTGTCAGTGTAGGGGGAAGGTTGAGTTATTAATACATTGGCACCTCAGAAAAGTTTTCACCAATAGACTCGTTTATTTTATTTTTTTATCAAATAGTGCCTCAAAGAGGTTTTCTCTAGGGGAATTCAATTTTTATTTTATTTTTAAATTATTGTGACTAAGGAACATCCTAGTTCCCAAAAAATCCTTTTTTTTATCCCTAATGGGATGCCATCTCAAAGTCCCATGAATATTTTGATAGCTTCATTATTTTGGAAAAAAATAATTGTTATGTAATTTCATTGGTCCTAGTCAATAAGTTGAAGGTATTAAAGTTCAAGGTTTATGGTTAGGACAATAATATCATTAAAAATATTAGTTCTAATAATATATTCATAAAGGCTATGAGAGAAACCTATTCCAATGTTAGAATAAGTTTCCTCATAGATCATAGAAGTATCACTAACATCTTCATATTCATCATGGTTTATAACTAATGTCATGAGATTCTTGATTTGTGTGAATCTGTATGGGTTCTTGGATTCCTTGTTCATGAATGCCTATTTATTTTACTTCATAATTCATGATATGACACATATTTTTTATTATAGGATATGCATTGCTTTGTAAACAATCTGCTAGATTTTTATCATATAACAAGAGTCATTAGAGCTTTCAATATTCTCCCCTACAAGAAGACCTAATTTGATAAAAGAGGTTGGGAAAAACTAATATGATTCCTATTCATTATTCTTGTTCATGTTAGGACTACCATGACTTTGAGGAGAAATTGGGATTTTGTACACATAGAAGGCATATTATATTTTCATATTTTATGCAACTTTTTTCAATGATCTTGAAATGGGATTTTGAAGAAGGTGTTTTGGATATAGATGGAAGATTGTTGGGATGTATATAGGATGAAAGTTTTTTAAGTTTTAGTTATGTGTATCTATTTATTTCAAAGGCACTCTTAGTGATGGGGCAATAATTGATTTTATGAAATTACCCATCCAACAAAATTCAATATTGGAAAGGTTGAGTATCATGAGGGAGAGTCACTTCCATGCCTAAACATAAAAAAATGATGCATTAATGGAAGGTGTAAGGGATGGATTGCATGACATGAATCCATGGTTGACCAAGAAGGATGTTGTATAGGAGGTCAATATCAATGGCATGTATTAAAGTTTGATATGTGATAGGCTAAACCGTGATAGAATGATATATAGTTCATGTAAATTCCATTCATGTATTATCATATACCTTTATTGTGATGGTGTTTGGATCTAATAATGTTGTAGAGTAAACAATATTCTTGATCAAGGTCAAAATTAAAATGTTAAAACTTGATCTATTGTCTACAAGTACCCTTTTCACTTTTTGTTAGATGATGCATGCCTTGATATACAAAGGGAGATTATGGGATGGTCCAACATGAAGTATGTCATGTTGGTCAAAGGTTAGTGTATGACGTAAATACAAGTGTCCAATGAATGCTTGGAATTGGGATGGATCAATGTCATTGGGGATTCTTAACTCATGAAATATTTTTTACAAGATGCCCTTATGAAAAATATATATTTTAAGAATATCTAGGATAGATATCTAAGTATGAGTTTTATAAATATATTTGATAAGGTTGTATTTTCCTTCAAGTATATGCAAAGGAGGCCTTTGGACATTGATTTTATTTTTCCTAATTATGACATCATGTTTTATGGCTTCAACTTTGATGTTTGTGACATGGTTATCTATGTGTTCGATATAACCAACAACTGCATCATAGGAATGCAAGGATTTATTATAATTGACATTATTAGATTTGTTGTATTGACCTTGATATTTTTTTGAAGGATTTTTGTAATGTTTTGGAAAGGGGTCTCCACATATCCCCAATTTTTGATTCTTTAATGTAGAATCACTTCCTTCAATTTCAATATCTCCATTATAAATTAGATCCTTGACATAATTCTCCAATTTCATGCATCTATTGGTTAAAATCCCTTAACTTTTATGAAACTCATAGTATTTATTTTATTTTTACCATGTGGGTTTTGGATTGTTTTCATCAAAGGGTTTGTTTTGTGTTAAAATAATCATGTTTACAGCAACCAATTTGTGAAATATTGCCTTTAGTAATGCCCAAAAAGGTGTATAATGTCTTCTTTGTATTTACTATATGGGCTAGCTCTTAGGAAAGGTAATGTTGGAGGTAATTTGAATGGCTTGTATGCATTTTTAATTATTCGCTCCATCACCAAAAACATTCTTGTTTTTTATAAATAATTTTAGTTTTTTTTATGGTGTTTGATTTTGATTATCCTTATGATAAAATTTCACCAAACCTTTAGCTACAAGGTCTTTTTCAATATAAATTCCTTTTTTGGTGACTTAGTCAAAGGTAGTTTCATAATTAAATTGTATATGTAAATCCATTTCTTGATTTATATTGGCAACAAAGATGTTGAACCACTACATCTCAAGGATTGACTAAGGGAATTTGTTGGCTAAACTTATATATTATCACAGGAATGAATAAAAATTGTATCCATTAATTTTTTTAGTGTTACACAAATTCATCATTATTATTTCATGTTCCATATTGTAGGATAAGTGTTTTACCAATATTTCAAACATATCTACAAATGTTGTGATGGATCCCTTAGGGAAATGCAAAACCATTCCAAGGTTTGGGCTCCTAGGCTCTATTGACAATTTGGCCTCCCGAGTCAAATGTCAAACCCTATAGTTCAAAAACTTACTTGCCATGTCCTTTGAGAATGAGCATGGTCATCTTATTCCTTTTAAATTCCTAAAAATATCCTTTTCAACCCTTGCTTAGCATTTTTTAAGGTTATTTTGATGAAATTAAGGTAAATGTCATTTTGAGCTTATGTTGTATAGTCACCTTATTGTATAGCCAAGTTGCTTCAAGGGTGTTAAGTGGTCTAAGGGTTTTTTATGAGAGATGTCATGTGGTGGCCAAGTCATAACACCCCTCTTATAATTTCTAAAACTCTTTGAAAGGTGTTAAACTAGCATTATAACATTGCTTTCCACTCCAAAGGTGTTTTATTATCCATTTTATAATGTTCTAAAGGATTTTTAGCAAGAGATGACAAGTGTACGGTATAAATAAAATATATACATATTTTTATATGTCTATATAGACACTTAAAAACTTTAGAGGCACCTGACATATGATCTCAATCAATGTTTAGGTAGAATAGATAGTTTCAATGGTAAAAAGAGAGAATTTTTAATCAGTTCATACAAGTCTGTCAGAGCAAGATCATGTTCAAACACACATATGGATTAATTTATGTCTCCTAGGCCCATGCCCATGCTTTAGAGGGAGTTTTAAGTCATAAAATATCAAAAACTGATCCCTTTCTTCCATTGAGCTCATTGATAACTCAGAAGAGCCAATCATGTTGTTAAATGGTATGGACAAGAGAGAGAAAGAAAGGACCTAATATTTTGGGTAAAGGAGGGGACCCTAATTGGATTAAATTTTGTGGCATTAGTTCTCAGATTTCCTTCCCTTCCTTTATGAACAATTACTAAGAAGGTGAAGGGCTCATATGTCTCATCCATTCAAGCATGTTCTAGTTTGCTTTATTTTATCCTTTTTAGATCATGATGAAAGAGGAATGGAAATTTGGGTGAATTATAAATGGTTTTCAAAACATTTCGAAACCATACTCAAGACTCATTTCACATGTGTGATCCATCAAGAGATAGGAAATCTTTAGTTTAGGCAATATGCAAGTTGACAATAGTAGGGTTCTTGAAACTTCAACGTTGCCAATATTTTCAAAGTGTTAGTGAGGTATAAAAAATAGTATACACCCCCTTTAGGATCTAAAACAATGTAATTCAATGATGGCATGGACCTAAAACCCCATAAAGTGGTGATCACCTACAGTTTACTGTCAAATAGTTTAAAGAGACCATGGCAAAGTAAACCTATTCAAGCCCCATGAAGGTGTTGTCATTGCTCAATCCCTTTTAAATGACTGTAACACATTAAAATAATCCATGAATACTATATAAAAATGGTTTTAAAAACCAAATAATCAATGATTCATAGTGTCTCATCTCTAGGTCAACAAGAAGTCTAATGAACCTATCCTATAGGTATGCAAGACCTCTAGATCACCTTGGGTACCAAAAAACTAGCTGAATAAAGTAACATGATATTTTGGAATCAAAAATTTAGTTAAATCCTCATTTTATTAAGTTCATATAACCATAGGAAAGCTAGTAAACATCTCAAGTGTGTTATACTTTGCATTCTAAGTGACTATGTGGACTGAGATGTGGACTGAGTTAAATTGTGTAGGGTTCAAAATCATTTAGTTATGTTATAATGGTTATATCATAGATTAAGATGTTAGGTAAATTTTCCAATATTTTTTTTAAGGTATCATAAATAGTAATCAAACTTGGAGATATTACGGTTAGACAAGGAGCAACATCATCAACTCACCACAAAAGGACAGGCTCAATTAAGACTTCAATGCAAATAGGGTTATGTTAACAAGTTTAAGAAACTCTAATAGAGTGATGAGTTGAGGATATATATAAAATTGGAAGATATATTGAAAAATATAATCAATAAACTCCATGTTCCATAAAGAGGGAAAACTCAACTTTCATTTCACACAGTCACAATAAGCCTAAAATTGTCACTCACAGGCCTGACTATAGAAGAAGGGCAAGTTGAGAAAAGGATTCCATATTTAAGTTCCTTGAAGGTATGTGAGGTGAAATATGTTTGAAAATAAATATAATAAATTAGATATTTTTTAAATTATAATAAATTTTCCATGAAGAGGAGACTCACCTTCTTACACACAGTCAAGATCATAAACTACCTCTTATAGGTTCGTAAGAGAAATCAAGGTAGTTAAATGGAAGATGGATTAGTAAATAAACATAGAGGCCTATATATATATGGGTACCTTGTGTAATATTATTTCAATTATCATAATCCAAATAATATACCAACCCAGGGAATCCATTTGAGAGACTTGCAGTCTTGAGCCTAAGAGCACCTATAGGCTTATGGCATAATTGAGTTAACCCTTAAGGAGGTATGAGGTTTTATAATGTAGAAACATGTGTGAATTTTATTATATATGATAACATACCCTAAAATATTTTCTCTAAATAAACCAAGGATAACCTAAGGGGCAGAAGGTCCAACTAGGCCTAGTAGGCCTAGATAGATAGTCACACGCTTGTGGGTACATTTGTGAAAAGGTCAGGGTTTTCATGGGTAAACATCAACATGGGGGACCTATATAGAGATTATAGGAACTTATTAATTATTTTAAATTTTATAAAACTACTAGAGGCTCTAATTTAAGAAAGCATCTACACTCACTCAATCAAGAATGCATAATTGCCATCTATAGCCAGGTATTTTAGGAAGGAAGGTGATGTGTTGAACCCTGCATAAAAGTGGTTGCTAAGAGAGTAAAAGTAGGGTATTTTAATTTTTTATTAATCCTCTCACTATACAGTGAGTGTTTTGGTCCTTTGAGATAGGCAAAAGAGATCTTAATGGCATAATTAGGCCTATTAGGCCTAAACAGGTAGTTATAGGCATGCACATGGAAATGAGAGACAATGGCATAGTTGGAGAATGTTCTAAAAACTATAATTATTAATAATACGAGTGACCACATCCTATATAATTTACTTATGATAGTATAACAAAACTCAATTTGTAGGCCTTTAGGGTCAAAATGGCTTAGAAACCTACAAATCCTAGGCCAGAGTTAATGGGGTTGTACAGGACCCAAGAGGAGACATGGAAAAAAAGAAATGGGAACATGTTTTTTGGGTTTTAATATACCTATAAGAGGTATTATAAGTCAAAACAAAACAAAATTTACTCTCTTATAACCCTTTTCTCTCCCTTGACCTCCCAAAATGTAGGGTTTTGAACTCAAGAGGCATTTTCTCCACATTAGAACTATACAGAGAAGATGCATGGGGTTATCAACATCTATGGAAGTTTTAATGGGGTTTTTAATAAAAAATCTTGGCATTTCTTTTACAATTTAATCCATCAAGGCTATGACCAATTGTTAAGAGATCATGTCACTCAAAATTTGCCTAAACCAGTCTTAATGACCTGATGGAGAAATCTTGGTAAATTTGCACTCAAATGCCCTAACTTAGCTTTTAAGACACCTGAATAACAATATTAACTTTTATTAGGTCCCATTCATGTTAGTATTTTGTATGGACACCTATACAGATTCATCAAAAATTATACTTTTGTAGGGTTTTGCGTAGAAAATAGGGTTTGAAGCATATTGAGCTGATGTAGATCATTGAGGAGGGTATCATGAAGCATATTTCACATTTTAAAACCATAAAATACTCTCAAACCTCACTACAAAAGCTTATATGTGTCTGAGCAAAAGGGCCAATCCAAGAATGCTAGTGAGAGGCAACGTAGTCACCTAAATGAAGTAGAGTTGTAGGTGTGCAATGTTTAAAAATAATAATTCACGGTGTGATGTTTTTTCATACCTAAAAAATTATATTGTTCCCATTCCTAAGATTTTATTTAGGTCCCATGGCCATCTAAGCAACAAGCATCAAGTGACTATGCCTAGTTGCCTAGTAGGCTTATTTAGTCAACAAGAGAATATGTATATTGGCATAGAAGGATGATAAGGGAGTTCATACCAGGTCATAAAACCTTTTTAAATACCTCATGGAGGAAAAAATACATAATTCACACCTATAATTGAGGATAAGTTAGTTTCTTAAGTGTAGTAAACATGCACAAGGGGAAGGAGGTTGCTTCATGATTTATGAAGCCCAACTATACTATGATTCTACCTTTCTAATTGCAAAAAGGAGGGATGATTGACTAGGTTATCACGATCACACTTTGAATATGGTCAAAAAAAACTAAATGATCCTCTATTAGGCCATTTCCTACACTATATTATCATTAAATACCACCAACCAGTCAAGGTAGTGCATGGGAGAATTGAAGGAGTTATTACTGATCCTTGTGGATGTTATAACTATTTGTTGAGTGAATGAGGAATATTCATGACCTCTCCATGTATTCTCCACACCATACTCTCTTCTCTTTCTAGCTCATTTTCTATAAATTAAGGCTCTAAGGCCATTATTATGAAGGAATTCTACCTAAATTTATATCTTGTAACCTTCTAAACTAATACAAAGATTGATTTAACTTCTTCATGTTAGTATCTAGTGTGTTATATGATTATTTGATTTACATAAGTGGTAGGTTTTCTCCATTTTTAGGTCCTTGTCTCACCTAGATGATAGTAGATTGTTCTATTTAGGTCACACGGTGTATGAAGATGTTGATGACTATGTTTTGGAGTGGAACCTAATTGACAATGTCTTGAATTAGAACTCATAATCATCTCCACCAAGTTGTATTCATCCACCATAGTCTCCATGTGAATCACTAATGCTTAGGGGTCTTTTGGGTAAATTATATTAGTAGTCATCCCTTTTATATTTTCATAAGTGTTTTAAAAGATAAAGTAGAGGAGACAACATATCGGTGCATCACCTCTAGTAACATAAGTTTCATTTCATGTTTCATTTCTATTCATTTTCATTGTCAAATTAGGTATATTTAAGATTTGATACATGATTGATGCACTAGGGGAGATGCCCCCAAAACTAGAGGTTTATTCCATCCATAAGTCACCCATAACCTTGTACTAATCCTATGTTACCCCAAACATGGAAAGGTCTAAACAATCTTATCTAAAGGGTACAATTTTGTGGTTAATAGGCTCTAAGGGAATAATCTGATGAATTAGTTGTTGTATGCAACCTACTATCATGACATGAAAAATTATTTTACATGCTCCCTAAGATCACCCTTTCACTTATATTTTTCAAACTTTGGTGGTTCAAATTAAGGAAGAAAAGTTATTTGTATCATTTATCTATCAAAGAGATGGGGGCACAAATCTTTAACTTTTTAATTTATGTTATCATTATGGCTTCCATATTTTATTCCTTGGAGAGCATCCTTCATAAATTTTCATTCTTTGGTGAATGGTGTACCCTTGAGTGGTGATGATGGGGGTAGGATAAAGTTAGGTTTTGGAAACATAAGGGTCTGATTAGTATTTAATTTTTGATGATTGGATTGTTGATGGTGTTGTAAAGATTTTGAGATTAAAGGGATAACATGGGAAGCTAATTTTTGTAATGATTTACTTAATTGTTGAGGTTGGTCAAACACAACTTGATTTTAGTCCTAATGAAGTTGTTCAACTAGAAATGATTTTCCTTTGCTAAGGTTGACATGGGAGAGATTAAGATTAATGTTCTCATTAGTCGATTCTAGGTTTTCTTAATTTTGGCCATTGGGATTTCTAGAAGTAACATGTTCTTGAATTGTAATGGTTTTATATCTACTAATTATGATTTTACTCAAATTTTTAGGATTATAATCAACGGGAAGTTTAGCTCCTATTTCAATGATTTTCATAAGCATGTCATCTATTTTATCATATAGGAACTAATTTACTTAGGCACAACCATCATCAATTTTAAACAAGTAATTACAATCATCATTGTACTCACAATGGTTTGTGAGGATAATAGTATCATCATCATGTATTTGATTAAAAGTTTCATCAAATTGGAAACGGTTTTTTATTGAAAGGGTTTTCTATTATAGGGTCTTTATTCATTTTAGCTTGATACTTCATCTTAGGTGCCATTAGTTTTATTTAGGTTTATTTTATACTGATTTGGTTTAAAATTAGTTTTACACAAAATGGGGGAAACAAATTACACACATGCAAAACCCTTTTATGCTATTCAATTGGAATTACAATTGAATAGTGGACCACATATATACCACAAGGGTAAGAATGGGTAATCTTATGGAATGGTGTTTTCCTGACACCACTACATGATTGTGGTCGAATGGTTATCAGGCTAGGTTTACACAATCTCATTATGAAAGTATTCATTATATATTATGGTGTGTGAGGACCAAATTTTTGATATAATGGTGTCATCTAAGGCCTAAGAATTGGTGGTCAAATCCACCTTACTTCACTTGATGGTTAAGCAAGCTTAACCTCTTAAGAAAAAACTATAATGAATGTTTATAGTCTACCAGAACACAAACTTTGGTTAGTGTTTGGTGATTAAATTCAAGTCACTAAACCAATGAAAAGATAAAAATTAAAAAATTTTGAGATTATTTCTAATTTCTAAGATCATCTTATAATGTGAGGAAATATCATACATTGTTGACCTAGGAGACAAAAGTGATCTAAAATAGTTCATGATTCTTAATATCACCTTTCATCACAAGAGAAGATCATACATGGATTTTATTCATGTACACATAATCAATATCAATAGACAATAAATCTATTTATCTATTTAGTTATGATTATATGATTAGATTTGTCTAATTTAAGATATTATTTAAGTGAACTTACGTAACATAATTTAGTATTTTATAACTTTAGGTCTTCATCAAATGTTTCCTACAAGTTAACACAGAATGAAAAAACTATAAAACTTAGATAAAAATATATAGGAATCAAAACACAAATTTTAGTATCATAAACATAAATGCTAATAAAAGAAATTTGAAGTGCAGAACATATACACTATAGCTCAGTACAAAAATGTTGTTAATTAGAACACAAATGTTAAAGTTCAGTACACAAATGACAAAGTTCATAAATGTCAGAATGAATCCAAAAACACTACTTATCAGATAAAAATGTTATTAGTCAAAACATAAATTCTAAAACTCAAAACATGAATGATAATGTTGAGAAAACAATGCAAATAGGACAAACATGTTAATCAGGATAGGAATGTTATTAGTCAGCACAAGAATGCCAAACCTCGGTACAAAAATTCTAAATTTTATAAATAGATAAAATCACGTATACATCAAACAAAAACATCAACTATTAATATTTATACACCATTCCTAAGAACATGAATGTCAAAACATACTATGGAAATGTCAAAACTCAGAAAATGAAAATAGGTGTCTAAAAATAGAAAATAAAATCCATATTTCTACCCAAATGGACTGTAACTTGAATCAAGACTATGAAAATACCTATTAAAAACTAAAACCAATTATAAATCTTCAAAATAATCAAAATTTGTGATAAATCTAAAGAGTAATGTCCCATTATGGATGCCATAAATGTGTATGCTAAAACTTAGATCTACAATAGAAATTAAAAATAAATACCAAGTTCCTAATCCAAATTTAAACAACACCTATAATTAAGAAAATGAAATAGAAAAACCTATTACCTTCTCCTACCAAGGGAATAATACCTCTTTCATTGATATGTATTTACTTACAGTTAATGGATATAGGGTTGCTCAAGACTTGTCCAAGATTTTGTTAGTGTCAATAATGTGTACCTATATTTTTTGATTTTATGATTCATGATCTATAATTAAGGATGAAAGTATGTATTTATAAATATTCATATGGGAGGATGGATGGTTGAGATCATCCAATTATATTGGAAACTTCAAACTTGGATGAGATTTGATCAGTCAATTAACTGATTTTCTACCATTTGGAGACATAGTTTGTTGGTTTGTGTTTAACCCTTTTTAATTTAAGAATACTTAAATTAATTGAATTAAACTAATAAATTATAAATGTTGATATGTATTGGTTTGATAATTAAATACAATCAATATACATTATTCAATGGATTTTATAAAAATCATAAACTTGCTAAAAATAGTAAAAAGCTTAAGGATGGTAAACCTCCCTAAAACCAAAATAGATATAATTATATGAGCTCACTATAAATATAAACTATGTGAAATTGACCTATAGATAGAGTTATGATAAAAAAAAATTATTTATAGTTTGTTGAGATAAGTTTGTAGGAGCTAGACAAGGATGCATTATAACCTTATTAGGCTACTAAGTTTGTGCCTTGGTTGACTATATCCATAATTTTGGGATATGGGCCTGTGTAATCACCTAAAAAGGTTAAATGTTTAAATTAGTTCTGTGTTGTCATGTGTAAGGCTTGAAAATATAAAATCCTATATCTTGTACATGCACTAGATATAAATTAGATAATAAATAGGGGAATAAAAATGGGTTAGTAAGGATGGTTGATTTGGCCTCAGAAACCCCTTGTAACTGAGTGTTACTTACATATCCCAAATGGGCCTCAACTTGATGCAGTTATTAGTCTTAGAGAGATTATATGATCCATGATGATGTAACTATAATGACTATAGCTAGAATATTGATTGAAAATCTTGGTAATGAATTCCCTTGACCTTTAATAAAAAATATTTAAACTTGGATTATGACCTTTATTGATGATTGATAATGGGTCAAGAGAAAATATATGTTCAATGACACTTATTTTCACTCTTGGGTACACATATCATATTTACAAGATACATGAAAAGTAGTTAAATTAATATAAGTACATATAAAATATACTTCTAGGAATATAGTGCTAATTCTTTAATTTGATTCAACAATAATGGATACTCCATTATCATTCTTATCAAGCATATGGATCTTTGACATGTTATTGATAAGCCCTTGGATATATACGCTTTGTGTAGTGCCATCAATAGTACATTTATATCTCAAATATATAAATTGTAATCAAGAGGTTAAATTTTTAGGCATTTGATATGAGTACCTTCTACATTTAATGGTAATCCCTTCTCCTCCCCCACCACCTTTACATTTGGTTGTTAAACCTATTCAAGATCACAATGCAAAGATATTTATTTCACCTATTTAAGAACATAATGTAAAGTTAGTTTTTTCACCTATAAATGATCTTTCTATATATTTAGTTTATATGAGAGTAGTATATCCTCCAAGACAATAAGATGTACATAAGATATCCATTCAATGTTTAAATATATCTTCATATTCTACATTGTGTCCTAAGGAAATTCCTCAAAAAAATTACATGTTCTACAATGAAAACATAAAGCAAGACCTTGTCCTAAATACAATAGAATCCACCAATTCATGTACCCTATCAAGTTAAACATATTGTAAGAGATCCTATGAGTAGTGATCAAAATAGTTACATTATAGCACCTAATGCCTTTTCAAATCAGGTTCATCTACATGTAACACTTTTCATCCATAAAATTCACCCTCTAGATCTATGATATAGGCATGCATTATGGTCCTCCCATTGATGGGATCATAGGGTAGTATCCATAAAAAATACAAAAAAATCAAATGTGTCAAAATACAAAAAAATATATGTCAAAAATATAAAAGCATTCAAATATTCTTTAAAAATAAAAAATTGGGATTTTAGCATGACATGAGTTTTTAATTTAATTTATTACATATGATATTTATCACATAATTTTTTTGATAGCATATTATTTTACATACACATGCATTTCATCAGGCATATGACTATGATGCAGGACATATATATTATGCATGGATTCATAGATGTTGGATTCCATTATGTGGCCATGCCTATGTTAGGTGAATCTTATTATATAGATTATATTATCATAATTTATATGTATTTATGACCCTTATACCATGTTTAGATACATATCTTACAAGCGTATTGTTATTTTTTGATATCTTACAATGTGTTACATGGATATATTATTTTACAATGATGTGACATTAATACATATGGATGGTGTACACTTGTTTTCACTTATTATATGCTCCTTCGATGTTGTTACTTTATTGAATTATAGGTTAGATATTTTATTCTTATTGTTTTAGTCATTCATATTGTGTCATAAATACTTGATAATGTCAATTTTTACACTATTTCACCACCTCACTCTATCCGAAACACCTATATGGACCTATTTATTTTCTAAATTAATATTTGACACCTAAAACAATGTTATAAATACTAAAAACTCCTCTACAATATGTAATATATCCCCGATAAAGTAATCTAAATGGTGAGTGGAACCCAAATGATGTCCTTACTAGATGGATTATTTGGATACAACCAGGTCCTAGTCAATTCAAAATATTGGTTTAAAATTGCATTCACCAAAAAATGGGGTACATTCACATACAATAAAATGTCATTTTCATTGATCAATGCTAGAACAACATTTTAGAGGAAAATAGATTTTTATTTTGAAGGTTTGATTGGAAAATACATAATAATTTCTATGGATGACTTGATTTTGTTTTCAAAATATAGGTTAGATCACATACACCACTTATATAAGGTATTCAATAAATGTAAGGGGTATGGCATTTTTCTAAACACAAATAAAAGAGTGTTGAGTGTCATCAAAGGTAAGTTTATCTATCAAGTTGTCACATGGGAAGGCATTGCTATCAATATAGAAAGGGCCAATGTGATTTATGAATTGGATCTTCCTTATAACAAGAGAGAATTAAAATCCTTCTTTAGGAAAATTAACTTTGGTCATAACTTAATTTCTAGATTTACAAAATTTTAAAAACATTTGAATGCTATGTTGAAATATGATGAACAAGTAGAATGACATGATAAATCAAGGAAGGCTTTATAGGACATAAAATAAGCTATCATATGCAAGCCCTTATGTTGAGTAGTCTAGACTATATGTAGGATTTCTAAGTTTACCCTTTTAATTTTGATCACACCATAACCACCTACCTCACACAAAAATTGGATGGAGATTAACATCATATTTCCTTTATGGGCACCAATCTTAAGGATGTAAAACTAAGATATTCCACTCTCGAAGAACACACCTATGCACTGGTGAAAGCCATAAAGAGATTCAAATACTATATCCTGAAAAATAAGGTGTATATAATCATCCTAGACCTACCCATCAATAAAATATTGGGGTAGAATTAAATATGTGAGCGCAAAGGTAAATGGATGAAAAAGGTGCAGGAATATGATTTAGAAATCAAACCTACCAAGTTGGTTAGAGGACAAGGTATTACTTAATTAATTAATAAAATTTATCAAAGGATCATTGTGCACTAAGTGGATCAAGTGCCATTACCACAATGATATTGGTATGACCCAATCATACACTATATTCTCTATGGGAACACACCCCCTAGGCTCAACCAATGTAAAAGAGAGCCCTCAGATTGAAATCAACATAATATATGCTACAGAAAGGAGTTATCCTAAGGAAGAATCATGAAGGAGTCTACCTCAATTGCTTGTCAAAATAAGATGCCAAGGAGATAATGGCCAACTTTTATAAGAATTTGGGAGTTAGTCACCTTGAAGCTAATGCAAAGGTACATAAGATACTTTGTGTAGGATATTATTGGCCTATGTTATTCAAATATGTCTATGCCCATGTCCATACATGCCATTAATGTTAGACCTTTATCAAAAGATAAATCCACATAGCAATGCCATTACAGCTAGTTATAAAAATGATGCCATTTGCCTAATGGGGGATAAAATTCATGGGGGTCATCAACCCCAATTCCTAAATGGGCCATAATTTTGTTCTTATAGATATATATTATTGTACAAGGTAGACCAAAGTAGTGGCTACAAATAAAATAACTATTGCTAAAGTCATCAAGTTCATCAAGAATAACATAACCACCTAATTTGGGACCCCCATCTCATTAGTATGTGATAATGTCCATACATTTCAATATGCATAGTTCATCAAATGGGAATATGACAAAGGATTCACATTGAGGTTCTCATCCAATCACTACCCACAAGGGAATGCGTTGGTAGAATCAACTAAAAATCTAATAGACTCCGTCAAAAAATTTGCATGATAGAAACCCTAGAAGTGGAATTCATTACTTAAATTCATTCTATGGGATGATTGTACCAAGAATAAATAGGTGCTCAAGAGCTTACCACTCCTAATAGTGTATAGATTTGAGCAAGTTATACTAATTATTTTTATGTTATATACATATGCGTTCATGCATTAGTGTATAAATCAAGATGATAAAGTGAAATACATGCTCTTGGACATTGTCCAACTCTAGGAAGCCCAAGATAAAGCCTTAATCAACTTCAACAAACATCAAGGCACTATCAAATGATGGTTTGAAAAAAGGGCCAAGGTTAAATCCCTTAGCATTTTTGATCCAGTATTGTTATGGGATAAATATCATGAAAAAAAAGGTAGCATGCCAAGTCTAACCCCTTCTAGATTGTCCTATGCTAGATATTTGATCTACTCAACCAAAATACTTTCCACCTTAAGGAAATCAAAGGTAGATACCTCCCACTACTAGTGAATGGATAGATATTAAAGAATTATTTATCAATTCCCCCTTCCAATGTGATCTCAAATAACCTAGAGAAGGGTGGTAATGTATATATTAGGCTAGTTTGTTTTTATTATGTGTTTATTTCATTGCATGTTTGATTTTTTATGTTTTATTATTTTTGGTGTTGTTTTATTCTTGTGGCATTCACATCATGTGGAACCTTGCCCTGATCTATCCTTGAATTGAAATCAAAAGAGTAATCCCAACTAGAAGGATCCTTTAGAGAACTCAATGTAAACAACCACCCTCAACAACAATGAAATCTTGAGAGGTATAATTAAACATTGGGACACCAAAGGTGAACTTTAATTTTGAGTAATTAAAAGGTTGTAAGAGAGTATTTTACATTTTATATTTTGGAGTCTAGTGATTCTTAACTAAATAAGTGAATTTTAAAATAACCCCATGTCCTAACAGAAGCCATCAAAGCTGCACCAAAAATATCTTGAAAAGTGAGATCACCAAACCAATTCTAGATTCGCTGGGAATTTGTAAATTTCAAAATATCCCATCACCCTTGGATTATCCCAAACCATAAATGGATATATAACTTCTAAATATATTCATAATAAAGCCTTAAAATAAGGATGAAATAATGTGTAGAATATATCTTGAGTCTTCCTTGAAAGGGTTATTCAGGCAACCTCCATCATAGGCTCTCCTCCATGGCTGGTAGTGGATCAAGGCCTTGAATGGGACTAGAGGTATATTTATCAAGCATATAGATGCCTAACTAGAAGTAGATAAATTCCCATACCATTTCCCTCCAAAACATACAACTAATAAGGTACCCTTTGGGAGATTTAATGTCCAGCTTGGCTTGGACTTGTTTAAGAGAGACCTAAAATTCAATCAATTTAAGAAGTATCACCTCACATAAACTGAAGGTTTTCTATAGGAATAATGCTTAGTATGTCACTTTTTTTATGTAACTTTAGTGCCTAATTTTTTTGATGTGTCTACATATTTTTTTTTATTTTGTGTTTTGTGTAGGAATGAAGGTTAATAACTTTGGTTCTAAGTTATTAAATACCACTTTCCCCATGGAATTTACCATTTATTGTGGCTAGTACACCCTCTTTTCTAAAAAAATGGGCAACCCCTATTTAAAATGATAACTCAAAGTTCTTAGACATTATATCTCACTCTGACTAATTTCATCAAGAGAGAATCCTCAAATTATCATCTGTGCTAGTCTACCCAAGTGTATTACATGTTTATAGTTGCCTATTAATCTTTGCCAAGAGCCCATGTGACATCTAAAGTTAACGTAGTCACGTCTTGGTGATATCTCAAAATAAACTAGACTCTTTTTTACTTTGAAGGTTTAATGCACTAACTTTTCTACATGTTTGTTTTCATTATTAGGTTCTGAAGTCTCAATTTTTTTGGAGTATCAAACTCCCAGTGTCTTATGTGGCACCTTATGAAATCTAGATGGTAGTTAGGTAATAATTTTATGCATCATGTTTCTTTTTGTTTTACTTAGTCTCTTTTCATGGATTTCCTCAAGAGGAATAATGAAATAACATGGATTTGCATGGATAAATATTAGTGAAGTCAAAATGTGGCAAGGAATGTATAATTAGGGTACCCTAATGTTAGACATGTCAATCTCCTAGACCTAACAAAGATGTTAGAGCCTAGGAAAGCCTGACCAAATAAGAAACTTCCATGCAGCACATGGTTTAAAACTATCATAACCTATCTAATGAACTCACCTCAATGTCAAATGTGTTAGTCTCTTGATCTTAACAAAGGTGTCAGATCTTAGGAGAGCCTGAACTAATAGGAGAGTTACATGTAACTTGAACTCAAAATGGCCAGTCTCCTAACACTAATAAATATGTTAGATCCTAAAATATCCTAATCGAGTGGAAACATGCCATGTGGATCAAAAGTTAGATTTATGAGGATCTATCTAATGAGATCACCCTAGTGTCAAAAGTGTTTGTCTCCCAGTCCTAATAAATATGTTAGATCCTAAGAGATCTTGGCTAAATAATAAAGTGCCACACAATCTATTTTTAGAATTGTCATTCTCTTGGACCTCATAAAGATGTCAAGGTCTAGGAGATCTTGACTTATCACATCAGGCCACGTGTAATTCTCATACAAGACTAATAGGGAGAGCCAAATAGACTCTAAGTTGGTCAAAATGAGGTAACATCAGCGTCATAAGACCAATCAAAATATGTCATTTGTATTCTCGCTAGCATTATTTTTCCCCAAGCATATAAAGATAAGGCACTTGGATGCATCTCTATGTCGACCATTATAGGATGAAATAATGAACAAAAGACACATGGCAAAAAGTAGGAACCACTTGGTAAGACTTAAAAGGCATTAATTAAATGGGAATTTGGGCCCTGATTAGACAATTTAAAATGTTGTGTCATAATCAACAAATCTAGTAGGTGGCATATAATTGAGATCTCTAAGTTTAATTCCCAATTAAGAAATAAATGGGAGGATTGATCCACCAACATGAATTTGAATTTTTACTAGGTGAGCCACCAAATTCCATCAATGCAAGAGATGTATGGAGATACCTATAAGTGCCTCAAGATAAACTCATTAATTATTATTGCTCCTAATTTCCCAAAACCCACTCCTTGATTTATGCTCTTAATATTGAACTCTATGTCTTTACCCTTTTCTCAATTTTATCTATAACTAGAATCCATAAAAATTATAATGGTCACCTCATCCTCAAACCCTAAAACTAAGCTAGAGTACTGAGACACTAAATTCCCTAATGGCTTGATGCATTTCAGGTACTACAATGAAATATTCAAGGCTATTGATCTGGTCCACAAATCTTCTGATAGTGATGATGAAGATGAGGCCAAATTTTAAGATACCCTTTGGGTCTATGATAAGCAGGTTGCACAAAGCCATGTATAAACCTAAGGTCTTTCCCTACATTAGTTTGTTTGGAAAATTGTTGCATAAAATGAAGTGGGTGCAAGATGGTAACCATGACATGGTTTACTTGGTGAACAACTAACATTATATCATTGACATCTTGGGAGCTACCTTAAAGTCTTAATAAAACTTCCCTAAGTACACCTTATCTTATGATTCGACCACCATGACCACCTAGACTATCACCCACTAGATTCATGACATATTAAAGGACTGGGCTAAAAAAATTGATTCAATGTGGGTTAACAAGATGAGTTTGACTATGTATACTATCCACACTTTCAAAGAGGGAATCTATATTGGAATGATCCTACTCAACTGACTATTTGGGGACAATAGCTTTCTACATGCCAACCTCCTATGGATTCCCCTGCTCCACATAATCCTCATGTGTGTGAAGGTCCCTGACCTAGGAGGGATAATCAACTTCAATATGATCAAGGCAATAGGTGATGTATGGGAATATGGTGATTTTTATATGATGGCATGCCAAGTGGATGTAGTCTATGGGACACTCACCTTCAAGCTATCTACCTTTCTTGCATGGGTTTCTAGAGGCTTGATGGTCGATGTAGACTTCTATAAACTATATGACCACCATTATAGGATTAGTATTAGGGAGGTTTATGAGTCATTCTACCCAATGGTTTATAACACCATCAACAAAGCACCCATGCCTTAACTATCAAAAGAATTAGGGACTCCCTCACCTTAATTGGTGATTAGTGATACTATCAGAAAGATACCATCATTTATGTTGCAAGAATTATTAAAAATGCCCTTAGCTTACCCTAATAAGTCTCAAAATACCTAACAAAGTAATAAATTATGTATCAATTGTTGGAAGGCATCTTTGAGTATTATATCAGTCATCAATAGAAGGCCTTTTTACCCTTCTTAATCACTATCAGGCACCATATGTACAGAGTCTTTCTTTCTTTACAAAAAATGGTAGCTAGGAGGGACTCTTTGGCCTTGGGAAGAGCTAAGTACAAAGATTAGGACCCACACTACATCATTAGGGCCCACTTAGAGAATTACTCAACCCATCTCAACCTCAACTATGGCCACTCTCTTGAGGATGATGATGAGATCTAATTAAATCCAGATGATGACCAAGAGGTGTTCACTTAGCTTGAGGCCCATAGGACAAAAAAATGGAAGAAGGTTCATTCTAGGCCATTTATTTCCCCCTCTATAATGAATCAACAAGTATAAGATGTTGATGTGACTCCCCTCAGATTTATAGAAGGATTACACAAAGAGTTTTATTATCTTTGACTCCTAAAAGTCCTCTTACAGCTCAAACCTTGACTCCTCCACCACATCCTCTGGTTCAAAAAAATCCTCCCTAATAAGTCTAGACTCATGCATCCCATCCCCATGCAGTTTAATTTAAAGTGACTTGACCTCAATCCATGTAAGCCCTAAGGTTTGATATCAGAATCAACACAGAGATTAGTCCATAATGGGACTAGAAACCAACACTAGCATAAATCCATTTCCGCATTCCCTCCACTCTCTATCAACCTATTATGGCACCACCTGGTTTCCCAAATCTACTACCATCCACTCGGTTGATGCCTCCCCTACTCCCTATTTTAGCCTTTCATAATTCACTCAAGTGCCTCTAAACTCAACCATGTGTAATGTCCTTACATCCTCTTTCCCTTTTATATGATCTGTTCCAGACCTATGGACCTCTTCGGTTCCCCCATTATGTAATATTATTGTAAATAATATTTTCTAATTCCTAGGAGTAGTTGTATATTTGATTTTTCCTTCTATTGGGTATCTCAAGAGTCCCATAGGTAGTTTAATGGACTTCTTATTAGGTGAATTGATTAGTCATATTTGGCTTATAAATTGTAATTTTGGATTCGATTTCAATTTGAATCATGAAATGTAATTTCATTGTCATTCCTCTAATATTATTTTTGGCCTATCATTGGTATCAAAGCCTAGAATTTTAATTGCTTATTTTTCTTCCTTCATTAAAGCTATATGACATGCATTTTATAACTACTCTTTTCATTCAATATCTATCATCAACTTATAATTGGTATCATTATGGTAGTGTATCATTCTCTTGATCCGTCTTGTGTAATTAATTATTCAGTGGACAATTGGTGTTTTGCCCATCCATACAACCTAAAAAATAAGGCATCTAATGTTTCAGGCTTCTAAGGTGCATTTAAATCCTATTTGAACACCTGCATAGCATTTTTGGTGTTCTGACCTGAGGCTACATTATGTATATTATTTCAAATAGTTACTTGGTGTTCCAGCTAGTTGGAGGATGTATAGGTACTAAAACCTACAAATAGTTATTTTGTATTTTAGTTTGTGGATTTGTGCAATTTATAAACTTTGTTAGAAAAGACAATAACAATTTTCTTTTATGAATCAACTATTTTTCATATTATTGGACTACGTAGAGATTTTGGAGGATTCTTCTTGCTACATTGGGTGCTAGAAAAATATTTTTTGACACTCTCTAATCTTTGTTTGAATCTACTATTCATAACTACATAAAAGAGGATTTTCTGCAATGAAAGCCACATGGGAAGCATTGCTCATCCTTTGCCACATGGAGTTGAATATTGAATTTTGAGGAATTCATGCATCTCTTTCATTCCAATATTGAAATTATCTGTCAAATAAGATGAGAGGAGTTATAAAAATTTTAATATTTTTCATTAAAAAAACAAAATCTCAATTTTCCTTAAATGCTAAATTTCAAATTTTGAAAACATTTTAATTTAAAAGCATTTAAAATGTGGTGAAATTTATCATTGAAATTGACTTGAGTAAGTTACTCTAAGTAAAATAGGCAAACAACAACCAATTTTTTCAATTCAAGGAGAAATAAGGAGAGTTACTCTTTTTACCCATTCATGTATGTTAAAAAATGTAAATCTTGAAATCAAGAAAATTTAAGTATATTGATATATGAGGTTTTATTTTTAAGGCAATTTTAATGAAAAAGTTAATCCTTTTAAATACCTTTGCATATATAGAAAAGGGGACCATTTTGGAGCAATAAGGAACCAATTAGGGTTAAACAAAAACTCAAACAAAAAAAAACTCAAAATCATGCATTCCATAAAATCTTTTATTGTCACTACCTTGACTAGAAAATACAAGTGGCTAGAATGGTCTTGAAAAGTGGAGAACACACTCATCTTCAATGATATATGGTTTGATATTTGTGATGGGGCAAAACCACAATCTAAACCAGTAAGGAATGCAAAGGATACTTAGATGTGAAGGCAAAAAAAATATAAGGTATTGGCATTGATGAGGGCATCAGTGGATGGAAATATGTTTCATCATATATATGGGTGAAATACACCATGGGAATCATTTCACAAACTGAAATACCTATATGAATCCCATTCAGAGTTGGAATTCATTCAGTTTTAATTAAAGTTATTCAATCTAGAATTGAAAATGGTGATGTGATGAGATTGGCTTCAAAAATATGATTAATCAAAAATGATGTTGAAGCAACAGGTGTCAAGTTGACATATACATGACCACATTCATAAAATCCCTTCTTGCAAACTATTTAACCTATTTGGAGTCTCTACAAGTAAGTAATCATTTGAAGACTCTCACATATGACCAGTTGGTTGAAAAAATAGTAAAAAGAGAAAAGGCCTTTGGAAGGAAACATAAAACCACAAAAGGTGAAAGTGTGTGTTATGTCAAATAAAATTCCTCCAAAACATCAAAAAATGCCATAAATTCTAAAAATGAAGGAAATAACAATTATAATAACAAGTACAAGGGAAAAGGTAGCAAAAATGAAAATCATGGTGGTCAAAATAAAAAATAGAATGATAAACAAAACCTCTATTATGAACTATGTGATAGAAAAGGTAACCATGAGACTCATGAATTTAGTACTCCATGGGAAAAAATTGAAGCATACCATAAAAATAAAGATTAAAATTATAAGAAATAGGCAAAAGAGTTAAATTTAGGCTAATTCACTAGTGAATGTGCATTTTCTAGTATAAATGATGAAGCAAATTGTGTCTCAATCAATTCTTCATGATTTGATGCTTGGGTTGTTGATACTAGTGCCAATCAACATATGACTTTCTTAAAATACTTATTTGAGGATTATAATGAAGAAATTCATGGATCATTATACATCATAGATAGATCAAATCTAAAACCACAGGGAAGAGGTATAATTCAACTCCAAGTGTCCAAGGCTTCCAGACTACAAAATTGATAATGTTGTCTACCTTCCTCAATTGAAATAAAACTTGTTATCCTTAGTGCTCATAAGGAAACAAGGCCATTCCATTATGTTGGATAATTATGATGTCATAATCAAAATAAAAAGTGATAATGTAGTCATCTTGATTGGATATGAGGAAGGGAAACTACTCAAATAGAAGGATAAGCCATAAAATTCAAGGAATTATGTTCATCTCATGGAATATGGAATGTCTCCAAACATGTTATATCATGATCAATTTTTTTACACTCACTATAATATAATTCATGTATTAAAAAAGAATGGTATTTTTGGCATGCCTACATTGCCCATGAAATCAGATTGGAAGTGTGAAACCTACATCTTGGATAAACACACAAGAGAACCAATTTTGAAGTCACAATGGAAAGTATATATAAATTTGTAGCTTGTTCATTCATACTTATGTTCTCTTCCAATCCTCTCCACTAGTGGTCATAAGTACTTCATATTATTCATTGATCACTACAAGAAGATGACATGGATATACTTTCTAAAAAATAAATCATAAGCATTCGATACTTTCAAAAAGTTTTAAATAATGATTTAAAATGAAGCACAAACTCACATCAAGACACTCGAGATAGATAATGGTGGTGAATTCACATCAAATAAGTTTGAATCCTATATTGAGAAAAATGGTATCAAACACCATCTCATAGTTCCTCACACTCCACAATAAAATGTAGTAGTTGAAAGAATGAATAGAACTATGATGAATATGGTTCATGCAATGTTGTACTTGAAAGGGGTAAATCTACACTTTTAGGTTGAAGTGACTAAAATAGTAGTATACCTTCACAACAAATCACCATCAACATCTCTTGAATTAAATACTCTATATGAAATGTGGTGCGATCATCTCCCTTCAGTGTAACATCTTTGAATTTTTGGATCCACTTATTACGCATTAATTCCAAAGGAAAAGAGAAATAAATTGGACCACAAGAGTCAAAAATGCATCCATTTGGGATATTTTGATTCCTTCAAGGTATACAAACTATATTATGAGAAAGATAATAAGTTTTTTATCACAAGAAAGGTTGTATTTTTTAATATTGTAAAGAAAAAAGAGCATGTTGATTGGTAGTTAAGTCAACTAAACAAATATGCAAAATTTGATTTCTACAAAGAGAGTGATTTGAATGTTTTAAATAATGAGTGGGGGACACATAGTTAGGAATCTATTGACTTTTTATTGTCTCCTATATATGAGCTTGAAACTTCTCCTGAAGGAGAGAGTAAACTTCATTAGATATTGGATAGGGACCAATAGAAAAGAGGGAAGATAGTGAAGGAACTTTCAGAGGATGAACCTGAAGCACTTAAAGCATAGAACAAGATGCCTAAGTGGGCCACTCAAACACTGAAAGATGTGAAACTTGATGAAATTGGGAAAACAAGCATTTAAAGTGCACATGCAACCTCCTCTCAACTAGACAAGTCTATTGATGAAATTTAGGACATGCTTGGAAAACTCACATTGGATGATTCTCAAAAGGAACTCAATGTTGCATTTAATTCATAACCAACAACTTTCATACAAGATGATAAGATTGACCCTTGGAGAAAATTAATGAAAGATGAATATAATTCATTGGTGAAAATAGGACTTGGAATCTAGTTGATCTACCATATGGTTAAAAAATGATTGGTTGCAATTGGGTCTATCATAAAAAATATAAAGTAGACAGCTCACTTGACAAGCACAAAACAAGGCTTGTTTCAAAGGGGTATGCTCAAAAGGAAGGAATTGACTACAATGAAACATTTGCACCTATATAAAAATAGACTACCATTCAGACCATGTTGGCTCTAGTAGCTCACAATGGATGGAAATTTTACCAAATGAATGTCAAAACTACATTTCTAAATGGATACCTAAAGTAAATTGTGTACATGACACAACATGATAGTTTTGTGGTAAAGGGACAAGAGCACAAGGTGATCAAACTGGAAAAATCACTGTATGGTTTGAAACAAGCCCCTTGAGCATGGTATAAAAAACTATTTGAGCACCTCATGAACATGAATTTCAAAAATTTTGAGTTTGAAGATCCAACTCTTTTTGTCAAAATAGTTGTATTTATGGTGGTGTATGTTGACAATTTGCTCATCATAGGGAATAATGAGTGGTACACTAAAAAATTCAAATCAAAGTTGATGAAAAGTTTTGAAATGACTGATTTGGGTTATCTTCACTACTATTTGGGTATTGAAGTAATTCAAAAACCAAAGTATTTCTTCATCACTTCGAAAAAATACATTGGTGACATTCTGAGCAAGTTTTCAATGGAAGATTGTAAACCTCTCAACACACCCATGGAATAGAATCTCAAATTGACATCTTACGAGTCAACATATTTATTTGAAACCACTATATATAGATAGCTCATTAGAAGTCTGATTTATGTGACTACCACTCAACTAGATATATCATTTGTAATTGGTGTCCTCTCAAGATTCATGCAAAAACATAGGGAGACTCATTAGGTAGAAGAAAAAAGGGTATTCAAATTTCTCAAAGGAACATAGCATTTTGGGATCAAATACTTTAGTGTAGGAGACTTCACACTAGTTGGGTATTCATATTCTTACTATGTTGGTAATCATGAATATGGAAATTCCACCTCAAGTTTTCTTGTGAATCTGGGAACAATAGTTGTCAATTAGAAATCCAAAAAGAAACTAGTACCAATAATTTCTTTAGCATAAGCAAAATATATGGATGCTTCAGAGGCAATTAGAGAGATCTTGTAGTTTAGAAGGGTTCTTTCAAATTTTTAAGAGCAATAAGTTTCGTTAACACCTCTCATAGTTGACAACACTTATGCAATCCAAATGGTAAATAATCCAGTCTTTCACAATCAAACTAAGCATATCAATACCAAATTTCATTTGATTCGACACTATGTGAAAGATGGCAATGTCAAGTTCAAACATTTCCTGACAGCATAGCAACTAGTAGACATCCTGACAAAAGTGCTTGGATGAGAAAATTTTGAAAAGTTTAGAGGAATGCTTAGTCTGATAACAACCCCTATGGATTAGGGGGGATGTAATATTATTATCTATAATTTCTTAATTCCTAGGAGTATTTGCACATTTACTTTTGTCTTCTATTGTGTAGCTCAAGAGTCTCATAGGTAGTTGAATGGACTTCTTGGTAGGTGAAGTGATTAATCATCTTTTGGCTTATAAATTCTAATGTTGGCTTTCATTTCAATTTGAATCATGAAATAGAATTTCATTTTCATTCTTCCAACATTATTTTTAGCCTATCACACTGATCATTCCATAGATCCAAGTGTTCATAGTCACCCTGCCTCTAGATAGTGCAGGTATAATGTTCATAATAATTTCACCCATGTGCATAGATCAAATGACCCAGGCTATTTTAATGACACCTTTTATGGTCTAGCAGCTTCCTCAGTCAGCACTTACAAACTCTACCACCTTTACTCCATCAACTACAGTAGCCAAAGTTGACATATGTAAGAGGTTTAAAAATAAGAAGTGCATCCTTGGCATTCCATTTAGGTGCCAATTTCTCACACTTAACCTCCTCCATAGGTCCCCATTGCTCCTTCTACACCACCCCTAATGGTTCCCACATCATTTACTAGCCTCCCTTTTCCCTCATCTCGAGCACCCATGGATTTGGATTTAACCACCCAATCTCCTCATTTATGCTAAATTCCCCTCTCCCTAGAATCACAGCCTCATAGGTAAACCTGACTCAAAGTTAGTGATAGGCATAGATGTTTCCTTGGTCCTCCCCATTCACCTTACCTCCCTACACCCCCATGCCTCCTCTTCCTCCTCTGATTTCTTCATTCATCCCTTATACTTCTTCCATGCCCCTTCCACCTCATTTACCACCTATCTCTACCCTCACCATCACCCCACCAACACCTCCTCACACCTTGGGAATGGCTATGGTGTCACATTCACTTGAGATGACAATGTAGGGTGACCATGATGTGCAATGGGATTGTGATTATACCATAGGGAATATGTAGAGGATCCTTACTCAAAAATTCATGAAAGAGGGGAACCCTATATTTTGGTAGACTCAACATGATCTTTTCTCCCTCATCAAGGTGAGGACTCCCACAAGGGAGGAATAGGTTTCCAAAGACCCAATCTTAGTCCTTTGAGCCACACATGACATTTTAGATAAACTAACAGAGGATATATAGGAGTAGGTTCGATCCCTTGAAGTAAAATTGAAATGTTCCTTCCCTATGGGGATAATTAGACAAGTCAATGATACCCTCTTACAAATTTTCTTGGTACTGGGAAGAGTGGTGGAAACTCAAGAAGGTAGTAGGATGTATATTCATAAGACCTAAGCTTATTTGGAAAACATTTCTCGAGTAGAGAGAAAATGTAGAAAGTTGGTGGTTATAGTGAACAAGGGCATGTTCTCAGAGCTAAATCTTATGCCCACTTTAGACCTAAGTTTTTACCAAATATACATCAAGAGCATGAGGGATATAGCTTAGGAATGGTTTGGCTTGGCACAGACTGTGATGAATCCCCTGAAATAATGCAAGAAGTATATATTGGCCTAATTTAAGGAATTTAATATCTTAGTGATATTCCACCCACATGGAACTCTATTGGACATGGGTGAATTTAGAGTCCACTTGAGTCACTTTGACCAAGTTATGCAAAAGAAGGTGGTTAAGGCCAACAAGGTTAAAGCCCAAGCTATGTTCCAACTCTCAACCCAATCCACCGCAAGCATTAGCTAAGTGTCAAAAGTTAAAGTGCTTATGTCAACCCCTTTCCTAGTCTAGTAGATATTGGTGGCCCAATCATAAGTGATCTTCTAAGATCTACCCATGAATCTGGCTAGGATGGACTAATAATTTAACTTAGTGGTAGCAGTGCTAGCAACCAAGGAAGTAGAGTCTAAGTAATTGGGAGGTAGTTCATCTGTAGCTTCTATATATATATATATATATATATATATATATATATATATATATATATATATATATATATATATATATATATATATATATATATATATATATCAGTTAGGTGGGCCTTTGGGTATCTTTTGAAGGGATTTGAGGGAATTTTATTCCCTTTTTTTAAATTTATATGGTTTTAATAACCTAGATTATCCATCATGGCATAGGATGGGAATCTTGCACTATTAGGAGGTGAGCCCCATCCTCATCCATAAATGTATATTGTATTTTATTTTGAAGTTCAAAAATTCTTAGTCCCAAAAATTTTTTAGATTAAGTTAGGATTTCACCTACTTATTCGTTCACCCTTTTGGATTGTGAATGTCTTCCATTATCTATATCTTTGTAAACAAACCTGTTTTAATGAATACAATCTTTCACTTTCTATAAAATTGATGGCTTATTTATCAAATGTTGTCAATCATTTCTAGTTCTTTAATGAATGTTAATTATAATAAAATTGAACTAATGTTTTGTTACTTAATGACTATAGTGGTTATAATGTGCTTTGTTGTTCCAACCCATTTATGAACCCTTTTCATTTCTTTTACAATGTTTTTAATCTGTATGTTAATATATAGGTTATCTTTGAAGAGTCCATGTGTTATTTACTATGGGATTTTAAATATTGACATTTAGTGAGGGGTTTATAAATCAATCATTATTTATTATTTCCTTAGACCTTTCCCATTATGTAATACTGAGTCAGAACCTTCAGTGAAGCTCTGCCCCTAATGGTACAATTGTGGCAAGGCCCTTATATCAGTTATTAAATCATTAACACCTTCCATGCCTGGAAACACTCTTTCATATCCTACTTTACCCTCTTAAATCTATGAATTTTGGCCCAAACAATAAGCACCAAATAAAATCTCTCTCAACTAACAACTCACCCAAGGTGGAATTACAAATATCTTGAACCCCCAGTGGTAACAATCATGTCTCTTTGAGTAATAAAGGTTAACCTGCTCGATCCTTGGATTGAACCATGATAAATCTTAAAACTAACAAGGGGATATTTTATCCCATGTATTTTTTCCCACTTTCCTCTTAAGAACACTCAATCTAATAAGTGCTTTTAGAGGACCTAAGGATCTCAGGCCCAAAAAAAGATACTTTAAATGATATACATGTTGTAGTATGTATGGTAATCTATGTGTCAACATCTTGTCAACTCTCATTATCTTTGAGAGATGAGACATTTAAAAAATCAATATTTGGTACAACTAGAATTCCTAAAAATACTATAAATCAATTTGAAAGGCCCAAAAACCTTTTAGAAAACCATTGGTTTTCCTAAAACAAATGCAAAGTGTAAAAGTTACACCCATAAAACCTTATATTCAATACAAAATATTGAAAATGACTAAATACAGACCAGAGAGAATTTTAACACATAAATCTTATAGATTTGTAACCGATTTTAGAAGACCAAAAGCGACCTTAATTTATTATATTTAGTAAAATAAATTTAAAGTATAAGAATATAAGATGTAATAAAAAGTAAATGTAAAATTAAATGTTTATTTTAATAAATATAGACTAAATACCAACATAAAAAACATTTTTCTAAATGAAATACAAAGGGCACCTTTTATAATATATAAGGTGCATTTTATATGAAATAAATATGTCTTACACCACTTATACTATACATGGTGCATGTCCTTTGTAAATAGCATGTGCTATTTTTTTATTTTTTTTTGAAATTTCATTCATTTTCCTTCAAAATAAGATCAAAAAGGGAGTGTGACATTTGTATTACATAGGGTGCACTTCCTTTGGTCTTGGTAATCCAAACCAATTAAAAATTAGGCCCAAAGATTTTTTTTTAAAAGGACACTCATCCTTTTTAAGTCATAAACATTTTTTTTTAAAGTGACACTTTTTTTCTCCAACTTCTTGCACCCACCCTATTTTTACTTACAACCTTTAGTTTAGAGAGATGATTACCATATAATAATACATTGGGTATAGTAAGGTCCTTCACATTATATATCCATGGAGATTATGTGTATAGATTCTCTTTATATATTCCTTATAACCTCCTATACACATAACACTTGACTATAACCCCGAACCACTTTGTGAACCAAAATATTGTGTGTTTGTTGAATCTAGAATAGTATTTTACACTTTATTACTTTAGAGGATACTTATATGAGGGACCTATTTTAGGATTGCTTACAATATTTTTCAACATTTTGGATAGAGATTTTCTATATTTATTTATGTCTTAATCATTCTCATTAGAATCTTCATCAATTTTGCGTTCATTTTCATCATCCTCAAATCTTTATTTAAACATGTGATTAAAAATTAGATTAAATGTTTGTAATGATTTTTAAATAAATTTATTTTTAACTTATTATCAAATCATTACATCTATAAGGCCATGTATCTTTAAATCATATTGTTATAAAATTTACACACATATTGTATGTTTTCAAAATTTTGATACAATATGTTTATATTTATGTATTTTGTAATCATTTTCATCATCATTATCATTTTTTTCATGATCATCAACATATTTGTATTTTTATTTTTATGCGAGTTAAAAAATTACTTTAATATTTCTAAGGCCTTCCTAAAAAACCCATTTTATGTTTATCTTAAAATAATTTCAACCCATGAGACCACATATTTTTAAATCATCTTTTCAAAAGAGTCACTTATATGCATCCACATTTTGGATACAATTTGTGCAGATCCATCGATGTCTTAATCATTCTCATCCATGTATTAATCATTCTAATTATTTTCAAGCTAGAATCATTATTAACATCTTATAATATCACCTACTGTGATATATAAAAATAATGTTATGTATGAAGAGATATTCTTTAATGAATCAACATAAATGTTGAAAAGAAACAATTGTGACTCAATATCCTTTAGAAATAGGTTATATTTTTTTTTTTTAATTTTCAATCTTGCTTGAAATGGAAATTAAACTAAATCTCACTACAAACTAGGAGATCACATCTCTTTGAAGTAATCTATTAAAATTTTCATCCATATTGTGTATGCTCTTACATTTTTTATATAATGTGTCTAGATTCATTTATTCTACAATCATTATCTTTTCCATTTTCATTGTTTTAATTATTGTTGAAATCATCATGGTGTCTTACTTTACATCTTTGAATAATATTTTCTTTAAATTTTCTAAGGCCTTTTCAAGAATCACATTTTATGTATATCTTGAAATCATTGCATTTCATTAGACCACATATCTTATAAGCATCTTGTCAAAAATGTTAAGTGTATAGTATATGTTTTTTTAATTTTGGATACATTATATATAGATTCATCATTATAGTCATTTTTTATATTATCATCTTAATCATCATCGTCATCCTTCTCATTTTCATCTTCATCTTTATAATTTTAATAATTATCATCCTCATTAGTATTTGTGAATTACATTTGTTTAAAGTTTTCCAATGCTTTCTCAAGAAACTCATTTTGTACATATCATTATCATCATCATCCTCATCATTGTCAACATCATCACCATCCCATAATTAGTGTTTGTTAAATATAATTAAGGTATACAAGATTAATTTTTTTATGTAATTAAATGTTGTGAAATTGGGATTTAAAGAATAATTAATTTTTATGAAATTAGGGTTCATTATATATTTAGATCTTACACAATTATGGTTTTTTGCATAATTGTGGCTTATTAAATTAAAGTTTGTTACATAATTAAGATTAACAAAATAAGATTTTCTAATTAATAATTAAAGCTTATAAAATTATGGGTTTCCAAAAAATTAGAGATTATAAAATTATGCTTTTGAGCATAACTATTGTTTCATAATATTAAAATAATGGTTTACAAGGCTTACCAAAATAAGGTTTTAAAAATGGGGTTTGGTATATAATTATATTTTTTTAAATTAGGGTTTTAAAAATTATGATTTATAAAATTAATGTTTAAAAAATAGTGTCCACAAAATTGGAGTTAATCGAATTATGGGCTCACACAAAATTAGGGTTTAAAATATTAGCATTCATGAAATTATGGTTTGTTGTATAACTAAATCATACGAAATTAAGATTTATAGAAAGAAGGTTTGCCATAAAATTAACACTTATAAAATTATAGACTATTATAAAATTAAAAATAAGCATTTCATAATTATATTATTTAAAATTAAGGTTCATAAAATTAGGTGTTGATATGTTACATATTGTATCCATAAGTAATTTAGTGTGATTGTCATGAACATAATACAATTTAAAATGGAATTCTTATTATTCCTCAACATCATCAAGTTTCTCATTATGATTATTTTCTCATTCATCCTTAGCTATTACACAATTCTTATTATATATAGGAACACCAAAATCACATATTCATTAGAATGTTGTAAATAATAGTCTTCATCCAATAAAATTCAATAATATATGAAATGTATATGACTTATGTGTAGAAGTGAAACTATGTCAAAATCATGTTAGTATCTTGATGATATGATTTCATTAGGATTATATTACCTATTAGTTTGATCATTCTAATTATTTTAGCATCCATCTTTACCGATTCCACCATTTTCATTATAGATAGGAACGTCAAAATCACAAATTATACGTGGAAGTGAAACTATGTCAAAACATGTTAGTATCCTGATGATATGCTTTCATTAGGATTATATTACTTATTAGTTTCTTATTATATATTTTTGAAGTCCAACAACAGGGAGAAGTTAGAAGATTTATGAGCACCTTAATAAACAAAACAAATACATACACGCACACACAGATATATATGTATGTATATGTGCACGCACACGCACACACACACACACACACACACACACACACACACACACACACACACACACACACACACACACACACACACACACACACACACACACACACACACACACACACACACACACACACACACACACACACACACACACACACACACACACACATACACATATATATATATATACACACACACACACACACATACGTATATATTAATTAAAAATTAATTATTTAATTTTGTTAATTAACATTTATTATAAATGTATAGTTAATATTATTAGAAAATTATATTATGATTACAATTTTTTAATTAGAAAAATATATACATAGACATACATATATAAATTTAATATTAGTTCTCATTCATATATATATATATATATATATATATATATATATATATATATATATATCAAAAAATAAAGAACTAAAAAATTAAATAAATAAGATAAATCATATATGAATGGAAAAAGAACTAAAATAATAAAAAGCAAACACAGTAGACCATTAGAATATTGATAAGAGGGAGGAATATGGAGGGGAAGAATCCTAGGAGAACAGATATTTAGATTGATGTAGTTTTTTAATAATGTTTAGTACAATAAAAAAAAGGATTTTAATCCCCCATTAATGGGTCTAGGTTATCTAATAAAAAGTCTTATCGGGTGGATAATGTTGTTTGGATGCATCCACCTCTAGAATTATTGATTCTCAACTTTGATGCGGTAGATTGGGTAAATCCTAGAGCTTTTAGATCTGTGTGTGGTATTTGAGACTACATTACCTCTTTGATTGAGGTTGCTTCATTCAAACCAATTGATGGGACCAATAACAAAGCTAAGACTCAAGATTTGTCTTTGAGAGTTAATTTGGTTATGCAATGTGGCATATCAAATGTGATAATTAAATCTGAATCGATGATCATGATTCAAGCTTTATGAAATAGGTAAACATGTGCATGGCATATTGAAAACATCTTAGGTTAGGCTTGGGATTTTTTGAGTTCTTTCTCCTCCGGTGAAGTTGTTCATTATTTTCAAGAAGTGAAATCAGTGGTAGACTAATTGGCTAACCAAGGATTTGATCAAGTTGAGGATTTTAATTATGATAACTCTTGAGGGTTTTGGCCTATGGTGCCCTTAGTTTATCTAATCTCTAAGTTTTTTTGTCATTTTGGTGTGTTCCATTAAGATTTTGGGAGGATTTTTAATGTTGATGGATTTAATCATGGATAGATATGTGGTAATTTATTTTTTATTGAATCTCATGCTAGTGGCTCATGTCAAGGTGGGAGAGATGAAGCCATTTATTGTACTCACTACCTTGTTTGAGTGCATTTTCCTCTATGAGTTGTTTTGTCTGTGTGAGGGACTTTGGTTTCAGTGTTGGGTGAAGTAATGTATGGATATATTGATGTAGCTCACCATTAGTGAATGGTTGTCAAGAGTGGGGGTCGAGATTCAACATTTTTTTAGGGTGGTGTTAGTGAATCATGGATTAAACATGTGTTCATAGTGTAGTCTAGGTAGATTCTAGAGGCAGTCAAAGCCATGGTGGGTTTTGTTTATCTATAAATTCCATATAGAGTAAAGGTAAACTCAGACTTAGCATCTCTTTTCCTTAGTAATTTTGTGTTGGTTATGGAGGATAAATATTTGGTGAAGGTAGTGGTAGAGGGGTTGATAAGGCCATATTTTTGGTTGGGTTTAGATGAAGCCATTATGAGTTTTACAAGGAAAATACAAATTAATTTACCTCTCTCAAGAAGGGAGACAATTGGTCTTTTCTTCTCTTAGTCTTTTGGGAATCGGAGGTGTGTTTGGTTTAATCCTTGGCATTCATTGATCAAGTGCAGGGGGTCATTTGATCTTTGGTCCATTCTAGGAGGTAGATTTCTATGGTGGATTTTGGTGCTCTGAGGGCTCCTCTTCCCTCGCTCAGGGTTTTGTTGGGGTTGAGTTCTTCCAACTAGATGTGGGTTGTGGTAAGGTTGTTGGTTAGGTTATTTGGGGATGGTAGGGTAATGCCACTTCTTTCTAGGTTGTTGAAAGCCTTGTCGAATGGGGTGTCTCAACCCATAAGAGAGGTGGTGGTGGAAATCATTGCTAGTCTTAGCTTCGTTTTGAGGGTTGTGGTTGGGGTAAGTTCAGTTATGGATTTGGGGGTGTTGGGTTTTGCTCCACAGGAAGAGGTGGTCATGGTTGATGTTGAAGGGGGTTAGGTAGCCCCATTACTAGATGGGGAGAATTTTTATCCCTCTTCCATGGTGGTTTAGTGCTTTATCTTTTCTTCATGCTTATTGTTGGGTTTCTTATTTCGAATGGTGTTTTCGAATATGTTTTGCATATGTTTTTAGTTGGTATTATTATGAATATGTATCCATGATGTAATATTGGTCCCCTCTTATATGGCTTAATCCAGTTGTGGTTGTTTTGTGCCTCTCATTTACTCATGGATTTGTATTCTAAATTTACAAAGTTATTTGGTTTGATTTATACTATGGATTAAGGTCCCCATTAACCCTCGATTATCTATTAAATTTTTTTTAAATTATTATATTTATATATATATATATAAAGTCTGTTAATTTTTTATATATAATATTTAATATCATAAATATTATAGTAGTGTATTAGTATGTTTACATCTTTCTTTACACCTACCACTACTAAAGACATGAAAACTTTTAAATAAAATTTCTAAATAATATGTGATCTACAAGCACTTAGAAGACAAATCCATGCTACTAAATTATGTTTTGTTGAAACTTCGATCATATTTTTTTTGGGCTTCCTCAATATATCTAACATGGGAATAATGTAATAATAAATTTTAATTATATTGAAGTATTTTAAATTTTCAATTATTATATGTTAATGGTTGCATGCATATATATATATATATATTGAAATTTAAATAATATTTCAAGCTTTCTTAAAATATTTGATATGGAAATAATGTAATTATAAATTTTTATTATATTGAAGTATTTAAAATTTTAAAATACCAAGTGCAAATAGTTATATATATATATATATATATATATATATATATATATGTAATTATATTAAATTAATGTGAATTTGATTTTAGTGATGCATTAGATATGTCTTTAAATATTCTCGCTAAAATAAAATTGATTAAGATAGTTAAATATCTCATTGTATATTATGATATATTTTTTCTCTTAATAAATAAATATATATATATATATATATATATATATATATATATATATATATATTTAATATCAATAAAAGAGTGTTTTAAATAGGAACTCAACCCTTTAAATTAAGTATACATACTTGGCCATTCAATCTAGATATAATAACATAGTCTATCCAAAATAATAAAGAAGCAAAAAAAGGGCTATAGAACAACAGAAAAATAACACCAAGGAAAATCTTAGAAAGCACATTAAAAATGATAGTCAAACAACTTTGTTTCCACCAAATGCTTCCTCTCAGTTATTCATCATTTTATTAACATCTCTTTTCATATTTTTTAGACCTTGAGCTTGTATATTAGCATTAATCTCCTTAGCCTTGCCCTTGGTTCTCTTATTCGATCCACTAGAGTTCTCCTCATCTTGCTTTCTCTTGATAAGAAGTTTGATTCCATCTATATTAGTTATGAAATTATGCATTACCACCTTGTTAAATTCAAATAAAATACTTTAATTTTTATTTGAGGATTTTTTTCTCTCTTCAAGTTGTTTACCTTAACTTTCAATATTTTAACCTGGCTAATAACCTCTTTAAAATCCTCTTTAATGTACAAAATACCTCCACCTTAATTTGGGTTCATAATAAAATATTTTATCAAATTATGATCCTTATTTAATCATTTTAAGAATGACATAAATAGATCTATCTTTTTAGTAAACTCTATAATCTTACTCTGCTCTTTAAATTATCCAACAATGACCTCAAACTCAACACCAATATTTTACTTGCCTTTAACAATTTCCTCCAATTTAATATCCTTATCTTTCTTGAATCCATATGTCTTGAGAAGATATAATCCTTCCACAACTTCTTAATAAATATATTTATCTAAAGATAATTAGACATATGAGGTATTTTTCTTCATTGTGACCATTCCCCAAAAATGTTGTATGGGATTGAAGTTGAATTCTTGTGAATGAAATATTTTTAAGGATGTTCCCTCATTTACGAAGTTGGTTTCATGTTTAATAATCTTTTGTATTTCCATTTCATATTTTCTCTCTCTTCATAATAAGGATGAATATCTTTTATATCTCAAAGTTAGATAGATGGGAAGTATGAATGATATTGCTACTATCATAATGGTTTTAATTGTATGAGAAATAAAATTAAAACTTCAAATTATGCTTACAATTTATACCTAATGAAAAGAAGTAAAAATATTAATTAATTTTATTTATTTAATTTAAAATAAAATACAATATTATAATGTAAGTTCCATATATTACCAAAAAAGTGTGAATTGCACAATAATACATATATAACTAATATCAATACATAAAAATAAATAAAACATCACATTCACAATTAGTGAATTATAGTCATACAATAATAATAATAAAATTATTATTCTTGATAATGATTTATCTACATGCACACATAGTTATAAGAATATATTTTAACATCTAGTGTTTTTAGTTTTTTTATTTTTTTTAACCAGAGGCATCCTTAATCCCAATTAGGATACTACGACTCCATCTAATTAATTTAATTGAGATATGTGGAGGCAAGATTAATCCTTTGGAGGATGTCGATGGAACCTACATGTACCAGATACTCTTAAAAATCCAAACAATGAGACTTGATCTTGAGACCTACATAAGACGAACCCAAAACCCTTAGCCAACTACACCATCCATGTAGACTTAGCCATCTAATTACCATTAATATTTTTAAGTAAATTTTATTTAAAGTTAAAATTTACTTAAAAATTACACAATTTTATTTATCAAAAAATATTAAATTAATTATGAGAAAAAAATTAAAAGTATATATATATACCTTTTTGAAGGCACTAAAATTATTACTAAGATTTTGTATGTTTAGTAGAGTTTGTATAATATTAACCCTATTTTAGCCTCTCTAGAATTCATGCTCAAATAGACTGAGCTACCTACAAGTATTATTATAAAAAAATAAGGCTTTGTCATTTTTTCTTTGATTAATAATTGATAATATGAAGAAAAAATTATTTCTAGCTAGATTTTGCTCACATGTTAGTTAGTCATACTACCATTTTATTTGGGAGGAAGCTTGAAATTTTTAATTTCAAAAGGTCATACATTTATTATGTTGCATATGTCTTTTCACCACCCTTTGGGTGAATAATCCCTCTATTTAATTCCCTCATCTTAAGGCCTTATAAGTATTTTTTAAGGAGTTGTGTGAAGCAACCACACTGAAGTGAGCGCAAAAATACATCTCAAAGGTATTCCATGAGGTAATGACCCTACCAATGAAAACCTCCACAATGTTATTTTAAAATGCCTAGAGTTTGATAAAGCTTGTAACTACTATTATCAATGTTATCTTATTGACTCTTTTTTTGTTCGAGTCCTTACTAAAAGTACTTTAAAATCTTGTGTTCATAATACTTGCACAATTATTCATGGTGTTAGGCTTGATGGAGTCCAAAACCTGACCAAGGTTTTTTCATATTTAAATTTAATAACCCAGAGCATTATTATGTCATTATTTCCCATGGTCATTGGTTTATCGGTAACAACCGAGTAGTATTCTCTCATTGGACCCAAGACTTCATCATCTCAAAGCAAGCCCAATTGAAAATCCTAGTCTAGATAAATTTTCTTAGTCTTCCCTTGCCCTTGTGGAATTTTTTACATCTATTTATTAAACACAAAGTGTTTCATAGGGTTTTATCAAGAAACTTTTTATGTATCTTGGTCCCAAAAATGCATTTGCATGGAAGTGGATCTTGCCAATATCTCAAGGAAACCATGAACATCCCAATTTGCAATAAAAATTTATCACAAAGGGTGTTCTATGTCAACATGCCCAATAATTATTTTTGGTGTCAAGCCATGGAACACAAAATCCATGAGTGACCATTTATGGCCAACTCTAGACTAGCCCTACCATTTAAAACCTCTCCTGAGGTGACTAAGAATGTACAAAAATATTCAAAAGGATGGACTATTATTACCAAGGGAAACTGACATTCATTCACTATGGACAAAGCTCAAACTACTATGTACAAACCCATAGGTGGTTCTATAGTGATCACAAATAAACCATCTCTTGCCACCCAAAAAATGGTGGTACCTCCTATTATCCACACCCCACATGTAAAATCTTTTTTCTATATCTCTCTAATCTAAATAATGGTCTCCCAACCATCATAACCCATTCATGAGGCAAAACAACTAGAAGTAGTAGACACACTTGTCATGTTGGACAGTAAATATTTTTACCACAAAGAGTGGAATCCATCTCTGCCACCCAAATATGGTGATTACATGCAAAAATAGTGGTGGGCATTTCACTTTAATGATTTCATGAAAGGTAACCACCAATCTTACTTAGAAATAATTTTTCTATTCTAGATAAGGACAATAAATAAACCATCATGCAGATAAAGATTAATTAATGTTAGTTTATTCATGCAATATGTGAGGTCTTACTAACACAACCTAATAATTCATTTTTAAGGGATAGGTTTTATTTATTTTTTAACATGAAAGTTAATTACTTGTAATAAGTTAAGATCTCTAAATTTTCTCTCTCCTCCATTGACAGAATGATTTGGCTGGGAGTTGTGTGTTAGATGTCTATGCATGAGAATGAAATTGAGGGTATGGTATAATTAATTTATTTATCCATTTTTCTTAATAAATTTTCTTAAGGATCAAACCCCACTAATTGGGTGGTGTGAGCCCTCTTCAACTTTAATGTTTTTTATCTTGGAATTTCCACTATTTATGCCTCTAATGATGTGGTTGAAATATTAAATCTTAGTGTTGGATCGATAAATCAGATTCGTATGCCAAAAATATCATTTGTGGTAACTTTAACATGGTTGAATGACTAGATCTCAAGGACGGGGTTTTCCCCATGTGACAATGTGTTGGAAAAATATAGTCATGGTTTTACATACACAATAAGGTTGGTGTCTTTGATCATAATCACCACCATTGCATTTAATCCACCTCACCCTGGTTCACATGTTCTACATTCCATTAAGGCTTTGAAAGAGTAGCAAAATGTTTAGACCGTGTTCTTATTATTGAATAAAACTTTTTATTTCTTAACAATAATTTTCAATACCTTGTGGCAGTCATTCCTGATGTACTACTCTTAGACCACCTTCCCATAAAGTTTGATATTGAGTAGGCCATTCTTAAATCTAAGATTTTCAAATCTGAATTTTATCTTAATACCACCTTCCTTCATCACTCTTGGATCCAAATACTCATTATCATAAAATGGAATCTTTCTCCCTAGCCCTTTAGAACCTTTGGTTAGTTTGAGTAGTGGTATAATACCATCAGTAGGATTGTAGCCTTTCTCCATATTTATGGTATGAAATATTATAATTTTATATAGAGATCCCACATGGACTCACACTATGAATTCAACCAGCTTTCAAAGGATTTGGAGCTATCTCTATTCAATGAAAATCTTTAAAAATAAGCTACCTTGTGGTGGTATAAGATTAAGTTGAAGAACACTACCAAGCTCGAGGATCTAAATTCTATGTTCATGTGCACTAGTTAAAATTTGGGGATAGATCTTTGAAATAATTTTTCACTCTCCTCCATTTGATAAAAATAATTGATTGTTCTAAATCCATTCAAGAAGATGTATCTTTACTTACATATCTTCCTAATATTTTGTATGAATTTTTGGCTCATTATCATGGTGTGTTTGCATCCTAATCATCCACACCTAAACATGAATATACTCTTAACAAATTCATCCAAGTGGTTCCCTACAAGTTTTTTGAAGCTCAATAAGTGGCATGTGATAGGATTAGATATATTGAATATTTTCATGAGGCAGTCACACAGTTGGTCATTGATAAAGCCCTAGGTATTAATGAGTTCCCCTCTGAATTCTATCAAACTCTTTGGGATATTCTGGGTCCATATTTTCAAAAAGTGTATCTTGAAGCCATTCAAACCCACTCCCTTAAAAATCTCATTAACCATGGTAATATTATATTTATTCCCAATCCAAGGGATTTGAAACTCATAACCAATTGGTATTTTATTACTCTACTTAATGTTTTCTATAAGATTATCGCTAAAGGTATTACTCTTTGGGTTAAATGTCTTCCTCCTTTCATTGGTCTCCTTGAGTAAACATGTTTCATACACAATAAATACATCTACTACAACATAATTATTATTTGGCAAGGAATGGAATGGGCCCGTCGGACTTACAAAAAAGATTTGTTTGTCAATATTGACTTTGAGAAATCATATAACTGTATTGAATGGCCTTTCATTTTGGATATGCTTCAAGCCTTAGGATTTGGACCCATGTTTTTTGGCATGGTTCAAATGTTTTTTCAATATGCATGCCCCTACACTAATATTAATGGGGTTCAATCTGAATAATTCAATCTTTTCCACTCTATTCATAAAGGTTTCCCTCTTTCTTCTACCCTATATGTGATAGTTGTTGAAGGCTTCAACTACTTACTACATAATAATTCCACCAGAGGCTTGGTTAAATTTATATCCCTTCCAAACACCCACTATCAAATGGCTAATGGGCACTTTTTTAATGGTTCCTTCCTTACATTGGTTGAAGAGGAGAAATTCATGTCCAATTATATGGAATGTCTTGGCATGTTTTGTTTGGATATTGATTCTTCCATTCAATGGAAAAAAACCCAATGCTATAGACAATCCCTCTCCCCCTTACCTACTTGGACGTTGCAATAGAAGTGGAATTGGATTCAACTTGGAGCATAATTAAAATTTATAGGCATCCCCTTTGCCTTTCAATCCTCTCCATCTTATTTGTGGTAATTTATGGTGCAAAGGGTAGAAAAAAATTATTATTTGATATCCAAACCACTCTTTTTAATTGGAAAGTTGAAAATTTTCTCTAATATTCTTGTTTATCATGTTTACTACTCATCTTTTTGGGATCCCTCTACAGTTTCTTATGTTAAATTAGAAGAAAAAATTGAGGTGTTTTTTGTGGCTGAACTCTAAAAATAGTCAAGGATTCTATCAAGTAGCTTAGGATATTTGTTGCATACCAAGGTCCCAAAGAGGGTTTAGTCTTTTAGATATTAGAATTCATTATCATGTTTTGTGTGCTAAATGGATCATATGTGCTTTGGATGGTAATGAAAACTAGAAAATACTTCTTAGGAATTGCACTACTCATGGCAACCCCATGGGCAAAGGAGTCGTGAAGGGTTTGAACCTTAAAACTATGTTGCGAACTTAGGTCCTTGTCACCATTGTGGGTACCTTTATGGCTAAGAATATCTAGAAGGCTTGTGAGATTCTCAAAAGACACTTAATTTGGGATAATGATAGGTTTCAATCTAGGCTATCTCTTAACTCTTAGTCCCTATGGTGGTCTCCATTTTTTATGTACCATGAAGTCCCTTTCATACTTATGCCCCAGGTTAAAAGTCTTCACCTTTTGAAAAAGGGAAATAAAGTGATCTCGGACCTTTTTTGTAGTAAAATCAAAAACTATAATCCTTGAAATATCTTATGCCACCAGTTTCAACTAAAATCCAATAATCATGAGTCCAACTTAGAAATTTAAAATGTTATACTTGATATCTGTCTCCACAAGTTTGGTATGCAAACTTCCTCTAGGTGGTACATTGATTGGAAGTGGCCTATTGAACCCCCTTTCATCATTATAAATCCTGATTAGGTTATCAATTCCTCTCTTTGAATTCTCTTCTTGTGGAAAATCTCATTTCCAAATTGAAAGTCGATTCCACTAAAAATATTTTGAGAAGAAGATTTGATTGTGTGTGTTCAGCTATCATCGAGACAAAGTAAGCACACTTCTTGTGGTGTATTCTCCACTAAGGCCTCCCTATTGGCTCTCACTTGGTGCACCTTGGTATGGCTCAGTCATTTTGTTTTGTGTGCAAAACATAGAATCCTTAAAACATATTTTCTAGTTTGTAAGCTTGCTCAGTTTGCTTCATAGTGGATTCACACCCTCTTCCAACCCTTTTTGTCTTGAGATGTTTTCTTGGAAGATGGTAAATTTAGGGGACTTAACCATGATTCGTGATTTTGTTTAAAAATGGTATATTTTTGAGTTGAAATTCTCTTTCAATTATGGAAGAGTAGAAATGATGTTATTTTTAACCAAGTTTTACTCGAGGAGTTATTTTTTGCTACTAACAAGATTATTATGTTATCTAATGTTATGCTTCAGATTCATGTTCAAGTTGAAAGAGTGTGTCTAGAGATCACCTATCTCCAGAGAGTGATATATCATTTGGGTAGATCCCCATGTGTAGTTAGAAGAGTCCCTCTAAAATCCCCTTAATGTTAGTCGCCTTTGTATGATCATCAACACGAGTCATGGAGGAAGAATTGGTCATGCAACCAACGCCGCAGTGGTTCTCCCCAAATATGTTTCTCATCTTCAGGGCCTCAAGCTCGTCACCATGGAGGTTTTAATGGTAGTGGTTTGGATGATGGAAACAAAGGTACAAATGGGGATGGCAAAGGAAATGGTGCTAGCCACTCTAGGTGGTCTGCACCACCAAAGGAAAGTTTTCACACTTGGTCCATGTTATTTCTACTACCATGTCGAATAATGTTGAAGATAAATAAAATATAAGGAAGAATATGGTTGGAGTTTTGTACATGATGTTGTAGACCCACTAGTTTCTAGGGGTTGGGGAGGATGGGGTGACAAGCCCTACGATCCCTTGCCTCCTCCTCCATCCTTCATTGTGTCTCCTACTTTCTAATGTTGACTATGTTTTGTGCCTATATATTATAGCTCTTTAGTTTTGTCACATTTTTTATTGAAAAGTTTTTCGAATTTTATTACGCTGTTAATGTAATATCTTAGCTTCTGCTAATTTGACTTTTATTAACTCTTCCAATCACTTTTTTGTATAATTAGCTTTTGTACATTAATATTATTTTAATATAATCCAATTAACTTTTCAATCAAAAAATAATCAATTATATGTGAATTGATCATCTCCTAAAATAAAATTCGATTCAAAAATTACTATTGATAATTTATCTTATTTATAATTTAATTGAACAAAATAATTTTACAAATAACTACAAAAATATGCTTTTATGGGAAACCAAAACAATGTTCTTCTATATAAAATAAAACTAAGGAAATAAGCTTCAAGCATTCTAGTTCAACAATCTGTTTAGATTAGTTATTACAAAAGTAATTCGAGCCATCGTTGAATTAGCCATGTCCGTATCAACTTATTTATCATTACTAAAATAATATTAATGTAATTTAGATCATCAAAATTTTCCCCAAAAAAATATGTTCAAATTCTCAAGCCTAAGTTAAAGTAAAGGGAATATTCTCATTTAAAATCAATGTTTCATTTACGTAATGTATGTTATTATTTGACTCGTCGACTATATGGTGAAGAATCAGCAATTATATTCAACTTATGAGGTTCACTTTTCCAAAGATAACACTAGGTCAAACATGGGCTTGATTTAAAAAGCTACCATCTCTATATAAATTTATTAAATCCTTTGCCAATTTTTATTATAATATAAATAGTTTTATATTTAATAAATAGAGTGTTCTCTAACATAATGCAATAAGGGTCATCAACTCTTCCACCACCATAATTATTTATATTTATATATATATATATATATGGAATTATAAAATATTATATATTTTGAATTTAGAAAATATCAATTTATAGGTGTTTTTTGTTTTTCGATATTAATAATATAATAAAAAAATTTAAAAATGTTATTAATAATCAAAGTCTTAATTAAATTGTTTTAATTTTAATTTTAGAAATAAATATTTTTGTTTTTTGAAAATACAAAACCTTTAACCTTCTTTTTTTTGATACATTTTTATTTATTTATTCATTTATTATATAGATAAATGAGGGTTAAAGGGTCCCTTACTCACAAAAAGATTGAAATAAAAAATCAATCATTTGTGTTGGATGAAAATCTACAAGGAAACAAGAATGTCAAACCAAGATAAAACAAGTCCCATTCCACCAAAGGGGATAATCAACTCAAAGGCAAACCTAAGGGAGCCCATCATGCCCCCTCTTTCTCTCTTTTGAAGTGAAAACAAAACAACTTCGGAGGTGAACCCGAGGCCAACCTCCCTTTCTTTTTCTTTTTCTAAACTATAATCCACTCATCCAATATACCCAATCTACCAGAGCCATCAAAGGAGGAAGTGGACCGCTCCTTATGAAGAATGCCAATAGAGTCTTCCTTGTTGAATCCAAAACAAACTGAGTGTTATCTCTCTTAACCGCAGTAATCTACTCCATAACTGATAGAGATGAATATACCAACTTCAGATCAAGACTCTGAGGATCCCCAAAATGAGAATGATCAACACCAACACCCGAAATACTCCAATATACCCAATCTACCAGAGCCATCAAAGGAGGAAGTGGACCGCTCCTTATGAAGAATGCCAATAGAGTCTTCCTTGTTGAATCCAAAACAAATTGAGTGTTATCTCTCTTAACCGCAGTAATCTACTCCATAACTGATAGAGATGAACATACCAACTTCAGATCAAGACTCTGAGGATCCCCAAAATGAGAATGATCAACACCAACACCCGAAATAAGACCCTGAGAATCCTCTTTAAAAGGACCAACAATATTGATAAGCAAAAAGATGATCAACAACTACAACCTTCCACCCAAAAAAAGCCACCTTTCACATGATGAGAGAACAAGAAGAAACCAAATGCACTTGTACAAATCACCTACGAGATCTGAAGGACAATCCTTTATAGTTAAGGGATTGCAACCAACATCAATCATTAACCCTAAGCTCCACAAAAACAATGATATATTTAAATAAATCCAAACAAATAAAGATCTGCATGACGGAAATAGTTAAAGGATTGTGTTTACAACATTCATTAATTATTCTAAATATAAAAAGTATATTAAAAAAATCACAATTTAATTTTGAAAAACTTTATTCTTTATTTCATAAAGTATGGAAACACACTCTCTTAAGGATTACAAACTAGCATACCCAGTTTTAAGGTTATCCATCCTCTTAAGTGGAGTGGTTAGCATTATAAAGAATGCACCAGGATGGTGATTGCCAGATGTTGCAGTGGTAATTGCCCTGACAGACACGGAATAACATCCTATTTACAAATCAACTGTACAAGATAACTCCAGTCAGACTCAGATAATTTGGAGTCTGCAAAATTTATCTTACATTTCCTTCAATTCGTGACAGTGACAGTACACGGGTTAAAGAAGTGAAGTTGATTAATTCATAATACAGAAATGGATCTTACAGTCCATACGGGCTTTATTACAACCGATTAATATTCCTCTTACATATCAATAACTATTCTGACATATTACACGGGCTCCTAGGTTCCCCATTATAAACTCAATAACTCTCCATGACAATATTTAAATAGTCATCGTAAGTTTAAGCATTTCAACCATTTTCAAGATAAGGGATTCATAGGATCGGGACAATCATTTTAAAATACTAATGTTAGGATAGGATTCATATGAAGGAAACTAATAGTAATATATAAAATGCATACATTTCATCAAAAGATCGACAAATAATTAAAATAAAAATAAGATAAAATAGAGTTTAATTTGTATAATAGGTTTTGAAGTTTAAAAGTGTATGTATACAAAATTATACTCAATTAATATAAAAATATGGAGTAATTCACAAAAATCATTTTCAAAAATAATTTTAAAAAATCAACTTTTAAAAGTAGAAAGTTTAAAATGAGAAAGGGAGGGAAATTAAAAATATTAAACTTCATAAGGTAAAGAGATCATACAAATATACTACGAGGATAGAGTTAAGTTGATGCCTAATAATAATAATAATAATAATAATAATAATAATAATAATAATAATAATAATAATAATAAGACCATGTTAATCCTAGCGTTACTAAATGAGTAAAAAAAATTGAAACTTGTATAACCACAAGGACCAAAGTTTCATTACAATATTACCAATATCTCCACCATAACACACCTCCATTAGTATCCAAGAGTGAAATAAGAACGTCAATATATCACCCAAAATACCTCCAAGAGAATCTCCAAGTCACCTACCACAATAAACCTCAATTACTCTCCCTAAAAGAAAGAGATTTAAAAACACCTATTATTTTATCAAGGGTAAGAGCTTGTTGTGTTCTTAAATATAACATTTGTGTGCACACACATGTGCACATGCGCTTAATTCAACATTATTTTTATTATATTATATTTTTGGTGTTTAGAGTTGGTGAAGGATTAGGTCATAAGTTAACCATGAATTAATTAGAGTTTATAGTGGGGTAAGTGCATGGAGTTAGGGGATAATTCAGTGTACATTTTTGAGTAACGTGTACACATTATTACATAATGTGTATGTGTAATGGCAATAATGTGTATATATTATTCAAATTTAGACTTGGTGATTATCAAGCTATTATGTGTACACATTATAAACTATAAGAAATGTGTACGCATTTCTCATAGTGTTAAAAGTGCATACGTATTTCTTATAGTAATAAAAATGCATACGTGTTTCTTATGGGAATAAAAGTACATATGAACTATAAATATTAGACATAAAAACAAAAAATGTGATCAAAACCCCAACCAAATTCTTTTTGCTTTGCCTTGGTGTCTTGTCTCTACCCTACCGTGTTCACATTTTGCGACTAGGAGGAGAAAACACATTGTCATTGCCCATTACCTCGATGAATCGATAATGTTGCCATGGAGGGGAGGTAAACAAGCCAAATTCATACATGTTATCACCAAATTTTAACAATTATTTTTTATTTTCATTGTTTTATTATTAAAACTATTTTTTTGTTTGACCAACCTATTCAAGTGCAAGAAAACAACCTCCTAACCCTCCTACAATTCCATAAGACCCCCTAAGTAGTCAAGAATATTTGGATACACACATGGTCGAGAACAAAATATAAATTAAAGAGATAATTATGAGAATGAGGGACCCCAGTTCTACCAACACCCATCGTACAAATTTGGCTAATACCTTAGAATCAATACTAGACAAAGTTGATTTGATAATGAGTCAATTTGACAAATGGTCATCATATAGGGATGGATGTAAGGCTTACTATACTGAAAAATTATCATCGCATGAGGTGAAAGATAAACAAATAACAAAAAACTAGTTTTTTGTCTTATTCATTGATTCATCTACTAATGCACCTTTTCCATTATCAGCAAAATAGTTCACAATCCACCATTGCTAGCATAATTTGATAAGAACCAATTTTTAGGACCAATGGTAGATGGTCTTTGATTACCCACCTTGTAACAACCTTGAATTTTCATTGTATTTTTTAACTTTATTGTCAAATTGTCCTCAATGAGATTCTTAATTATTTTGATTACTCATAGTTTTAGAGTCAAGGGTAAAGCTCTGCAAAAGATAGACTATATGCACATTGTGTGCCTAATCAGCGTGTAAGAGTCACTACTCAAAATCCACTTCAGCTTGAGATCCCCTCTATAGTGAAGAAGGTTGTTAAGATTGACACTTTGCATTCACTTTGTGCGCTTATTGACACACTTGAACATACAAGTAAGCTTTTTGAGATTGATGTTGGAGAGGGTGGATATGGGGGTACTCTATCTAGTGTGCGTGTTTAACCTCACCCTTGCAGATGTTGTGGTGCTATATGCATTGTACCTTAAAATGATTATGGTGGGGCTTCCAAGGGCCTAGATTCTATATTTTTTAGTTATGAGTTTTTGGTATGTATATTTGGTGTGCACATGTTGACTACAGACATGCAAGTATCTTATATATTTGACATGTTAATTTTTAATAATATTTGCGTTTAAATGGTAATAATTAATTATATAAAAATTCAATAATATATATGTAGCTTTTTATGATGCAGGAGGAGATAATACCATCATCTTTACAGCTAGTTTGTGGTCGTCTACTATTGCATTTTTTGATGTTACTCAACCAATGTTTACATATTCACAACTAGTTTGTGATATGTCTACTACTGCATTTGTTAATGGTATTCAACCAATGCTTACATATACAGAGGTAATCTTTCATTAATATTATATATCATGTATTTGTATTTATTTATATAGATCTATACTCAACTAATAATCATATAGTGTTTATTCAGTTGATGACCACAATGGAGACTCCTCCATCTCTACAAGTTGAAACACACACAGGCATTGTTGTTATAATTTCATCTGTGTAACCATTCATTGAGCTATGTTAACTTGTAATTTTGAATTTTAAATATATATTTATTTTAATAATTTTAATATATACTTGGACAAATATAACTTATATGAATTTATTATGTATGTAGGGTTTTTTGATGATATATGATAGTCCCATTCAAATTACTAGCAAGGCACCTTCTCATGTTATTTTCCCCTTTCACACTCATGTGCATGCACCTTTACATGTCACTGACCTTGTTGAGCATCATAAGAAAATTGAACATGACCACAAGATTATGGTAAGTGCATGTTTAAATAATTTTTGTATTAATTTAAAATTAATTTTTGAACTTGGTTGCATGTCTAATATGTAAATTTTCTAATAATATTTGTATATGAATAGGTTTAGCTATAGGTGAGATATGAACATAAAATGACCCATAATCAGACCTTGGAGGAATCCAAGGCATCTGATGGATATCTTTCTATGACAAGGGCATTCCATGGAGAGTCTTCTTCAAGAAAGGCAAAGAGAGGGATGTTTTTTTATGAGTAGGATGTCTAAGATGATGTACTTTTTTTGTATGTCTATATGGCAATGTACACAATTTTAGCATTGTATGCCTATATGGCATTCACTTGCATTCTATTATGATCTTAAATGATGTACTTTTTTGTATGCTTATATGGCAATGTATGTATTTTTTGAATTGTATGCCTATATGGCATTCACTGGACATTCTATTATGTTTTTATTTTGTATGCCTTTATGGATTTTATGGATACATATATATGTTCACATTTTGTGGTGATAATCTTTACGTGTACAATTTAGCTCACATTATTATTTCAAAAATAAATTTGATGGTTGTATGATCATCTTTAATATTTCCTTCATGTAATTATTAAAACTAACTTACAATCTTTCAATATATGTTGCAATTAAAACTATATGAGAGAAAATAGTATAATGTTTGAGAGAGAGTCATATAGTAGTGTAAAGTGCTTCTCATGATTGGGATACACCATTTGATGATTTTTTTTGTGATCCTTAATTGGAATGGGATACTATGTTTGTCTACATATGGACAGTCTTGTCATCCTTATTAGCTTTGTTGCTTACATTTCTTGCTTTGGTTGGTTTATGGATGGATTGATGCTTTGATATGATGTGCTAAGAATTTTATTTGTCTTTACATTATTTGATGATATATGGGCTAAAATATTTTAGATGACATCCTTTGATTGATTTGTGGAGATAATGAATAGATAGTATATTTGTTTGCTTTGTGTATGGTCCAAATGTTTGATATGATATTTTCACTATTCTAATGTGGATACCCTTGTTACACTACTTTAATATCATTTGGTACTTATTATTAACGTTTTGTACTCATTAAATTTATAGATCAACCTCTTTGATAAGGGCATGAAGATCCTCATTTATATTTGCTATGGGTGTAAGATTATAATTCTCATGTCTTCTAAGGCTTTGGAATATTTTGGTGGTTATAACTCTTATGTTTTGCTTACTCAACTTTGTTCTTTCCTTATCCATTGCACTTATCTTGGCCATTTCTTCTCTTCTCATCATATGCCAACATGAGAATGTTAAAAACGATACAACCTCTTTGATGAAATGGGTTGCTCGAATTTATGATTCTCAAATAGATTGAAAAACTACTCTGAATTCACCCTTAAAGAGAAAAATTATTCATTACCTTATCATGCAAATGGGGTCAGTTCCATTATTTATTCTTTCAACAAATGGAACAAACAAATAAATTTGAGGTGCTTCTTAAATATGTTTGTCAATCAACGTTTTAGCTTTGAAATTATTCTACCTATGACACCAAGAATGACTTCTTACCATTACCCACTTGTAATGGTGATGGGGACTACTCTATGGGTTGTTTTTCTTTGATGGCTTATTCTTTGGTATCTTTTCTTATTAATTTTCTATCTCTTTACTTGTAGGTGCCAGAACAACTTTCTCCTTCTTAATTTTAGACACCTCTTCCTTCTTGGAATTCCTCTTGTAATTATTTGGGTGGAGTTGTGAATGAAATTTAAAATATTTTTCATGCCAATTCCCATGCATGTTTCAATGAGTGAAATAACTCTTGCGTGTGTCCTTCAAAAAAATTTCCTTCTTCTTTCACTTCTTCTCATACTGATTTAGAGAGCAACCTTTAAAAATTTCATCCTTCTGTATTATTATACCTTGATCTTTTTTTTTGGCTTAGAGAGTGGTGTACATAATTTTTTTTCCATTTGAAATACCTTGGATTTTTAGTGATATATTTATTATTCCAACACATGGCCAAACAATGGATATTCATTAAACAAAATAAACATGGATAGGTATTCCAACATTCTTGTGTTATATGGCCTTTGTTTATATAATTCAAGCAAACAATGAAATACTCATCTCTTGCATAACTTCTTGGGATGCCCTTATACATTTTTATTGTGAAATTTTGATGAAGTGGTTATGTTTCATTTCCTCCTTTAGGATTTTCTCTCTTTAGATATGCTCTTCATTCTTGTTTGATGCTTCTACCTTTATTGAAAAAGTTTCCTTTAGAGTCAACTTGCATTCACCCATGTAATCATGAAGTGATATTGTGTTATCTCCTTCTTCATAGATTTGTTTCCCTTTTCTTAGAGACTTTGATTTGGTCTTTGAGGTAATGAAAGAGTTTTATTCTCATGTCTCCTGAGGCCTTGGAATATTTTGGTGGTTATAACTCTTTTGTTTCACTTTCGTAACTTTGTTCTCTTGCTCTCCACTACACTCAACTTGGCCATTTATTCTCTTCTCATCATATATCTACTCAACATATATATACACTTACAATGTTAAATAATCTCAACATTATTTATTTGGAAAAAAAAAATCCATAAAAAAATAAATACCAAAAAAAATGTTATTATTACTATAAACACCCTAATTTGGTCAAACAACCACAACTACGACGTCTTTTGTTGCTCTTTCACATAAAGGTCTTCATGATGAATACAATCCTTGTTTGCATGGTCATTTAAAGTCTTTTGATATTTTTTATGTCTTATTCTCCCTCTTTTTAGCATGTGGTTCTAAGTCACCTTCTCCCAGTCACAGGGGCCCCTAACCTATCTTGTTTGGTTTTAGCTTTGTTTTAAGCCTTAGGACATTAGTTCCATTTTCATAATAGTAGTGTCATGTAGTACTAGTGTCCAATTATGGATCTAGTGTCTAACGGGCATTTTCTCCCATGTTTAATTCTTAAACCTTTCTTGAGCCTTCTCTTATGTTTTTAATCCATCTTTTACAACTTTCCAGTCAATGAACAAGGTCTTATATTCAAATCAAAATTCATTATATATAAAGAGCCTCACAAGGCATTTTACATCTAGCACTTACTATTTTTGCACATAATTACATAAAATCATTCAATAGTATAACTCAATACTTTGCATACTACTTAATTATCACATATAGACATTGCATGCTTGATCAAAGAAGGGCCTAAGTGAAAGTCATTCTAGCATACCTACAATTTGATTATACATGTTCCTCAAGGGATAACTATATGTGATATGAGACCCCTAAAAATGGGGTTAATTTATCTAGCAACCATGACAACATGGGTTCTTCTTTATGTGATCATGCCATCTCATAACCTAGTTTTTCTCTTCCTTTTTAAATTTAATTTAGTTATTGTTTCATGTGTGAAAGTAATCATTAGGGTTTTAGAAGATATATAACTAAAATAGTGACGTAGATGATTCCTCAAATGACATAAAACTACCTAAAAAACCCACAAAACCTCTCATAGCTTCCCTAAAAGTTTTAGATAGTTCCTATAAGAGGGACACTAGCTTCATAATTGGACACTAGTACCACATGGCACTATTGTCTTGACATTGGTGCTATTGTCTAAGACCAAATTTCAACCACAATAAAAAATTTAAAGGTGTCTACCTATTTTTCCATCCTATCTCAGTCCCTTGATTTGTAGAAAAACATTTTTACCTCCAAATAAGTACTCTTTATCTTCTCACTTGTTATTTTGGGAAAGGTTAATTAAATTAGTTATTTCTAATTTTCATTATGTATTAATATCATACTCAGACCTTTAATAACATAATATTCACACTAGTTAAGTCCTAAAAGGTTAAAACATTTAGTGAACTTGACTTACTTTGAATATTGTTTAAAACCCTAGTTTTGCCTAGGGTTTACCTTATCCCAATTTTTGTGCACTAAATTAAGGTTACAATTTTTTTTATTTTTTTTTTCAACATAACCTAGCTCATTTAATCAATCCTATATTAGGGTTTCATTTATTTAATGTAATTTAAATTTTGTTAAAACAACCCTCATTCAAAACCCTTGATCCACATACTAGGTCTCTATACATCCAAATACTAGCAATTAGGGTTCACTTACAATCCTAGTTTCTATTACACACTTGGTTAAAAATTTCTCAATTGCACATATATTTATGTTAGATTAAATTATACCTCTTGTGTGTTTTTTGTTCATTGTTTACATTATCTTCTCTGGTAAGTTTAAAATGGCATCTAAGAAGTCTTCTACCCCTCACCCAATTGATGAATTTTTGAATTTATTTCATAATTATAACAATGAATGGACAAATTTTCAACTTTGTACATTCGAGCATAATAATGACTTCATTTATAATGATGATTATGACTATCATTATAATGATGGATATAAAGATTATTATGAGCGTGACAATGAAAATGTAAATGAGTATATATTAGATACATCATCTTCTCTTTACTCTCACTCTTCTCTTATACCTCAAAATCAAACTAAGAATATAATTCCAAAAGATATTCTTGTTGCTAGTGCTTTGTGCTAATGTGATCCTAGATTTTCAACTACTTTTACTGCATCATTCATCAAATTAAATAAATATAAGTGCAATACACGAAATCCACTTTTGCATGATTCAAGTAAAGTAGATCACAACAATGCATTTTATTTACCCTTCTCTATTAAATTTGAAAAAACATGTACCAATGATATTACACCTTTTAGTAATCCACAAACTAATGTAGAATCACCTTCTTTTACATTTCACGCTCAATGCAATTATTCTTTACAACAAATAGATAATGAAAATGTCTTTAACTCTTCTCTTACATGTCATAATATGCAAAAAGAAAACATAAGTGCTACTTTTTATACCCTTGACTCCAAAATTTAAAGTGTTAATCATTCTTGAATTCCACACATAACTAGTAAACAAATACATTGCATTACACTTACACATGATGACAAATTGCATAGTAGTAAAAAGTTAAACTCTTCTCCTACTCTCTATAATAATAAGGATGTGGATGATACTTCTTTTAATATTACTTTTAAAAGTGAATTAAACTTTGATTTTGATGAACCTTGGGATAATGATGATTATTTTGATTAAGATGGAGAGGACATAAAATCTAAACCTTCTATTTCTCTATCTCCCTCACCTATTTGTCTTGTTCAAACAAATTCTAGGTCACATTTTAAAATGCACACACACTTATTCTTATGTAAATAATTTACATTTGCTTAAAAATAAAGTACCATCTAATCAATTAACATGTGATACTTCTTTACAACTTAACAATATAAGAGATACCAATGAATCCCCCTCAACCCCGCTTACTACATTAGAACATGTTTTTCAAACTAACCTAAATGAGGGTGATAACTCATTTACCTCTAACCAAGTCTCAGCTATAACACCTCCAAAGGTTACAAAGAGAAAACCAACCCTCCCTATAAAGGGTTTTTAATATAATATACCAATGGATAAGATAAATAACAAAATTCAAGCATTAAATTAACCCCTTGATGATGATGATAATATAACTTCACAAGTGTTAATTTTATTGATGCATGATGTGGGTGATTTGTAACAAGTACACCATCTCACGTTAGATAAATCATACCAATATCGATTTGATGCCAATTTTATCCATGGAAATCCTATTCCACATAGAATCTCCACTACAAGGTTGCCATCAAAATTTTAGATATCAATTTTACCTTTATTTGATGGGCATGGAGACCCATACTTGCACCTTCAGTCTTATGAGAAAGCCATGTCACATGTCACCAATAAGTTAAATCTACTATAATTATTTCCAATTTCCCTAGATGGGGAAGCATTAAATTGGTTCCAACATATAATCTCTAGTGGGCACTACATACATATGAGGAGTTTGAGATAGTCTTTCTCAAGCACTACATACAAAATAAGGGACCTCAAGTTAGACATGAGAGGTTACTTTTATTACACCAGGGTGAGACAGAGCCAAAAACTAAATATATTTTAAGATTCAAATCTTATTTTCATCTATTTATTTTCCAACCAAAAAATGTATAGGTACAATACATCTTTGCTAGATGCCTCATTTTCCTCTTAAGGATAAATTATTATATCAAACATCAAAATTATTCTAGGATTTATATAACATATCTATAGAATTTGAGGCAAAATTGGGACTAGTGGTTACACATTTAGAGGTAGATTTAGATGTAGGCCTCTCAAAGCCCCAGTCATCTAACATGGTACAAGAACCTACTCCACTTAAAATTAATAAATTAGTGGAACATAAAAAATTGATAAATATACTCAACAATGACAAAGTGTCACTTAACAGAGCACCTCCTATAGTGAGTAGAACACAAGATACATATAGATGGGTTATACAATTCTTAGATAGGGATATACATCATGACATCTTGATTACATTATTAGATAGGGATATGATCACACTTCATCGTACTAATCATCATTTGGTACACCATTTGCACAAGGTACACAATAAGCCATATTGTAATTTTTACAAGATAAATAGACATTTAAATGATCATTTTTATGCACTCCAGGACCACATCAACAAGTATGAATCAAGGTATTATAGAATTCATAAAGGGGGAACTGAGATCTCAATCTCCAAACTCTCTTAGATCACACTCCTCTATGATATATTTATGTTAGGACATTCCCTTTGAGGAGATATTGGTTACTCATCGTATGAGCCATGTGGTTTCTAGGACACCTAGTTATGACCGATCTCGTGTACCACGGATTCAACAGAGATGGAAACAAATAATATACAAGCACACTATAATAACTTACCATTGATATTCCTAAGGGGCTCCACCTCAATTACATATTCTATGATAATCCCACGTCTTAGAAATATAGGTACCCATTTATAATCTCTCCACCAAACTATATAGGCATCAATGACTCCTATGTAATCTAAATTTGGTATATCAATCTCAAGATTCTACTTTTCCAAAGGAATGAGGGATAACTCAGTAGTAGATGGCTTCATTTTACTACCTAGACTTGTAGGAGCCTGAGAACTCCTAAACCATACCACTAGTGTTGGGGGAACATACTAAACTACATTGAATTATTTCATAACCCACTCATATTGGAACCACTCATACACATTAACCCAATGGTCATGAAACTAGTAGCTCACTCAAATCTATCTAAGCTAAGTACCATCCTCAAGCCATCCATCATAACCCCTAAAAGGCCTCTAAATAATGTCCCCATCTATAAAACTATCTACCAAATGTTGACAATGCATCGTACTCCTCTTGGGAACATGACCCATCCCTATCCACCTCTCCACAAATAACTATGGATGGGCCTGATAGTCTCATATAGGTAACACCAATCTACTCATTTCTATGTGCTTATACACCTAATACTCTAATAGTGTAGATGATCCAATCCCTCTACCACACATCTCTTATGTGAAATGGTATAAGTTCTTATACATGTGAGCTAACATAATCTACCCCCATGAATATATGGTACCATGATCTTCTATATCTTGAAAAATCTCATGCATCTTATAGGAGATTGATACCCTACTCCCATCTATAGCTACAAATGAAGCTAATAATATGACTAAAAACTTTTACAATCATGGAACCTCAATGGTAATAATCAATGTTAGTAGTATGTCATTTTGGTTACCTATGTAATGATTCCTTATATATATAATAAAGAAATACCTATAATCTCATTATATAACCCAATCACCTGTCTCCTCTTATAGTATGTCTCTTTGCCCAGAAATAGATAGCCACAAAATATTGTACACATCCTCTAGGGTAATGGTCATCTCCCCTATCAGTAACAATAAAGTGCAGGTATATATATATATATATATATATATATATATATATATATATATATATATATATATATATATATATATATATATATATCCCATCTATTGAATAATGCAATCATCATATGTATATCCCAAGGCATAGGATCTATAAATGCCACATGTCTCAAACTTTCTCTCTCAAGCATAACCATCTCAACATTTGATAGGGGTAGACCCCATAGGGTCTCTATCATCCATCCAGTCTGAAACTCTATCATACGTGAATCCACCTATAAAAGTATAACCAAATTAGGCATCAATAATGAAAAATAAAAAAACTAATAGATAATAACAAACATCATAATCTAATCAATAATAATAATCCTTATAAGTTAGGCCTATTAGACACTAACTCTACATACACAATAGTAGTGTTAGATAGTAGCACCCATATCAAGGCAATAGTACCAATATCCCCAAATAGGCCCTAAACTAGCAGATTTTTAGTAATAATAGTAAAAAATATTATAAATGATAACAATAGGGAAAAATATGGACTCCTTACCAAGGTAACCTCCTCCCCAGTCTAGATCTATGCCTTCACCTTCTCATATTAGGTCAAACTAGCTCCTCATCTCCTTAACATATTCTCTAACTCAGACAAATAATTTATCTCAACTCAAATGATTTAAATGAATTGATAAATTAATCAACTAACCATTTTAAGTCACATTTATCAAATTCCACCTTATTAAAGTTGACCTTGTGCTCCAATTTCACTAACTAATACTAATTTCTTGCCAGTGTGATATCTTAATAACCGTAACTCTGATTTACAAACCGTATCTTGTATGTGGGACTTGAAATCAAGGTGACATGCACTATATTGGTTTAACCAATATCTTAATCACTTTTAACTCTAAAAAATGACAAAAATGATATTACCATAATAAACAAAATATACACAAAATATTTATCCCTATACCAATTTCAACAATCAACTCCATCACAATAAATAAACTATTCATATTTAAAACAACATCACACCCACAAATTAACACTAGCACAGTCGATCATTACCACTTTTGGTTAGACACCCTCACCATAGTCTCAGATCTCTCACCAAAAGGGGAAAAATACACACAAATTACTTCAAACATACATAGGTTCATACACACAAGTTCACTCAAACATAAATTTAGACATACAAGTCTACATAGATATTTAGATTCACAAGTTCACATAGATATATAGTATACTCAAATACATATTTATACATACAGGTCTACACATATATTAAGATTCACAAGTTCAAATAGATATAAAGTCTACTTAAATAGTTATTTAGACACAAAGGTCTAAATAGATATTCAGATTTATAGGTTCACATAGATATACAATCTATTCCCATACAACAATCTAGATACATAGGTATACACAAATATATAGATAGATATAATTATTCAAATAAACAGTCTACCTAGATACATTTGTTGACCAAATTTGAACCTGAAAGTCAAATTGGTCCCCCTATAGGTAAAAAAATTGATTTTTAGGTGTTTCAAGGGGTCTAATATTTGGTCATAAGATGTATTATAGGTAATTTGATGTCATTTTATGTCATATTAGCCTTGGTCATTAGTCATTTTAGTCCTCATGTCATTTTGAAGGTCATAAAGGAGCATTAAATAAGTTATACAACATCTTTGATAAGTGTGAAGGTGTAAAAAGGGTGATGTCATGTTCCATGTGTCCTATTATGCCTTAAATAAACTGTTCATAACTAAAATTGACATGTTCTTCAGAAGAAAGAGCCATTTTCTTGGGAAAAGAGAAGAGTTTAGCACTTATACGACCCATGGGTGAAGGTGACATGTGGGAGAAGGCCATGGAAAGATTCATAAATCTCAATTAAACTAAAAGTGCCAATTTTGAGTTAAAACCATTCTACTCCTTCTTCACCCTTTTAGACGCATAAAACCAATCATTAAGTTTATGCTTGGTATAGATAGTTGGAGAAATTCCAAGTCAAATGCCTTTGGGAGGTGAAATTAAACTCACATATCTTCATTTAAATAAATTTATTTTGATTAATGGTGGCCTGTGATTTATGAACCATTCTCATGAAGTTGAATATGTTTTCTTGCTTGTTAATATGTGCACCCTACAGGTTTTTCTCCATTGTGGACATTTCAGTACAAACCAACTAATGATTTTGAATTCAAAGGATTTTTTTATCTCTTCTCATATTCTATCCATGTTTATTTTTATGTTCTATGATGTTTTGATATGTAAATCATCTCATGTTACAAAAAGGTGCCACCATGTGAAGTCTTGGTTAGGTTGCTTTGTTCGCAAATGTTTGGTTTTATGAAAGCATATCATGTGAGTAAGGTATGGGGTTTACCATCTATCAATTATATATGATAGGATACGAAACACCAAGAAGCATACAGTTGATTACCAAACCAAGCAACTTAATATGCAGAAATTAACCAGAATCACAAGTAACTAGAATTCAGAATAACACATGATATGAGAGACAATACACAACTTGTATTAATACTTATACAGAAAAGAATATAATAAATAAGATGCCACTTCTTCTCCACCACCTCTTCAGAGGCTTGCCACACCTCAAGTGAATAGTAATTCTCTCCTCAAAGCTCTCTCTCTCAAGTCCCAACACACAACTCAAATACAGAGTTGGTGTTCACCTCCTGTGCTCCACGCACACCACAAGTGCTCCACGCACTCCACAAGTACTCAAAGTACTTCAAGTAGATCTCCCATGAACCTGCAATAACCTGCACCTCAACAGACCATACTTATGGAAGGAACTCCCTTGCCTTCCTCTTTGCTCTATCCGAGTACACACCTGTACTCCAAGTAGATCCTGCCTGATACTGCTCCCTGTTGTGTTGCTGTCCTATCTGATCTTGCGCACCTACAAATCAACCCGGTTCTGCACACCTGTGAACCTTGACCTTGCACACACATACACCTACAGATCAACGATCTTACTTACCATGTAGATCTCCTATATAGGCCATGCACCTATGACCAAGATCCTACACACCTGAAGAATCTTGCTAACTCTCCAAAACCAGCACCCACCTTGGTACTGTTGTGGAACTAGGAGGAACACCCTTGCTCACCTCACACACAGAAGGAGCTAACTTTGCTCAACTCAAACTAGAACAACTTTTCCAATACAACCATGAGTCTATTATATAGATCTCATCCAAACAATGATTAGACATCTAATTACAATAATTAGATCCACAGCTCTCAGTCTAAAAATAGATCTAAACATGCAAACACTTGGTTCGTTAGCTAACTGCCCGTAATAAGCTCACAGTCGAACCACACAGGTGACCGACATCGGTCCCTGTCTGCCTGGGGGTCACCGACACCGGCCAACTACTGACCGACGTCGGTTGGCCAGACCAACGCCAATCTCCGTGACACTCTGCAACACTCCTGCAACCTCCTCCATGTTTGCATCAGTGAAGCTTTTAGCTCCACAACCTAACAATCTCCCACTTGGAGATAAATAGCTGCACTGTACCTATACCTGTACTCCATCTAATTTGTTTCCTGGTTTGTATCCCTCTTCAAGATCAATCTTGAAGACAACCCACCACACATCCCGTGGTGTACCTCCTGTCATCCGAGTACCCTGCCACATCTGAACCTACAAACACATGTAGTGAAGTCCTGACCCTGCATAGCATGAATCCCTGCTGCTGGTCCCTCTCAAATACCTGAGAACCCACTTCCCTGAATTGGCTCCTAACTCTTTGACAGCTCCCACTGCATGGGAATACTCGGGTCTATACTAGACCTCATGTGATTTCGGACACTGTACCTGTCCATCCCTTAGTGTGCTCTGGCTCTACATCCTGAACCTCACCAACACCTGATTCACATCAGCTCCCACTGGAGACAAAATCAACCTATGATCTCCATGTCTCCCATGTCAAAGAATTTCGCTGCTCCAAACTCCCCCTGACATGCCACTGAACTAATATTACCCTTAGCTCAGCAAAACCCTGTATGTACAAACCCTGCTAGCAAAACATACCATCCACATACAGCAATAGAATGATGTCATGACTCATCATCCACCTAGTAAGGCAAACCACAGTAGTTACCTGACATTGACTGAAGCCATGCTTCGTCCTCCACCTATCAAAACCTATACCACTGTCCTGCAGCTCCTCAAGACCATATGACCTGGTCTTCTGTCTCACGTATCCGTTCACTCTATTCTTCAACTAAGGTATCCATTCATCTCTATGCTTTCTTCCGCTGGCAACCCTACCAAAAACACCTGTTTGGTTCATCTCCAAGGAATCACATCCTCATCCATGCCAAGCTCACACCTGTTTCCTAGATCCTTCCTGCTCTACAATTAGCAACAAGTATAAAGAAGAGGAACAACAAATTTGAGGGCCTACTTACATCTTCAGTCCTTTGTATGGGTGTTTGAGACTCCTTGACAACATGCTATCCACCCAAAATCCATTACAGTGACCGACCTCAGCCACCCCATAGTCTGCATCCGACCGACATCGATTCCCATGCATCTATCCCTGACTACCGACCCTGCCAATGTTGGTGTCCCTGCTGCTAACATCGGTGTCCCTGCTGCCAACGTCGGTCCTCCTGAGCGACATCAGTCTTACCTACTGCCGACGTCGGTCCTCATGACCGACGTTGGTCTTACCCTGCCCGACATCGCCGGCTTCGGTCTGCACATGACTGACATCGACACCTGTCTGTTCGACGCCGGTTCCTCCTAACTGATGCTAGTACCTGTGTTCACCTGTGAGTGATGACTTTTTTTACCTGCGAGCTCCTTCGAATCAAAACCCATGTCCAAACTGCTCTGCTCAGAAGTATCCAGCACCATCCACTGGGTTCTGTCTGCCATCTCCTCCAAGAACACCAAGGCTTTCCAGTTCTTAAGCCTGTCAAATATATCTATCTTCTACTTAAGAACATGCATCTCCTTCCTGCTCATGTGACCAAGCCTACGAAGCCACGTCTCTGCAACAAAAGAAGAATCAGTAATATAAACAAGTAGATAAAGAGTACCTATTTTCTTACCACCAGCTAATTCAAGTGCATCCGCTGTGAGAGTTCTTGTGCATCTCTCATCACCCAATCTTTCTGAAGAAATTAGCCATATCTCCAAACCTGGGACCTACATGACCTTCATCAACACCTGTGTGTTGGCCGCCTGCAATTTCAGCTTCACTTCCCCTTTGCCAATTCCTTGGCAAGGCTCACTAGCTCCTCTACCTGGGGCTGCATGGAAAGAGGCAACCGAATCTTTTATCCAAGATTCAACTTTATCCAAGAAACCTCCCAGAGCATCCTATGCAACAACACCTGCTACATCTGCTTCTTCAGTTCCTTCATGCTGATCTGCTATCAACCAACAATATTCTTTTACCTACTCTTTCTTTCCATGGGACCGTAAGTGACCATCTGTGCTTTTCAACTCCTCCATTCTTAGCTTACTTTCATCTGCCGTTGCTCTACTCCCACTCGATCAGAAACCCCTGAGAGTGACCTGTAACCAAACACAAGACCTGCTTCCTGCAACCTTAGCTCTGATACCACTTGATAGGATACGAAACACCAAGAAGCATACAGTTGATTACCAAACCAAGCAACTTAATATGCGGAAATTAACCAGAATCACAAGTAACTAGAATTTAGAATAACACATGATATGAGAGACAATACACAACTTGTATTAATACTTATACAGAAAAGAATACAATAAAGAAGATGCCACTTCTTCTCCACCACCTCTTCAGAGGCTTGCCACACCTTAAGTGAACAGTAATTCTCTCCTCAAAGCTCTCTCTCTCAGGTCCCAACACACAACTCAAATACAGAGTTGGTGTTCACCTCCTATGCTCCACGCACACCACAAGTGCTCCACACACTCCACAAGTACTCAAAGTACTTCAAGTAGATCTCCCATGAACCTGCAATAACCTGCACCTTAACAGACCATACTTATGGAAGGAACTCCCTTGCCTTCCTCTTTGCTCTATCCGAGTACACACCTATACTCCAAGTAGATCCTGCCTGATACTGCTCCATGTTGTGTTGCTATCCTATCTGATCTTTCACACCTGCAAATCAACCTGGTTCTGCACACCTGTGAACCTTGACCTTGCACACACATACACCTGCAGATCAATGATCTTACTTACCATGTAGATCTCCTATATAGGCCATGCACCTATGACCAAGATCCTACACACCTGAAGAATCTTGCTGACTCTCCAAAACCAGCACCCACCTTGGTACTGCTGTGGAACTAGGAGGAACACCCTTGCTCACCTCACACATAGAAGGAGCTAACTTTGCTCAACTCAAACTAGAACAACTTTTCCAATACAACCATGAGTCTATTATATATATCTCATCCAAACAATGATTAGACATCTAATTACAATAATTAGATCCGCAGCTCTCAGTCTAAAAATAGATCTAAACATGCAAACACTTGGTTCGTTAGCTAACTACCCATAATAAGCTCGCATTCGAACCACACAGGTGACCGACATCGGTCCCTGTCTGCCTGGGGGTCGCTGACGCCGGCCGACTACTGCCGACGTTGGTTGCTTCCTTGTCTAATCCTGCCGACGTCGGTTGGCCAGACCAACGCCAGTCTCCGTGACACTCTGCAACACTCCTGTAACCTCCTCCATGTCTATATCAGTGAAGCTTTTAGCTCCACAACCTAACAAAATATTTATCATATCCCTTTAAGTTTAAGTCTCATAACATCATGCTTGGATTCAACTTTTAGTCTTTGTCATGCTCACAGTTAACTCCTTGCCCTTTCTCACTTGCAGTCATGTGTATGAAGCTGTCTATCATGCTCAAGTAGGTGTAGTAAAGGTCTAAAGATATTGTATATGTCTTAAGAAGTGGGATAAAACAATTTATATCCTAAAAAGAGTGTAAAAAGAATATTTTTATATTCATGTGCAACATATGCTCACAGTCACCATGAACATGCACCTACAGGTGCCATGGAGAAATAAAATCATGTTGGAAGAAGAGTACCTAAGCTAAAAAAGGTCCTAAGGAGTAAAATTAGTCTATTTTAAATCATTTAAATATGTCAAGATCTATTGGAAGGTTAAATACAACACACACTATTTATGACTGTACTCATTGCCTGCAGATAGAAAACATTTCATCTACAAGTGGCTTGGTAGAGAACTGTAGTACCATTTTAAAGTGTTGGATCAAGATTTGAAGCCCTCCTTGAAGTCTTGACGTGTTTTAGAGAGCATGGTAGACATTTTTAAGAATATAAATTGAGAAAGTAGAGTTGGAAACCATGTTCAAGAAGATGATTATAGATTCATGTCTCTTGTCCCTAAAGGGTGAAAATAGAGGTCCAAACCCTTTTATAGATATCATACAACTAGGTTTTCAAGTGTTTTGAAGCTTATAAATGTGTTTTCATAGTATCCTCTAGAAATTAAAATGACTCCACAAAGTTTTATGGGTAGAGGATCAATGAAGATTGGTTTTTGGGAACCCCAAAGTTGTGTTCTTATGCATTAAACATTGGTAGTGATCATCTACAAGATTTTGATCCTAAAGAGACCCCTTCACCCAATCTTGCAATACCAAGACATATTTCCATGTTTAAAAAACCTTATGGGGTGAATTTAATTCCAAAGGAAATATATACCATTAGGAGGATCTGGTGAGATATGTTTCAAATTCTAGTAATTACCCACAGCTATGCCTAACTCCAAGAATGTTCACCTACATTTGGTTGCAAGTGTGCATAGTCCATTTTGAAGGCTTATACATGTAAATTTTAAGTTTTGATGATGAGATAAGTTTATAAATGGTTCATGGAATCTAAAAATTATATTTGACCTATCAAATAATAAATATTTATCTAGAGGGTTTTAGCCTTCCCAACATAGTTAACTATGTTTGACTAAGAAAGGTAGTGAGCAGGTTTAGGGATTGTGAGTGTGGGAAGTGTATATAGGTGAGATAAGAGGTTAATAATAATGTCATGATATTTGTTTATTATAAATTGAATTATAATAATTTAATTTAAGTTTAACTATGTAAGGTAACCTATAGGTGTAGTACATTTAAGTCAACACAGTCAAGAATTTGTGCATACAGTCTGGACTAGACAAGAATATGAGTACATGAAATTTTAAGTGATGAATAAAGAATATAATCCCTTAAATATTATAAAACTAACATAATTAAATATTCATATTTGAGACATTATAGAGGAGGATCTATAAACAAACATCACACAGTCCACATCACAAATCCTACACACAACCTATTTTATAAAGTCAGTCTGGGAATTTGAGGAATTGGAAGGGTAAACCATAAGATAAAAAGATGAATTTTTTTGTGAGATGTCATCACCACTATATTAATTCCTTATAATATTAATTTTTTATTAGATAATAGGGGAAGTACCCTCTATTTTATCTTAGACAAAGGGTGCTACCCTTTATGCATAGACTGTCAGTTTTGGGGAAGAAGGGTGATAAGGTGTGACAAGGAGATAAGTTAACCTTTCAAGGAGGTGTGAAAGTTTATATTATACATAAAAAAATATTATTATCCATGATAAGAGGAAATAAAATCAATAAGGTGCCTTAGGATTTCAAACATGTAGGCAAACCTACTAGGCAAAGTTTAGGCCTAAAGCTAAATGGGGGTCCAAATTCACTTATAGCTCTTGGTAGGAATCCTAACCTATTGAAACATGTTTTTTGGGTCACTAAAGACATATATAGGCTATTGAGATGTAGGGGAATCCATCAAAAAGTCATTTTTGGCTTTAAAGTGCAGACAAGCTATTAGGCATGGTTAAGCCTAAAGTCAAATGGAGAACCATTTTCACTTATATCATGAGATAATATTTAAAAACTATTTTAGCATGTGTATATGGTAATTTTATATGTTTAAAATTATAAATAATGTAGAGGAAGAAAAAGGAGGTCATATTTTGGATCAAGGATAACATTAGACCTATGCAAAGTGGCGAATCAAGCTTGATAAAGTGATTTAAAATGTTCACATATTTCATGAGACTTTTCATGGAGGTTAAGGAAGTTTATAGGGGTTAAAAAGGGCATTAAACTTTGAATTTTTGTAATTTTTTTGTAATTCCAATGTCTAACCTTCATGAACAAATCTTAAGAGCAAAATTGGCTTAGAACCCTCGTAAACCATTACTAGTGACCAATTTCGAGAAATAAGGATGGGAAAATACTATAATGGACTATTTTGACCATGAAAGTTTTTGAAACTTAAATAATACTCTCTGAGGCTCCTCCCCATACTTTTGGACTATATGGAATTGTATAGATGGGGTACAAAATAAGATATTTTGTGCATTTTGAAAGTTCTAAGAACATTCAAGAGATGAAATAAATTTTTGGAGGAAGATATATACTTTTAATAACTCAATATGTTCATTTAATTCCTTAAAAAAAACACCTAAGTTTTCAAACAATAGCTCTCATCTCAGCTAGTCAAAACTAACATAGTGAGCAAGAGGGTGAGAAGTGTAAAAACTTCAAATGAGAGCCTTTTTAAGGTGTGCCTAATTAATATAAGGATATTAAGGGTATTGAAACAAGTAATTCACTCTATTTTAAATATTTTCATGAAAAATTGAAGCTAATTTTGAGTCCAAGTGTGTAGGGTGTGGGAAAGAGGAGCTTCTTAAACTATAGATGGTGATAGCTCATTTTGGAAAGGTTCTAGATGACCAAGACTGAAACCAATGAATGGAGAGGCATGTATGAAATCCTTTCCATTAATTCCAATCATCATACATGTCCATATTTGTTTTTGGAAAGTTCAAATAGGTGTAGATGATGAAGATAGTTTTCTAAGCCAAAACAAGGAGTTTCACACCACTTTTCATGAGTTTCATGCTTTTTATAGACACTTGTACTTCCTAACTTTCATGGTATATTTCACACCCTCTTAAAATGTATAACTAAATCATTCTCTTAGCATGAAAAGTGTCCTTTTAAACTTTGGGCTTCTCTCTTCTCCTCTCTTTCTCAAGTTCTATAAGAACTAGCCATTTTGGCCTTTGTAACTCATGCTCCACTTGAGTATGAAAAATAAATACTAATTTTCATACAATTTGATAAATAATATTAATTATTTTTACTTCTTTCATAACTATTCATATTCTGTCTACTTGAATGATGGATCTTGCTTAGTGAAGACTATGGATTCCTTAGCATGTTATCTCATTCTCTCACTTATTTGCAGCTTTTTCTTGTAGGTCATGTGAAGTTTTCTAGGAAGTGTCAAGGTTAAGTGAGTTATCCTATTAAAAAATTTCATTCATGGCCTCTTTTCTATCCCTCTTAGCCTAAACATTCATCCATAACCTCATAATGAAACATTGATATGAGAAGATTCAAATTAGAAAAGTGTATGTTTGGTTAGTCCTTTTTTATTATGTGTAACATGCAGCTAGTTGGAATTCTTCAACTTATTTAGTGTATCACCTCCCTTAGGATAGTTTTATTTTGGTTTTCTCTCTTCCTTTTCCCTCATAAAGTTTAAGTGTAATAGTGATCCAAAGTGGTACATCAAGGGAACTATCCCTACCCAGAGATTCACCTAATCTTTAGGCTACCCACAAGCCTAGAGGTGTTTCAATTTTGCCACTTGGATGAGGATATCTGATACATCTCCTCAAAGGGTGAAAATATAAGTGATAATAGTTTTTGGCACACTCGATGGGACTCTTGGTCTAAGAAGTTGAATGATTTTTGGTGTTGTCTTTCAACACATAAACGTTTGGAGGCATCTATCTAAGCATCAATGGAAACTTAAAAACTACATGAACTAGTCAAACAACCTAGGTATTTCTTTTGAATATTTTTGATAACCATTCCTTGTGTTCTTGTTTCTTAATGAAGTTCCATGGCTAACCTTGAAGTTGATTACTATTGTACACACACAAGTTGGTGAGACATTTCAAGCTTATGGCATTCCCTATCATCTTTTGTGTGATCATTACCAGCGTTTTCATGATACTTATCAACTCCAACATGAATATTATTATCCTTTTTATGAGTTTTATCAACCCTATAACCAACCTTCTCAATATCTTTCTCCTCCTAGTCAACCTAGTAACTTCTCAAGTCAATCCATTTTCACTTTCAAGCAAACTCTTTTGGGATATGAGAAGTACATGTTAGATCTTGATACACAAATAAGATATGGTGAAGATTTTCTTGGTCATCTTATTCATAAGGTGAAATATACATTATATCTCATCAAAAGAGAGTGGGCACTTATTGAGAAATCCAATTAGCAAAGGCTCACAAGTGAGATGCTAGATGTGAGTGGCCTAGTTTCATCCTTGGAAGATAGGATAAAAATTAATGAGAAGCAACCTCACCAAAAATACCATCATTAATATCCTTTTCCCCAAAATTGATATCAATCCTACATGATTCCTACTCATGAATCCAATCAAGCTTATCAAAGCATTCTTTTCCCAATCAATTAGAAGAGAGGGTTGGAAAGACAAATCTTGTTTTTGATGAAAACCTTGATAGGTAGATTGAGTTGGTCAGTAATAAAATGAATCAATCCATCTTAGCATCAAAGGAAGTGGAATTTAATCCCCCATTATCCTCTCCAATTTCATCCCCACCTCAAGAAGTAACCTCTAAATATGAGATTCCAAGTTGGAGACAAGGTGGAGAATATAAGCCGAAGGAGATTCCATGTTTCTTGAATAATTCATCCACTCCTCAAGTTGCATCACTACCTCAAGAAGAGACTCCTAATCCTAAAATACTAAACTAGAGTAAGGTAGTAGAATCATGTGGAAATAAAGAATATTTAAGCCTTGATAAAGAGTGTGAAGTTGAGAAAGAGCTTGATCCTATGCAAGTCCCTCCTACCCTTCCTCAAGAGGTCTCTTGTGTTCCATGTTAGCCCTCTTGTGCTCCTCATCCTCATGAATATTCATATGAACTTCAATAAAAACTTATCCAAGAGAACCTATCCAAGCAAATTGAAGAGTTAGAGTCAAGGATGGAATTACTAAGTCAATGTGTGATGGAAGGTTTAGACCCAAATTAAAATCCTATGCCTAAACACACCCCATCTAACCTCCCTCAAGAGAGTGCTCAATTTGGATAAGATTTAAATGAAGTGATTTTCAAGTGTAAGGAAGATAACCAATCTATTTTAGCCCAAGGTCTGCCTACCCTTCCTCAAGAACTCCCAAAAGAACACCCTACAATGCATTCTCAATCTGATTTTGAGTCCTATGTTCCACCTCCACCAACTAGTTCATCTTGTCCTCACCCCATCATAGTTTACCTTAATGGATGGTAACATAAATAATATCACTTGGTTGATGAAAATTTATAACTCTTTCTTTAATAATGTGTATCTCCTTGGCAACTTTATTGGGCTAAATCCCCTGATTTCAAGATGCCTAGTCTTGGCATCACCAAGAAGGAGAAGGAGAAAGAAGATCTTGTAGCCCTTGAGAAGCAAAATCAAATTATTATAGTTGAGATAAAATTTTAGAGCCTTAAAGAGGTCCTAAGTTCTAAAGAAGAGGTGAGTCCTTATGTTGAGTCTTCTTGTTTGGTTGATAATGAAGAATGCCTTCCTTGTGGAGAATACGAAATCTTGGATGAAGTCATTTTGGATTCTAAAGAAGAGGATGAAGGAGCTTTTTTTGGTTCCCCTTCATGATGCTAATCAAAGAGAAGATGAGGAATTATGTCATTAGTTTTAAAACATTTGTAATGAGTTTGAGTCTCTCAAGGTATCTACAACTTCCTTAGAGATGATTACAAGTGATGGTAAGCAAGATGACATTTTTCAAAATTTTATAGATGAGCAAGAGAAAAGTTTAAATCAGCCTTTGGAGGTCAAAACAAGATTCTACTAAACTAAATCTTATAAGGAACAATAAACCACTCCTCTTGAAATCATGCCTACAAAGAAGATGCAAGCTGATCATGAGATGAATAGTGGGCAGCAATATGATTTATGTGTACAAGGCCAAGAGGAATACTTTTACATTGGAGACCTATTTGAATATAGTCTACTTGAGAGCATAACAAGTGAAGTGCAAACAAGAAGGTCTGATCTACCAAGTGTTCAATCCAAAGAGCAACATACTTGGCACCATGATTCATCTCACCAAAAAGGAGATTCAAAAAATTTTCATTTTTTTCCTAGAAAGGAGGCATGATTAGTTGATAGCAGTGCATAGTTGTTTGTTTTATAATTTCCCTAAGTGCTTTGAGAACATGTGTGTCTTGTTAGTGTGTTTGCTTTGCTTTGTGTGTGTCCTTTATTTTGTGTGGTTCGGGTAATTAGTGGTTTTTTCTTGATCGATTCTTATTGTTAATGGTAAATTTCCTCTTATGTGTTTTAGACTTTAGATGAATCCCTAAGCCCAATTGACTAATAATACTACTAGTCTAGTTAGCATAACAGGCGTGCTACCCCTATAAGTCACCAATTTGTTGACCAAATTTGACCCTGTGGGTCAAATTGGGCCCCCTATAGGCAAAACTTTGATTTTTAGGTGTTTCAAGGGGTCTAATATTTGGTCATAAGCTGTATTATAGGTCATTTGATGTCATATTATCCTTGGTTATTAGTAATTTTAGTCCTTATATCATTTTGAGTCATTTTAAAGGTCATAAAGGAGTATTAAATGAATTTTACATCCTCCTTGGGAAGTGTGAAGATGTAAAAATGATGTAACATGCCATGTGTCTTATTAGGCCTTAAATCAACTATTCATAAATGAAAGTGATAGGTTCTTCAGAAGAAAGAGTAGTTTTCTTGGGAAAAGAGACGAGTTTGGCACTAGTACGACCCATGGGGAAAGGTGACACATGGGAGAAGGACATGAAATCTCTCCCCAAATTATTCAAGATAAATTCTATATTTTAAATTCTCTGGAAGTGCCAATTTTGAGCTAAAACAATTATGTTCCTTCTTTACCCTTCTAGACACACATAACCAGTCAGTAGGTTTATGTTTGGTACAGATAGTTGGAAAAAATCCAAGTCAAATGCTTTTGGGAGGTGAAATTAAAATTAGATAGATTAATTTACATTAAAATATTTTTAAGAATGGTTGCATGTGATTTATGAACCATCCTCATGAAGTTGACTATGTTTTTTGCTTGTTAATATGTGCACCCTGTAGGTTTTGCTCCATTTTGGTCATTTCCTTCAAAACAAATTGGTGATATTGACTCTAAAGTATTTTTAATCTATTCTAAAATTATCACCAATTTTAGTTTCATGTTTCATTATGTTTTGATATGTAAATCATCTCAATTTGAAAAAGGGTACCACCATTTGAAGTCTCGATCAGGTTGCCTTGTTTGTAGATATTTGGTTCTATGAAAGGGTATCATGTGAGTAAAATATGGGGTTTAACATTTATAAATTCCATATTTATCATCTCCCTTAATGTTTAAGTATCATAACATCATGCTTGAATCCAACTTTCAGTCTTTGTCATGCTCACAGTCAACTCCTTGCCCTTTCTCACTTGCAATCATGTGTATGAAGTTGTCTATCATGATTAAGTAGGTGTATTAAACGTATCAAAATATTGGATATGTATTTAGAAGTGTAATAAAAAAATTATGATCCTTCAAAGAGTGTAAAAAGAATATTATCCCAATCATGTGCAACATATGCTCACAATCACCATGAACATGCACCTATAGGTGCCATGGAGAAAGAATATCACATTGGAAGAAAAGTACCTAAGTTGAAAAAGGTATTGAGTAAGAATAGTATATTTTAAATAATTTAAATAGGTCAAGATCCATTGAAAGGTCAAATTCAACACACACTATTTATGACTGTACTCATTGCCTGTAGATAGAAAAATGTTCATTTACAAGTGGCTTGGTAGAGAACTATAGTGCCATTTTGAAGTGTTGGATCAAGAGTTGAAGCCCTCCTTAAAGTATTGATGTGATGTAGAGATCATGGAATACTTTTTTGAGAAGATATATTTTAAAAATAGAGTTTTAAACCATGTTCAAGAAGATGATTGTAGATTCAGGCCCCTTGTCCCTAAAGGGTGAAAATAGAGGTCCAAGCCTTTTTATAGATATCTTACAACAAGGTTTTCAAGTGTTTTGAAGCTTTTAAATGTGTTTTCCAAGTATCCTCTATAAAATACAAGGACTCCAAAAAATTTAAGGGGTAGAGGATTAATGAATATTTGTTTTTGGGAACCCCAAAGTTGTGTTTTTATACACTAAACATTGGTAGTGATCATCTATAGGATTTTGATCCTAAAGAGACCCCTTCACCCAATATTTTGATACCAATACATATTTACATGTTTTGAAAACCTTATGGGGTGAAATGAATTCCAAAGGGAGTAAATAACATGAGGAGGATCTGGTTAGATATGTTTTAATGTCTAGTAATCACCTATAGTTGTGCCTAACTCCAAGAATGCTCACGTACAATTGGTTGTAGGTGTGCATAGTCCATTTTGAAGGCTTAAACATGGAAATTTTAATTTTGGATAATGGGAGAATTTTATAAATGGTTAAGTGACTCTAAAAATTATATATGACCTATAAAACAATAAATCTTCATCTACAAGGTTTTAACCTTCCCAACATAGTTGACTGTGTTTGACTGAGAAAGGCAGTGAGCAGGTTTAGGGATTGTGAGTGTGGGAAGTGTATATAGATGATACAAGAGATTAATGCCAATGTCATGATATTTTTATATTATAAATTTACTTATAATCATTTAATTCAAGCTGAACTATGTAAGGTAACCTACAAGTGTAGTACATTGAAGTCAACATAGTCAAGAGTTTGCACATACAGACTAGACTAGACATGAATATGAGTACATGAAATTTTAAAGTAATGAATGAAGAAAATAATACCTTAAATATGATCACACTATATTGATGAAATATTCATAGTGGATATAGTATAGATGAGGATCTCTAAACAAATATCACATAGTCCACATCACAAATCCTACACACGGCCTATTTTATATAGTCAGTCTGGGAATTTGAGGAATTGGAAGGGAAAACCATAATATAAAAACCTTAATTATGTTTGAGAGATAATAAAAAATTTAATAATTCCCTCAAATATACATTTTTTTTGAGATAATAGGGGAAGTACCCTCTATTTTATCTCAGACAGAGGTTACGTCCCCTTATGCATAGACTGTCAGTTTTGGGGAAGGAGGGTGATAAGGTGTGACAAGGAGCTAAGTGAAAATTTAAAGGAGATATGAGAGGTTATATTACATCTAAAACAACAATATTAAAAATTATAATAGGAAATAAAATCAACAAGGTGCCTTAATCTTTCAAACATGTAGACAGACCTACTAGGCAAAGTTTAGGCCTAAAGCTATATGGGGGTCCAACTTCACTTACATCTCTTGGTAGGAATATTGACCTATTGTAACATGTTTTTTGGGTCACTAAATATGTATCTAGTATATTTATATGTATGTTAATCCATCAAAAAGTCATTTTGGACTTTAAGGTACAGATAGACTATTAGGCATGGTTAAGCCTAAAGCCAAATGGAGAATCATTTTCACTTCTATCATGGGATAAGATTTAAAACCTATTGTATCATGTGTATAAGTTAATTTCAGATATTTAAAAGTCTCAATAATTTAGAGGAAGCAAAAGGAGGTCATATTTTGGATCAAGGACAACATTAGACCTATGCAAAGTGGAGAATCAAGCTCAATAAGGTTATTTCAAATGATCACATATTTCATGAGACTTTGTATGGAGGTAAAAGAAGTTTATATGGGTTAATAGGGGTCTTAAATTTTTAATTTATGTATTTTTTTTAATTCCAATGTCTTACCTTCATGAAAAAAGTTTAAAAGCAGAACTGGCTTAAAACCCTCTTAAACCCTTACTAGTGACTAGTTTGGAGAAATGAGGATGGGAATCTACTCTAATGGCCTAGTTTGAAAATGAAAATGATTTTAACTTGAATAATACTTTCTAAAGATCCTCCCAATACTTTTGGACTATACTAAATTATATATATGGGGTAAAAAATAGGGCATTTCTAACTATTTTGTGAATTATGTAGGTTCTAGGACCATTCAAGAGATGCAATAAAGTTTTAGAAGAATATATAGAATTTTAATAAATAAATATGATAACTTAGTTCCTTTAAAAAACTCCTAAGTATTCAAATAATATCTCTCATCTCAGCTAGTCAAAACTGGCATAGTGAGCAAGAGGGTGAGAAGTGTGAAAAATCCAAGTGAGAACATTTTTAACGTGTGCCTAATGCCTCTAAGGATATGAAAGGTCATGAAACATGTCACTCAATAAATTTTATGGATTTTCATGTAAAATTTAAGCCAATTTTGAGTCCAAGTGTGCATGGTGTGGGAAAGAGGAGTTTCTTAAACTATAGATGGTGATAGCTTATTTTGTGAAGGTTTCAAATGACCAAGACTACAACTAATGCATAGAGAGGCATGCTTGAAAGACTTCCACTTCATTTCAATCATTAGACCTATCCATGATTATTTTTGTGACATTTAAATAGGTGTGGATGATGAAGTTAGTTTTTTGAGATAACACAAGGAGTTTCATGCCACTTTCATGAGTTTCATGCCTTGTATGGACACTTGTACCTCCTAACCTTGCATGGTCTATTTCATACCCTTTTCTCATGCACAAGTAACTCATTCTCTTAGAATTACAATTTTCCTTATGACCTTTGGGCTTCTCTCTTCTCCTCTCTCTCTCAAATTCTATAATAACTAGCCATTTTGGCCTTTATAACTCATGTTCCACTTGAGTATGGAAAATCCATGCTCATTTGAATACCATTTGATCAATAATATTACTAATTTTTACCTCTTCCATAACTATTCATAGTGTGTCTACTTGAATGATGGATCTTTCTTAGTGAAGACTATGGATTCCTTAGCATGTTGTCTCATTCTCTCACCTATTTGGAGCTTCTTCTTTTAGGTCATGTGAAGTGTTATAGGAAGTGTCAAGGTTAAGTGAGTTAACGTATTCAAAAGTGTCATTCAAGGCCTCTTGTCTATCCCACCTAGCCTAAATATTCATCCATAACCTCATTATGAAACATTGATGTGAGATGATTCAAATTGGAAATGTGTATGTTTGGTTAGTACTTTGTTCTCATGTGTAACATGCAACTAGTTAGAAGTCATCAACTTATTTAGTGTATCACCTCCCTTAGGATAGTTTGCTTTCAATTTTATCTCTCCCATTGCCCTTGAAAATTTTAGGTGTAGTAGTGATCCAAAGTGGTACCTCAAGGGAGTTATCCCTACCTAAATATTCACCTCATTCTTAGGCTACCCACAAGCCTAGAGGTGTTTCAATTATGCCACTTGGATGAGGAGAGATGAGACATATACTCAAAGGGTAAAAATATAAGTGCCAATAATAGCTATGTAGATATATAGTTTTGACTCAAACATACTAGTTCACTCAAATATATAGATGTTCAGATACACAACTACATTATTCAAATATTAGGATCAGAGGGCATGATGCACAACATGCATCCTTAATCTCTATATTTAGATTATTAAGTTACACCCAGTATCATCACCAGGATGTCAATAGGTTTTCACTAGTTTGAGTCATAGGACCATATACAGTGGTTAATCCATATCATTCCACCAAACCTAATCTACATACCCAAATTCAATTTAGATATCAGATTGGGGGAAATTAAACCTTGTTTATCCACACATTCAATCTACATACCCAGATTCAGTTCAAATATTTGAGTGGGGGAAGTGAGCCTTATTTATCCATACTTTCATTTTACATACTTAGATTTAGTATAGATATTAGGGTGTTGGAAAATAGGTTTTTTATTCCTCATGATTCAGTGCACCATTCAAATCTAGTATAGAGGACATTCACACCATGGAGTTCCTCTTTGCATATTTCACTCCATCTCTTATACAGTTCTTTGGGCAAGAAGTGGTCTAGGTCTAGAACACATTCAAAAAGGTAAGTATAGGTATGCATTCTTATTTTTCTTTTACTCTAGTAATTTCATTCCATTGCATTACTAAAATAAAAGTTGGAAAAATATAAACACCCTAAGTTAATCAAGCAACAACAAATGTTGCTCTTTCACATGAAGGTCTTCGTAATGAATATAGTCCTTATTCACATTGTAATTTTCAATCTTTTGATATTTATTATGTCTTAATCTCCCTATTTATAGTACCTATAGTGGTCCCAAGTCACCTTCTCCCAGTCATAGGGGCCCCTAGCCTATCTTGATTGGTTTTAGCTCTGCTTTAAACCTTAGGACACTAACACCATTTTTAGAATAGAAGTGCCATGTGGAGCTAATGTCCAATTATGGATCTAGTGTCTAATGGGAATTTTCTCTCATGTTTGAGTCATAACCCTTTCTTGATCCTTATCTTATTTTTTTAATCCATATTTTACAATTTATCAACCAATAAACAGGGTCTTATATTCAAATCAAATTTCCTTATATATAAAGAGCCTCACAAGGCATTTTACATATATCACTTACTATTTTGGCACATAATTACATAAAATCAGTCAATAGTACAGCTCAATACTTTGTATAATGCTCAAAAATCACATCTAGACATTGCATGCTTGATCAAATAAGGGCCTAAGCAAAAGTCATTCTAGCATACCATGCAAGTTGATTATGCACATTCCCTAAAGGATAATTACATGCAATCTGAGACCCCTAGTAATGGAGTTAATGTAAGGAGTGGCTAAGACAACATGGATTTTACTCCATGAAATCATAACATCCCATAACCTAGTTTTTTCCTTCATTTTTACATTTGATCCAATTATTATTTCATGTGTGAAGGTACTCATTAGGGTTTTTTAAGAGATCAAGCTAAAATAGTGACATATGTGAGCCCGTAGGTGACATAGAACCACCTGCAGGACCCCTAGAACCTCTTTCAGCTTCCTTAAAAGTTTTAGATAGTTATTATAAGAGGGACACTAGTGCCATAATTAGACACTAGCACTAAATGGTGCTACTGTAATGATATTGGCACTATTATCCAAGAATAGATTTCAGCCATAGTCAAAAAATAAAAGGTGTCTACCTATTTCTCCAGCCTATCTAAGTCCCCTGATCTAAATAAAATTTGGTTTACCTCCAAATAAGTACTATTTATATTCTTACTTGTTATTTTTGGAAAGGTTAATTAAATCAATTATTTCTAGTTTTCATTCTATATTAGTGTTATACTCAACCCTTTAACAACATAAGATTTACATTAGTTAAGTCCTAAAAGATTAAAATATTTAAAATGTTAGGATGAGGATGTTGTCAAAGAGGGTAACTCTCTTATCAAATCCCAAACTCTTATCTATGACATGAAAATTGATAAAATAATATATATTCATGTATGACTATGTAGTGTTATATGCTTTTATAGCTATGGTAGTTCGATATCTCCACTTTTGGTACTTCATAGCTACAAACTAGCATTACCAACATGTCTGGGTGGTAGATAACATCTAGAACCAAGTTCATAGCCTTCGATCATGCTAGGTCAAGAGACAAAGTACCCATTCAAGCCTCAATAATTCCATTTTCAATACTATAAGAAACATCATAAGCATGTTGAACCCCTCTAATTATACCCTAGAACATGTCGATTGAACCTTAGATATGAATATGTGGCACATGCTATAGTAATCAATCTTGAAATGTAAATTTTTATAGTGAAGAGAAAACTTCTTAGCCTCCAACTAAAATTTACATCTATGGGACATCCAGATGTAAGTACATCAATTTGAACACATCTAGAGAGGCAAATGACATGTGATCTCATGACCAAAACCTCCAAATCCATCTAGATACATGTTTTCACAAGTGTTCTAGTACTTGGAAAATACTAACAATAAATGTTGTCAACATTGAAGTAGTGGTTATAAATCTCCACCTTTGGTGCTTTATAGAAGGAAATGGTTTTACAATTACTATAGATGAGGACAATGAAGAAGGAACATATTAATACTAATGTTAGTGTGTAGATGGAAAGAAAAATTGACTTCACTAGTCATAGATGGAAAAAACATTGACTATCCCACTAGTTTTGTGGTAGTCATTGGAACCTAGATTCGAGGATATCCTATAAAAAATTCAAATGTATGGTTATTTGAAGACTTTGAAACACATAAGAAGAAACTACACTATTCAAATCTGGTTCTTAAAATGAATATTAAATTATAAAAATATCATGGGAGGACATTAAAAATGAATCTATGGTAAGTTCGTGAGTTATATCATGAAGATATTCTTGATACTATCAAGATTAGAGTAGATCCTAGTGGTTTCTTGGATTGAAATGCGCAGGTCTGTTGACCTGTAAAATGTAGATGTAATGAATTCTTTTTTTTTTTTTTTTTTTTAGGTAGTATATGCATAAATATCATTTTTAATTACTTATTAATAATTTTTTGTAGGTTAGTGGTGCCAAATAAGCTTTCACCTTCACACAGTGTGCACTATTAGTAAAAAATTTCATATTTTTGAAGCTAAGAGAAGATTACTGATGTAAATTGCCTAATTACATGACATATTTTCACAAAATCAGATTCTTTAATTCCTCTTTAAATGTTTTTGTGTCCACATTGACATTCCCAACCTATTACATAGGGTTTCACCCTTCACTTAAGACTTGATTTAAACTTGTACTCTCAAAACACTAATCTTCTTGCCTTATTATTCATGTCTAAAAATCTAAAATCCAACTTTATCTCTTTCTCTACTCAACCTCAACTCATGACACCACTTCTATCAACTTCATATAACCTTAATATAATAATTAATTAGATGGTTTCAACAATTTATGTCATTTATTATGGTTAATTCTCACAAACATTAGAAATCCACCTATTAACACCTATGTTATAGGTCTATTTTGGATCATTTTTGCTTATATCTTCATCCTAACACTCTATAATCACCTTAATAACATTATATAAAACTTCCCCAAGCTACCTATAAATTTATAAGTTCCTTATCTTAATCATTTGGGAGATATGATAATTTTAGTCTCCTAATCCCTTGTTTTACTTATTTAGACACAGGTTTGATTACACATGGTTACTTATAAGATTATTTAGATAGTCTTCCAAAGCTTAAAATCACATATATATTCTTAATATGATCATTTACCAAGCATGGATAAGGTTTCAATTCATTTTTGAGGTAATACTTTAGGAGATATACAAGTTTCTTTATTCCAAAACCCTCACTTTTTTTACTTTTATAGACCTGAATGATATAACCATCTATTTAGAGATTTTTAAAGGTATTATAAGAATTATCCCAATAGTAATGAATATAGGGGATTATTATAGAGTTAATATATCAAATTTTAACCCATTTTGATGGGTCATTTTTAATTTAGACCATTTTTAGTGATCAAAATATCTTGTTTAAAGGTTAAGAACAAGAACTAGGTCAGAATGGTTGGTGGGTTTGTTGACCAGGCATGATGGGAGGCCAATAACATGGTCCTATATGTTATCCACCCCTATGGATGTTTTAAAAATTCTATGTTTTATCCAATAACCACTTGAATTGGAGTTTTGTAACTACAACTCCAACTTTGATAACATTTGTTGTCAATGTTTCTATGCTCCAAAATAGTAGTGAAAATCTGATTACGGGTGGACTTGGATGTCATGGTAATTTTATCACATGTAATTTTACAATATATAAATGTTTTGGGTGATCTATTTTCACTCGAGAGAGGTATAAATGCCAATTGAAACTCAAGAAGTTATCTCATCACTGCCAAAACGTTACATTTTAGGACCCGCTAATACAACTTGTGCCACACATTGATCTATAAGTTTATAATAAATTGATATGGGATGTAATTATATGCATTAAAAATTCATAGTAATTATATTATATTTCATCCATATGACTTACTATTTTTTTTTTACACATGTCTGAAGTTAGGCTAAAAATCAGCATTTTTCCTGTGTTGGGAAGGGCATTCTTCATCCCAGAATGGGTGGTGGGTTTGTCAATTGGGAAATATGGGAGGACAAAAAACTATTCTTATATTTTATTATACCCTTTATAAGGATTTTACATATTTCAAAATGAACTCATAATTATTTAATGCCACTCCTACAACACCATTACCATAACCAAATAATCATGGAGACATTATATAGACACACAATAATAATTATGCACAGTCCAGTCCCATTATTCCTCAAAAGAATAATAAAAATCTATATATCTCTCTTCACAAAATTTATAGGAGAATAATAGGGAGTGCCTATTAATTAATTAAAATGAGTTGGTTTCATGCAACAATAATTGTTACGTGAAACCAAGATTAGTTGATATGGAATATTTGCACCATGAAATAAGGATGAAAATATTCAACATATATCAAATAAATAACCATATCATAATTAATATTAACACTTACTCCAACACCCTCCATAAATTGTAAAATATGGAGTAAGAAAAGATAAATCAAAGAGACTGAATGGGTTCGAACAATAAGGCCTGATCAAGTACCCATGTACAAATGATAGTGAAATATGAAGTGTCCCTATGGTAACGAATCCATCTTAATAAATTACATGGATGTCAAGTCACTATAACTACCAAGTCAAATACTAATTTTTACTTTTTATGAGGCTCATTCTATAAAAACACTGATCACCAAACTGGGAAAAAGAGTCACCAAGGATGAAATGTATCACTACAAGGTGCCCAAAAACTAGTAGAACCATAGTGAGAGTGAAGAAGATAACATATGTTTCAAGGAATCCCAAGAAGCATGACTCAAAAAACTCAACACAATCCTAGAGTAGGTACACTCAATAGAATGAATCCCATCAAACAAAAGATGCACTCAATCAACTACCTCCAAAAGAAAAAGTGGTGTACTAACAATGAGCACAACATCTAAAGCAGTATGTCCACACACTCCCCCTAATAATCCTAAATTGGTTGTAGTGACTCAAAAAGATATCTATATGGGTGGCCCGATCCCAGTATAAAATACTAAAATGCTGACACTAGGCTGCACTAGAGTATCTACTCTTTAGAGGGAGATCATCTCCACAAAAAATCTGAATGAGACTATCAACATGAAAGATACAGATATAAATCTCTCAAAAATATGTCCACGGTGGTGATGGGATAGTCAACAACATAAGAGAAAAATGTTCAATATGGAGCATACAAACATGAAGAAAAAGATTCCATGACTCACAGTGTGACTACAAACAAAAAGTCCCATCCAACAAAAATATCACCAAGCAACATAAAAAATCCATAATGTAATCAAGTTGTAGTGGAAAATAGTTGTGAAATGAGAGGTATAGGCTCCAAAAAACACATCGTCCGAACAAAATCTCAAACAACCAAGGAGTATCAATATGAAGGTGAAATAACATATGGTCAAATAAGCTGAATAGTGAAGTATTGATGTCTATAGTGTCTTCACTAATAATGCTTCATACACCACCAATAATGATAAAAAAATACACCCCAAATGAAAATGAATGGTGGATGAAAATGACTACATATGTGTGGGTACAAATTCCATGATATAAGAATGAGAGGCCATAGTTAAATGTGTGTCAGGTTAATCATGTCTAGCATCTATAATCTTAGGTTTCTTAGGCCTAAGTGAAGGTGAAAAATATCTCACATGAAAATCAATATCCTCATAAAGATTAGAGTGAATAAATAATCGAGCTCTATCACCAAATGATCCCTATGAAGATGAAACACTTGAATCATAACCAAGGCCATGCTAAGTAGTCCACATAATGCATTGAATAGGGTGAGAAATGCCCTATAAATGCTTCCTAATGCCTACAAGTCTGGTAGTGTGACCCATAGAATGAATCATATGAGAGCCAAAGCTAGTGGTATGCTTCTCAAAAGAAGTAGGCATATATGCAAGTGGAACTAGAGTTGATGTGTAAAGTGTGTAATAGTAGTAGATACATAAGTATCATCTACAACAAGAGAAGCATAAAAAATAATGGGTTACTCAATATTTGGTAAATCTCACTATAAAAGTACATCAAGTGGATGTGTACCAGATTTAGTAACACTACATGATGGAATGCTAGACTGATGTTGTGTGCCAACTATTTTATTCTATAGAGAACAAATGAGGGCCTATTTTCAATGAATCAAGGATTGTAGAAGAGAATTCTGCATCAAAAAATTTCTATTTTCTTCTTGAAGTGCTAGGAAAGATACCATATAATCAAAGGGTTACTTAGGATTTGGTAGGGTACTGTCAAGAGTCATACCAAAATAAAAAATAGGAGCAACAACCACTCTATAAAAATATGCATCAGTAGATGGAAAAGGTGAAGGTACATCATCCAAATAACCACTAATAATCAAATCTACATCATGAATAATAGGAAGAGGTAGTAAAATTATCTCATCCTCAAAAAATATGTCCTCACTAACAATGGAAAGAAGAAAAGAACTAATAAGAGAAGATGAAGATGCCAAAGAGTCCACATGCAAATCACCATCAAAAGTAACATCCTCACAACTAGGAGAAGATGGTGGAGAAACACTGTCACCAATAAAAGAGTCCTCACTATGAGAGGGGGGAGAAGAAAGAGGAACATGTGGAGGTTAAGTGACCTCATCAAATAATATATAAATAATGTCTCAAGATTCCTTAGGTAACATGGCATGCTCAATATGAGTCTGAAAACAATTTGAAACATGGAAGTGAATGAACAATAGTGCCTATTTTTGCATGGATGCAAGCCACAAAATATCATCCTTATCTATAAAAATAAGGAAGTCACCAAGGATAACTCTCCATAATCCCTTCATCTACAAGTGTATCATCATTTTAGTTTTCCAAGTGGTGTAGTTGGATGAACTGAGGGGTTCAAACATAAAAGAATCCATACCCAAAGACATGAAAAATCAATAGTGATGAACAATGGCCAAATAAGGACATTGGTTACCACCAAAAATTCATCCTCAAATACAATAAGTGGCATAAAGGTGGACAAAACACTCTTACAAATAAGACATCAAACTCTGCTGAAAATATGTCCTATATACAAATCACACAAAAATGAAGCATTTTGAGGTGGGGTCTCACCAACTATGAGACCATATCTCACCCTCTATCTTCAACAACTGATATGGAAGGAGTGTGGTAAAATAATAATATAATCCCTCAAAATAAATTTCCCATTTTACAAAGCATATGTTGCCATAGCCTTAAATATATTTTATCCCTTTACAAAGATAAGAATTAATATTTCACCCTTTTATAAAATTTCCACCACTTGAAATGATCCATCCAAATTATAATAAACTCCTCTTAAAAATGTACCACCATAAAAATCTTGCCCCACTTTTAAAAAAGCATTTCAAAAAAATCTCCCCTCAATAAAAAAGGTCCTCCCCATAAAAAGGCATCCATGGCTCAAACCCCTAACCTCCATGCTTGAGGATTACAAAATCATACCCAACTTGACCATGGATCATTTTTTAACATCATAAAACATAATTTTCTATTAGAAATTTCAATAAACTTTGGATTTTAAAAATAAATACCTTGTGCCTTTAACTTTTCATAGATGGTAGTGACTATAGAAAATCCACAAACACGGGTAGATATATGGGTTATTATGTAAAAAATTGTTTGTGTATGGAGATTGGAAGGGAAAATTCAACTAATGATGTGAATCAATTCCAAGAAAATATTATTTGAGAAGAAATTAGGCCATAGAATCAACATAGTGATTGGAGGTAAGATAGATTCAATAAGGATGAAGAAGAGAGATTGACAGTTAGAGAATAATTCAACATGCCTAATAGTATGACACAATGACTTTGGAAGGCTAGTGAGGCATCCAACATTACAGAACTTGGGTGAGGAACTCAAGGGAAAAATGATTTGATGTAATCATGTAGGGATTACAAAGAGGCCTAAGCTTTCTAGTATAGAGAATAAGTTTAATGAGATACAAACATCAATGTAGAGAATAGGAAAATGATTTGTAGCATGCAAAAGAAATGGGCTTGTTAAAACATGAATGCTTGTTCAAGATCTCACTGATAAATTGGAAACAGAACCCATGAAAGAGCTCACTGGTGCAGATGTTACCCCATCATGTTTGAGTTAAATAGTGGCACAAGAAGGATGGAGTAGGATACAAATGGTGAGGGATGCTAAGAAGGTTTTTGGTGGCTATTATGAAATATTTATATGTCTTTGACTCACTATTGAGTAAAAATAATTAGCTGAGTAAAGGATACACAAGGAGGCAAGTGCATAGGTTGTGTTATGACTAGATGATGTCCTTCAACACTACCTTCAATGAGATGTCTTCAGGCAAGCATGTTTCCATCTTCACATCCCATAGATACACAACCCAATGTAATACTATAAAAAAAACTTGAGCCAATATCATCAAGAGGGTAGAATCCAATGCAAAATGAAATATGAATATATGTAGATTGATGGATGCTTATAAAACCCAACAATGATGTGATAAAAGATGTCCAACACATCAGTTAGTTCAACCTACTATATGGAATGCATAATCAAGGTTCCATCTTAATACAAATTGATGTAAATAAATGATATCAATGCATAAATATTAAACAATAGTATAGGTGCCTAAAACCATGCTAGGAGGCTAAATAATGACTACAAAAGATGTTTTGATACCATATCAAAGTTTAAAATGAACTCATAATTTTGTAGGACCACTCCTATAACACCATTACCATAGCCAAATAATTATGGAGACATTATGTAGACACATAATAATAATTATGCATAGTCTAGTCTCATTATTCCTCAAAAAAATAATACAAATATGTAGCTCTTTCTTCACCATCTTGATAGGAGAAGAATAGGGAGTGCCTAGTAAATAGGTAAATGAGTTGGTTTCATGCAACAATAATTTATTATGTGAAACCAACATTAGTTGATATGGAATATTTGCATGCATAAAATGTCAATGTAAATATTCAATATTTATCAACTAAATAACCAACTCCCAATTAAGGTTAACACTTACTCCAATAGTGTTAGTAGTGCCATTTTCAGCCAAGAAGCACCATAAATGGAGTTCTACAACTACAACTTCAACTTTGACAAATTTTATTGTTAGTGTTTCTACACTCTTCAACAGTAGTGAAAATGTGATTACAGGTGGACTTAGACATCATGGTTGTTGGAGCACATTTAATTTTCCCACCTAGACATGCCCAGAGTGATAAATTATCTCATGGGGGTCCTAGAGGTAGAAATGCCAGTTGGAGCTCAAGAAGTTATCTCTTCACTACCAAAAAGTTGTATTTTAAGACTTGTTACTGTAACTTGTACCATGCATTGATCTCTAATTTTCTAATCACTTAATCCAAAGTTAAATTAGAGATATATTTACATTTATGGGAGGAATATTATGTCTCATCCATATGATTTACTGTTCTTTTATGCATGTCTAAAGTTAGGATAAAAATAAGCATTTTTATTGTGTTGGGAAAGGCATTATTGAGCCCAAAATGAGTCATGGGTTTGTCAAATAGGCATGATGAAATTCCAAGAACCTGGTCTCAGATGTTATCTTCCCCTTCGGACATGTTGAAAGCACCATTTTTTAGATAATAATCACTAGAAATGGAGTTATGCAAGTATAACTACAACTTGTGCTATACATTGCTCTCTAAGTTTATACTCACTTAATCTAGGGTTAAATTAGATGGATTTCACATGTATAGTAATTACATTATATTTCATCCATATAACTTATTATTTTCATATTTACACATTTTTGAAGTTAGGTTAAAAATTAAAAAAAATCTTGTGTTAGGAAGGGCATTCTTGAGCCCAAAATGTGTGGTAGGTTTGTTGATCGAGCATGATGGGAGGTAAATAACCTTGTATTTGATGTTATATTACCCTTTATATGTGTTTTTAATGTTATTTTTTAATCCAAAAAACACCGATAATGGAGTTCTCCAATTGTAGCTTCAACTTTGATAACATTTATTGTCAGTGTTTTTGTGCTCTTGAATAATAGTGAAAATGTGATTACGGGTGGACTTGGATGTCATGGTCATTGAATCATGTGTAATGTTCCCATATATATGTTATTAAATTTATTTTTTTCACCTAGGGGTCTTGGAGGTATAAATTCCAGTTAGAGCTCAAAAAGTTGTCTCTTCACTGCCAAAAATTTACATTTCAGGACCTGTTACTGCAACTTATGCCATGCATTTCTCTCTAAGTTTCCACTCACTTGATCTAGGATTAAATTATAGGGATTTAACATGCATATCATTGATATTACAATTCATCCATAAAAATTACTATTTTAATTTTATGCATGACTAAAGTTAGGCTAAAAATCAACATTTTTCTTATGTTGGGAAGGGCATTCTTGAGCCTAAAATGGGTGGTGGGTTTATTGAATAGACATGATGGGAGACAAATAAATTGGTCTTGGATTTTATCCACCCCTTTAGATGTTTTTTTAGCACCATTTTTCATCCAATAATCACTAGAAATGGAGTTATCCAAATACAACTTTAACTTTGACAACATTTATTTTTAGTGTTTATGCACTCCTGAACAGTAGTTATCCATCCATAAGGTATTTTAGCATTTTTTAAGGTATTCATACAAAGTTGAAGGAAAATTTTAATCCATTCAATCATGGGTTGAGATTTAATCATGAATTTTATGGGTTTGTGTAAGCTCTCATGAGTCATTACACTTATCTCCAGGCCTATACTTAATCTTTAAGAGTCTATTAGAATGGCATAGAAGGTTGATTCCTTAAAAGAGAGAGAGTGTATTCTCATGAGTCCTTGAAAGAGAGAAAGTTATTTTTCATGATTGATATTCATATCAAAGAGGATATTAGAATATTAATAATGGTGTAAAAGGCTACAAGCAGGATGAAGGAGGGTCATCAATGCACTTGTAACTTTTATTTTGAGGCAAACATGCTTATTTAATGACCCTTATCAACATGATAGTAGACTCAAAAAGTGTATCTATCTCTTTCACACTAAACTCAAAAATTTTATCTCTCTCTTTGACACAACTTTCTTCATATTATTTTTTCTCAAATAGACATTAGGATATGATTACATTTGATAAAAGACTAAGGAATGTTTACAACATGATAGTAAACTTTTAGGGTCATGAATAGAATATTTATGCCCTTCTAAAGTTTCATGCCCTTATTGTGACCAAGGAAATGTGTATAACGGAGATTAATATCATGTTATTCAATAAATAAAATCAAAACAAACACACATAAAACTTACACCTCTAACCTTGACACTCAAGGAACTAGAGAACTACATAGTTAATTAATCAAAATGAAAGCAAAACAAGCAAGTTTACCTTCTATGAGAGCAAGTGTTATGAGTTGGCAATGGGTTGATGTGATTGGTTGTGTGATCAATAAATATTTTTCAATGAAGCTCCATTGTTTTAACTTTCCTTATCACCTTGGTAATGTTGGTTGGCTTTAGCTTGGCTTAGCTTATGAAATGGGCATGGTAACACTACAATAATGAAAGCTTTGCATATATTTGTGCATGATAAATTTACACCAAAATAGATTCTATATCAATGGGTGAGGCCTTATATTTATATCCTTCAAAACTAACTATAACCCAAGTGTAGTTAGGTTAGAGTTAACTATGGTTGAGTTCAAACTAACCATAAGTGAGTTAAGGCTAACCCTGGTTGAGTTAAGGAGGGGACATGTAATTAATATTTTGGATAGAGATCTCATTTATTAAGCATGGCTCTTCATTTTTGCATTTAAGGAATTTTAGGGAGATATTTTAATTCTTTGACTTTAAGGATGATGATGTCATCATGACCTCATTTTTGTTGAATTTTGTTTATAAAATTTATTTTCAATAATTGCATATGGAAAATTCACTTAAGTATTTAATATGGTTTGATTAGTTGATTCATCCTGCGTATCATTTTAGCACTTTTGGAATTGTTCAAGTGCCCTGCTTAATGGGTCTGAAGGCCAAATTGCCATATTGCTAGGTCACAATGTTACTAGAGATGAATTCATGAGAGGTTACTGTTATGTACAGGATAATACCCCAAATAGGAATGCCTCAACATGATTATGAACACCAATGTCTGATGTGTAGATAAAATTAATATGTTTAGTGATTCTTAGGATTTATTTGTGTTTTTTGGTAGAGATCAATCTGAAATCTGATTGGAAGCTAGTTGTGGCCATAATGGGGTGTCTAAACTTATGACCAAAATTATGCCTATATGATAAATCTTATGACTGTCACACGTATTCGTATAGGTACATTTCTATGAATAAGATAGAATGGTATTTTTCATGTCATTAGGAGTCTTAGGAAGGAGTTTAAGTCATAATAAGCCTTTATGAGGCATTAGAAGTGTGTTTAAAGGTCATTTAGAAGCTTAGGGAGGTTTCCCTCCAAAATAATAAATTTAAATTTTCAAACATTTATTACGCAATGTATGGATATTTGTTATTATAAAAATATTTTAATAAGTTATCAAGGGTGTGTTATTAGTCTAGGAACATAATTATATGCCTTAGAGGGATTCTAGAAGTCATAGTCATCTTCATGGGACAAAATAAAGTAAAATGTATTAGAATATTATTTTAAAAGGCCATTTATTGACTTAAGTTGGAGAAGTTAAGGAAGAATCTCAACTAAATATGCACATTCAAATATTGGAAAATTATATAAAAACATGATAATCATCTATCCTATCACTTTGGATGCATAAAAAATCCATCACAAGGATAAAAAGGCCATATTTCACCATTAGAAAGACTAATGACAATTTAAAGTTTGCTAAACAGGGTTTTGTAAGTATGTTTTGGAAAATTTCTTGTCAATAAAAGATAATATTTGTTTGAAACCTATGTATTAATATATATTATTCATAAATTGATGTTATTCATTCAAGTATAGAATGTTTTTGAGCTCATATTGAGGTTTGTCTCCTTGGAACTCATAATACCCCTATTTTCTATGTGAGGACAATCTTCTCAGTCGCTAATATCACATGAAAACTGAGGCATGCATTGTAAATGAAGCTTATATTATTTAATTTATTCATATAATAGTATTTTTAAAGTTTTATATTTATTGGATAAGTCTTATATTTTATAAACAATCAATAAGAAGCTCTCGGCTTTTAAAACTTAGAAAAACACTAAAACAAGGATTAGTGACATTAAAAGACTCATATCTTTGTTTTCAATTGGTGGAATTCAAAAAAAAATTGTAGGAAGGTTACAGGTCATGTGTATAAACTATTTATAGATTTATTTTTATTAATGATACCCTATGAAGGAATAAAACATGGATTGTGACAATATTTCTTGTAGGTGTTGATTTGTCAAGATAAGCAAGAACGGTTTTGGATGAGAATTCTTGTAGATGAAGTCAAAAATCCATTTTTGAGACTTGAGACACTTTTTTTATCTTTTAAAATGTTTTTTTAAGTTTTTATTGCAATGGATAAATAACCTAATAAGTGATTTGACCTAATAAGAGCTAATTAGGCCTAGAGACCTAAAACATAGAATTGATCTAGAATTGATCTTTTTAAGAAACCAATGAATGGAGATTGGTTTATTCATAATATATTTAATCTATATATTTAAATTAATTTGAAAATAATATCTAATTATTCTAAAATAGTCTTGTAGCAGTCTTGAGACAGAATATAGGTTTTGGATTATCAAGTGTCTTAGTGGATGTTTGAACCCATAAAAAGGACTTATTGTTAGTGTAGGTTTTTATTTTTCCCTATTATTTAATTAGGTAATATTATATATTTATGCATACATGGAGTTTTCTTACATTCGTGGGATAGGCTAGCTTATGTGGAGATGTGTGTCATAGATGTGTCATAGGTGTCATAAGAATGTCATAAGTAACTCCTTTGACCGGCTATTCCGGGTATGGGAGTTACTTCTCTATTCTTAACACCTTGTCACCACCTTTCATGGAGGAGTTATAGTCTATTCTTGGGGTGTTTTGACCACCTTTTGTGGAGGAGTTATTTATGTGCTCTCTTATATGTATTCTTCACTTTGGCCATCTTAAGTTAATCAAATATTGGGTTTTGCTCCAATTTGTCTTTTGCAAAATATCTCTTTTAGTGATTTCACTTTGCTTTAGCTTCTTTGTGGTGTGCACCAGCTTTGTCTCGTGTGATCACTTGACCATTGCATTCGCATTATTTGGACCCTGGCAACAACTCCGATATGGTATCAGAGCCACTTCGGTAATCGTGTGTCTGGTTATGATATTAGTTTATTTTGAAAACATGAGGAGTGGATTTATCTTTATGTTCTTTTTCTTATTTCCAGATCTGATCTGAAAAAGCCTTTTAATATCATTTCTTGTGTTGCATTTATCTTTCCTGTGGACTGCCTTCATGGTGTTTGGATCTGCAAGTTTTTTTTCAACTACTATGCACATCTATTGTGTCAAAATGGCATTTCAGATCTAAGGCATAGCTATTGAAGAAGTGGTGCCATTTTTTGATAGCTCTACACTTGGCATCCTCTGTAGTTTTTGTTTCTTTTCTCCAGCATTGGCATCACATTTTGACCTTGGCGTTTCAGTTTGGCTTTGGACAGCAGAAAAAGGAGGCGTTGGAGTTGTTTTGTCTTCACCAAGCTACTGCGTGGAGATCTGCATAGTCTTTCTACTAATGCACAGTTAAAACAGCAAACAAAAAGACCAAACCCTCAAAAACGGTGCCCTTTTTCATTTTGGCACTCCATGTGGGCCCTCACACAACATTTATTTGGTAAAATATGCCTTTGTTTCTTAAATTCTTAGTCAAATTTGACTTTTCAAATCTTAAATCAGTCAATTTGGTTTAAAAAATGAAGATTTAAGGCTGTATTTTACATTGTGGGCAATTTGGGGTTTTTATTTTAAGTTTGAGTTTTCCCCTATCGAAGACGAAGGGTGAGGCCCCGGTTGGTAGGAGGCCAATTCCCCCTCACAAAGACCTCTTTTAGATTCCTCGCTCTGTGTCAAGTTAAATGAGTGGTTAGAAGGCCACTTTCTCTCTCAAAATAGGCATTTTTTTAATTTTTTAGTGTTGTTTTTTGGTAAAATTACTAGTTTATGAGAAATTAAAACTTTAAAATATTGCAAATGGTAGCTCAGATTCGAGTGCCATCTTTTGTAAAAGTGCTTAGTTTTCAATTTTCCACAACTTAGGCTAGATAATTTTCAAAAATGCACTACTTTATAAAGTGCCAAAAATTTGGGTCTCTCGAGACGCATTTTTTGTTGGGTCCGACGTCCTATTTGCTTGGGTTATTAACTTGACTTGCACATATTGCTCTAAGATACATTTTCAGCTGACTCTGACATATTTTGAGCGTACACTTGCATATTTGGGGGGGGGGGGGCTCAACAATTGGGGGGGGTGTGATTGTCTTTCAACACTTTGTTTACTTCTATTATCTTTCTCCTTTCTGCATACTTTCACAAACTTGTAATCAACACAACTTCACCTAAATTCTGCTTAATATGGATTCTTTTCAAATTAATACCTTAACACCCTTCAAATATCATGAATGGAAGGTTAAAATGTCAATCATTCTTAGAAGTAAAGGGTTATATAAGATCACCATGGGTATTGAAGTAGAACCCAACACTGATGCTGAAAAGGTCAAGTGGTATAACCGTAGTGATGAAGCCTATGGATTACTGAGCTTATCTATGTCTCTAGAACTTCTCTTCCATTTATAAACCTCCAAGACTCCCAAAGACATATGGGACACCCTAGAAACCTTATTTTGGAATCTTGATGAGATGAAAGGTCATGAGCTCAAAAATGAACTCATAAGTCTAAGTCCTAGCAGCTTTGACACCCTACAGGACTTCTTCACTAAGTTTAAGGCCCTTAGATTTCAATTGAAAGAATGTGGGATAGAGAAGAAAGATGATCAACTCATCCTTTCTATTCTCTCAAAGTTAGGTCCAAGCTATTCAGTCTTTGTCTCCATTTTCCATGCCACAAAAAGTGCCCTTGGCACTACATGGAAAATGCCTTCTTTAGATTCATTCATTTCCAACATGACTAGGGAGCAAGATAAGCTAATTCAAATGGGCACAATGAAGTCTACTCAACCCCAAGCTTTGATAGCTGGAAATGGTAAGGATAAGAATTCAACAAAGGAGAAGAAGAAAAAGAATAAGGACCAGGAGAAGAAGAAAGAAAACAATAATCCTGCCAAAAACAACACTGAGTCTTCCTCCTCCAATGCTAAACCTAAGAAAGAGAAGGTTAAGTGTGCCTATTGTAAGAAGACAGGGCATGATGAACACAAATGCATGAAGAAACAAATAGGTCACCTAACTCATCTTCTAGAGAAGCACAACATAGGTGTTCCTAAGTCCATCAAGCAGAATTCATCTACCAAAGATTCTACTAAGGCAAAAGGCAAGGGTAAGGAGAAAGAAAAGGGAAAGACCCTTATAGCTACAACAGCTTCTACATCTTCATGGGTCATTGACTTGGGTGCTTCTCACCACATGGGCTCTTCCCTAGTTGAGGTTTCATCTTTAGAGCCTTGTAGCATGACTTCAATTAGTTTGGGTGATGACACATCAGTTTCCATTGTAGGGAGAGGGTCAGTTGAAATGGAAGGAGGAACATTCAATAATGTTCTAAGTATTCCTTCTCTTTCAACCAATCTCCTATCAGTGTACCAAATCACTCACATTGGTCAGGGCATGAGAGTTGAGTTTTTACCAGATTTAGTGGCTATCAGAGAGTTGCATAGTGATACTACAGTGGCAGTGGGTAGGGAAGATCACCAGGCAAGGTTATACACCTTCTCACATTTTACACCAGATTCTTCTCAATAGCATTGCTGACTCATTCAGATGAAGTTATCAAATTATGGCATGAGTGGTTTGGCCACCTTAACTACCACTACCTTGAACAACTTTTCAAAAATGACAGGGTCATTGGCTTGCCTCGTGTCCAATTCTCAAAAGGACTTTACGAGGGGTGCTCCCTTGGGAAGCATCTCAAAGAAAAATTTGACAAAGGCAAATCTTGGATGGCTTCACAACCTTTAGAGTTAGTCCACAGTGATGTATCGGGACCCTTTCCCAAACCATCCTTCACAAGGGCCAAGTACATCCTCACTTTCATTGATGATTTCTCTAAGTACACTTGGATATGTTTTCTCAAACAAAAGTCTGAAGTGTTTGAAAATTTTCTAGACTTCAAGGCTCTTGTTGAGAAACAGAGTGAGAAATCCATCAAGGTTATTTGAACTAATAATGGAGGGGAGTATGTTAGCAACAGGTTTGAGCAATTTTGCACCATAGAGGGGATTAATTTTTAGTGCACAGTCACTTACAGTCCTTCATAGAATGGGGTTGTAGAATGCAAAAATAGGTTCTTGAAAGAGATGGGTAGCTGTATGATTCACTCCAAATCCTTAAAACTATAATACTGGGCTGAAGCCATCAATTGTGCTTGTTACATTCAAAACAGGGTTCCTCACAAAGCTTTGAAAGGGATAACACCCTTTAAAACTTGGCATAAAAGGAAACCTGATGTTGAACACCTCAGGGTTTTCAGATCCCCATCCATGGCTTGCATACTGAAGAATAAATGCAAAGCTATGAAACATCAGTCCAAGCCTTACATCTTTTTAGGATATTCGGATGGTGTTAAGGGGTATCGCCTTCTAGATTTGACCACTCATGAGTTGTTCATTGAGAGAAGTGTCCACTTTTAGGAGAGGCCTAGAGACTCAACACTTGGCACTTATTATCCCTCATCGAATCTACTTCTTCATGATGATTCCTCAGATTCAGATCAGCCATAGTAGGTTCCTGAGCTAGAAACATCTTCTTCTTCTTCGAGTTCAGACAGTGAGGATAGTGATGCAGAGTCATCCACCTCTAGTCAGTCAGAGGATGAGGAGTTATCACCTGACTCACCCACTTTTGAGCCACTTTGGGCAAGACAAACACTTGAGAGTGCTGGCACTTGGGTAGGAGATCTTGCAGATGATAGATGCACTAGGGGGATTATCAGAGAGATCCACATGCCTTTTCTACTTTAGTATCAGATCCATAGACTTTTAGACAAGCATCGGGAGCACCTAAGTGGGATAGTGCTATGGAGGAAGAATATTCTTCCTTAATCAAAAATCACACTTAGGACTTGACTTCACTTCCTAAGGGAAGGAAGATGGTTGGATGTAGGTGGATATATCGAACCAAGTTTATAGAAGATGGGTCAATTGATAAGTACAAGGCAAGATTGGTTGCCAAGGGTTTCTCACAGGTGGCAGGCATTGACTACTCAGAGACCTTTGCACCCATTGCAAAGATGACTTCTATCTGACTCACCTTGGCTATTGCCACAGCACATGGTTGGGATGTGCACCAGATGGATGTGAAGAGTGGCTTTCTTCACAGAGACCTAGAGGAGGAGATCTACATGGAATAGCCACTAGGATTTGTTCAAGATTCTTCCTTAGTATGCAGACTTAGGAAATCTATCTATGGCTTCAAACAGGCCCCTCAAGCTTGGTATGCCAAGATGGATTCTTTCCTTCTCATAGTGGGTTTCACTAGGTGCCATTCTGACCCAATGTCTACTTATTGCGGTAGGATGATTCGCTCCTGATTTTGGTTCTATATGTTGATGACCTTTTGATCACTGGGAGTTCTTCATCGGCTATTGCAGTGGTGAAGGCATCTTTCCAAGATAGATTTGACATGACAGACTTGGGTTTGTTGCACTACTTCCTTGGCATCGAGATCTAACAGTCAGATTCAAGGATTTCTCTTGCACAGCCTAAGTATGCTCTTGACTTATTGGCTCAGTTTCACATGGCTGATTACAAGCCATCTCTAACTCCCTTTCTATTAGGAGTCAAGCTTGAGGCTGACTGTTATTCACCATTGGTTGATGCCACTCGATATCAACAACTTGTTGGTAGTCTCATCTACTTGACTTACACCAAGCCTGACATATCATATGTAATGGGACTTGTCTCCAGATTTATGCAGGAACCTCATGAGCTACATTGGAAAGTAGCTAAGAGGATCTTGCATTACATACAGGGTTCACATAGATATGGGATTCATTACAAATTTTGCATAGAGGCTGACTTGATTGGGTATACAAATTCAAACTGGGCTAGTGATTCACAGACTCACAAGTCCACTTCTAGTTACAGTTTCTCTCTAGGTTTTGGTCCTATCAGTTGGTCTATCAAGAAGCAAAATGATATTGCTATATCATCAACAAAGGCAGAGTACAGGGGAGCTATTAATGCAGCTACTGAGGCTATTTGGCTTTAGGGGATACTTTCTGAGTTTGGCATTCCTATCAGGTAGCCCACCATCATTTATTGTGATAACCAGAGTACCATTTAGATTTGTAGGAATCCAATTTAGCACCAGCAGACCAAGCACATAGAGATTCACATGCATTTCATTTGGGAGCTTATTCATAGTCAGGTCATTGACTTGATATTTTGCCATTCTTCAGAGCAAGTTGCAAACATCTTCACCAAACCTTTCACTAAGAGCAAGTTCATTCATCTACGAGCTCTTCTTGGGGTGCAGTCCACATCTGTAATAGCATCATCTTCGAGGGGGCCACTAGCCTCTTCATTTCTTTTATGTCTCTCTTTTGGGGGGGAGTTTTTTCCTACGGGTTTTCTCTTTTTCTCTATCTTATGAGAGATTGCTTTTGTACATGGGTACCTCATCAGGCCTAGTTGTTGGGACCCATTTTATATTTCCACACTGCCCACCTAAGCTATGCTTATGGGGGGGTGTTAGTTTAGGTTTTTATTTTTCCTTATTATTTAATTAGGGAATTTTATATATTTGTGCATACATGGAGTTTTCCTACATTCGTGGGATAGGCTAGCTTATGTGGAGATGTGTGTCATAGATGTGTCATAGGTGTCATAACAATGTCATAAGTAACTCCTTTGATCAGTTATTTCGGGTATGGGAGTTACTTCTCTATTCTTAGCACTTTGTCACCACCTTTTATGGAGAAGTTACAGTCTATTCTTGGGGTGCTTTGACCACCTTTTATGGAGGAGTTACTTATGTGCTCTCCTATATGTATTCTTCACTTTGGCCATCTTAAGTTAATCAAATATTGGGTTTTTCTCCAATTTGTCTTTTGCAAATTATCTCTTTTAGTGATTTCACTTTGCTTTAGCTTCTTTGTGGTGTGCACCAGCTTCGTCTCGTGTGATCACTTGACCATTTCATTTGCATTATTCGGACCTAGGCAACAACTCTGATACTTATCTGAGTCAATTTATATTATATTAAGCCTTTCATTATTATACAATAATTATTTAATCAAAAACATATATTTCTAATTTGTAAAGAGTTTATATCAAGACTTAAATTGATTGTCTCCAAAGTTATAGGTTTCCCTTAAGAGAATAACAAGGAAAGATCCATCAAGTGACATCACCTATATAAGGACCTCAAAATACGATACATCATTTAATCATAACCATACATGATATATTGAAGCATAATAAGGATTCTTATTGACTACAATATGACCTACTTTACTCCTTTTGACTAATATGTACAAACTTGGAACTTTTAGTTGATGCTCCTACATCACTTACATAGCTTGAATAAATGGGTATAAGTACTTTGAAAGTACATAAAGTAATATTATGTATCAATTTTTAAAAAAATCACTTCATGGTAATATAAGTATAAATAATATTCCATTCTCAAATGTGGATCAGTGGTCAAACATTATAGTTCATTGTCGATAATAATAAAAACCATAAAGGCATATAAAATAAGAACATAATATAATGTTAGGTGAATTCCATATAGACATATAATGTCAATAATGCATACATTTCCATATAGGTATACAAAAAATTACATCATATAATAACATAGTATCTAATGTCAGGTGCATGTCATAGACACATAAGATTCCAAATGTGTGTACATTACCATATAGGCATACAAAATGGTACATCATATAAGACATACTAGTCATCAAATGGCATCCCTCTCTTTGCTTTACTAGAATAAGACTCTCTTTTGGATGCCTTACTTGTATATGGAGATCCCTCAAATGCCTTGAATTGCTCAAAGTTATAATTGTGGGTACTACATTTATAGATTACTTGCAGCTAAACCTATTCAAATACAAATAATATTAAAAAATTAGCATAATTTATATGAAACCAAGTTAAAAGATTAATTTTAAACTATAATAATAAAAACATTTAAACATGCAGTTACTACAAGCTCATGGTCCTTCTCAATCTACTTGTGATGATTAATTAGATTAGTGATAGGTTCAGCTGCACAAACAAACATGTGAAATGATGAAGAAACATGAGGAGTTATTATAGTAATCATCTGAATTGGATTGTTAGATGTCCTCTAAAAACCTTGCATACACAATACAATCACATAAATTATATTTTCCCAAGTACATGTAGTAAAAGTACTAAAATAAATCTATTTTTATAATTCAAAATCACAAGTTATTATGTACCTCTGTGAGTGTCTATGTAGATGACATTACAACAACAATTCATATGCATGTCTTACCTCACGGTGATGGAGGAGTGTCTACTCCATTCATCAATATAATAAACAATGTTACTTAATGTTTTATAAACTATTGAAGATATATGGAAACATTTTATCCTTTATTAAAACAAGAGTGTATTTAATAGTACTGTACTTGAATTTTGAGATCATTGATAGATAAATTTAAATTAAGTATAAAACCAAATATACATAGATTAAATGCACATAGAGTATAATATTAACTCAAAATTTTACATCTGTATATGTAAATGGTGTTGTACTAACACGTATGGAAGTAGTAGTTGATGGCCCACTAGTTAGATGCGTAAATGTAAACATAGGTTGAGTAAGATTAAATAATGTAGATATAGACCATGAGAATGAAGGCACATCTTGTAACATAAAAATTGTGTGTGTGTGTGTGTGTGTGTGTGTGTGTGTGTGTGTGTGTGTGTGTGTGTGTAAATTAATTGTTATCTTTTAAATTTTTAAATATAAATTAAATTTAACATGAAATTTATATAAAATATACTTGCATGCATGTAATAATTGATGTGTGCACACCAAACATGCATTCTAAAAACCGTTATGAACCTGTGATATCTCCTCTTTTTTATTTGTTAGTATAGTAGTTTCTATAGACGCATATGCTTTGTAAGTCATCTCGTGAGCATTTTTTTTAATCCCACATTCATGAGAATTAGTAGTTACTTAGATTAGAATTCATATATAATTAAGTGTTGAGGCCAATGAAGACATACACAAAATTATTATATTGAGATTTCTCAAAGGAGGTTACCCCCTTGAAGTGGCCTATGATCAATTCAATCTTTTCAAGTGTTTTGTCAGATTTAATTCATGCTGGTAATTCCTATTATTCTATGAATTTTAGTAGTTTTTTTAGGATTATCCTCTCATCTGGAATCAGAGGCTTTCCAAGGTAATTTTTTTTAGAAATTCTTAACTCTATTTTGTTAAATACTTCATTTCAGTAATTTTTTAGAAAAAATTAACTTTATTCTTCTACATAACTCAATTAATTAATTTTCTATAATCTATTTTAGATCAAGGTAAAAACCTAACTACATAACTATGGGAAGTGCTTGGGTGAAATCCCTAAAACTCATCGTGAGGAGTGCCACAAGAACCCCAAAGTAGCTAGCCCATTGAGAGGACCTGCCAATGAAATGGGCAATGGCCCCTTCTTGATCGAGTAGTTCCCATCCATGAGGAAAACTAAGAGCTATTGCTTAAATTTAAATTCATGGTTGGATTTTTTTTGAAAAGTGATATTCATTTAGATGGCATTGGTGGCCAGAGTGATATTTTTAAAACCCTTAGCTAGCCATTGAAACTTGGGGCCCATTTTTATCAATTTTAGAATATTTTTAGCAGACTCAAAAAAATCAATTAGCAAAGTATTTGTAGACTATCAAAGGACTTACAGGTAGATATTTGATATAAACCAAATATACAAACCATCTATAGAGTATCAGTAGACTCTCAGAGGACTTACCACCAAATAGAAAATAGAAAAGAGAAATCAGGAAAAAAAATCCTTTTTTGTAATATCTCTCCATCTATATTCCTGTTGATCATTAGAATTTATTTGGACAATTGAAATTCCATTCCCTACATTTTCTTCCTTGAGGTCCCATATCTCAATTCCATTCTTAATTATCACAAATCTCAATTTTCACTTTTTTGGGTTTTACCATAACTTCTATTTTTGTCCATTTGCCTAAAAAAAAACTCCACAATGTTCATCATCTCTTTCTACTCCTTTGTCCCTCTTTGAAAAATTTCTATTTTTTCCATTTTCACTCCTAAAATTACCCTCACCTTCATCAATCATACTCCCACTATGCGAAAAAATTATTAAAATCTCTTTTACCCCTTCCATTTTCTCTCAAATTCAAAACTTTAGTTACTAAACATGTCTTAACTCTAGTTTTCCTATCCATTGCAAAAAAAAAAAAATTATTTGGGTCATGGTAGTAATCCGAATAGGAGCAAAAAATATGGAGGATGAAATTACCACCCTCAAGACCCACATCAAATATCTTGTTGAAAAAATTCTTGACTTTAGTCTTCAACTGATTTAACAATTTTAGGAATATTGGGGTATTATTCCTAATTTAGTTAAAAGGTCTAGATTGATAAATTAGTAAATAATATGAAATAAATAAGCTTCTGATTTGTGAAATTTATTTTTAATTAGAGCTTTTATAAAATTATTAATAAGAGGGAGAAAATAATACTTAGCTTAAATTGTGATGATCTAACTAAGACAAGATTTGATATTCACTATGCAGGCTTGGGACACTATCATAAATAGGATTCTAGCTTTCATTTTTTGATTGGATAGGAGGTTAAAAGTGGATAAGAGTGGTATTGGTCCTGTAGTCCTTGTCTACTTTTGTTGTTTTGAGGATCTAAGCTTTTTGGGTTTTGTTTGGTAGGTCTGTGTGACACTATTTCTGAATTTGTGAAGCTTCACTATCAATAATGCTTCTTGTAGAGCTGATTTTCTTCATTTATATGCCTTCAATGTACTTGAAAAAAACTTTGGTAAATAGGTAAAAGGGGTTCGTGTATGTAATATGCATTGGATGTGATTCACACCCTATGTGTGGGTATGCTACTTACATACCAATACTCTGAAGAGGGATCAAGCCATATGTAGTTTTCCATTTAAAAGTGTTTGGTGGAATTATGTTATGAGAATGCAAGAAATGTTAAACTAGATGTGTTTGAGGTGGCTAGGGACTAGTGCAAAGATTTAGATGTGCTTAAGACTATATTGGATGGATGTATGCAGAGAATAGGGAAGATTTTCTGAGTAGTTTCACTTGTATTCTGGCTTTCTTGATAATATTTTCCAACCTTTTCCAAATGATATTTGAATGGGCTTTTATAGGGATCTATTGGTCATGGATTAAATTTTCTCACCTTAGGCTAATAAGGAGAAGGATGGGGAACCTTAAAGAATTAACTTTTGGGGCCAAAAATGATCTTAGACAATAACACCAAAAGCATATAGGAGTGGCATTGGCACTATAGTCCTAGTGTGGCATTATTGTCTTAGGTAGATGGGACCTAAGGGGATGGATTGGTCATGAAAAGATGGACTTGACTTAGCTAAGATTAGGTCCAGAAGGCCATAGATGATTGGAAATTTGTAAAAACAAGCCTATGAGGGTCATGAGAGCAAACAAAAGGGACCCATAGATTGGGTGTCATTAGCCATGCTTAAGTTACTAATTTTTACATTCCCCCCCCCTTTATTCTAGTGATGTAATAAAGTGAAATACTAGGATAAAGGAAAAATAGAAAGCATACCTGAACTTACCTAAAGGGGTGAAGCCCACAAAGCTATGTGATGTTGGGTGTTCATAGAGAGAACACACAATGAAGTGTAAATATGCAAGTGAAAATAAAATTAGAATAGTTCTTACTAGATACGCTATATCTAAAATAAGAACATACAAAGCTAGGGAAGAGAGAGGAAGATAAAGTAATGAATACACCTCATCAGGTACATGGACCATTACAAAACGTATTGTGATGTTGGATGTGTGTTTTATCAAGAGTAATATCGTGAATGGAGATGAGTGCTAAATTCCTTGAAAAGTGGCTCAAGAATGCAAAGGCTATCCCTTTGGCTCCATCATCATCCACTAAGTGAAGATAGGTGACCATGCATGTGTTGATATATGTTTGGATTGTGTGTCCAATCCCTCTTAATAGGTGGCTTAAGAATATAAAGGCTCGTTAGTCCTTTGGCTCCATCATTACCCCATGAAGTGAAGTTATAAATTGATACTGATATGAAATATATGTTGTATGAGATGGATCCTTAATCCCATGAATGTAATATGATCTAAAAATGTTTGATGTGGATATCCAAATGTATGCTATAAACTAGGCCACTATTGACCACTCCAAAAGATGGAGATTAGGCTTATATGAAAGCCACTCTAAATCTGAGAATCTAGCTTATGTGGAATCCACTTGGGATTTGAAGAACTTAGGAACTCAAAAGTTAGGATTGTATGAAATCCAAACCAAAATGATGCCATCCACTTGTAGATGGAGTAAGGCATGTAACTATTGAGACTACCTGGGTAATGTTGAACTCGAAAAGAAAGAAAAAATGTGTCATGCACATTGCCCCCAATCACTAGTGTCTGAAACATGGATTCTAATCAAGAAGTTATACCAATACCCTATATTAAATTGGAAGTGAGAGACATCATGTTGTGCATGATGCCCCCTATATCTAGATTCTCTAAGAAAACTGTACTAAAACTATTAATTCTAGTCTAAACTATAGTTGACAAAACTATAATTGAACTTACCTTTATGCTTATTTTTGGAAAATCTAGTTTTTCTTTGTTTATAAAGGAGCATTGGAAATGAATAGTAGCACCAAAAATGAATAGTATCACTACTAATGATGTAGTCCTATCTTGATGCTATTGTCTTGGGCTAAATTCGATGACTATTATGGATTCTTGACTATAGGCCTAGTCTATTATGACTAGTTTGATGTTTGGTTGTTGTTATAGGTGTTTTGAATGCTATTATTTCAACTATTAGGAGTTCTGATCTCTATGATAAAACCCTTATTTTTTTCCCCCTCTTATAAGGGTAGGAATGGAGACCCTACAATGACTACCTTTAGAATAAAAATCCCTACAAGTGTGTTATACTACAAAATATATGATATAATAATGATAATTGACAAGATATCTCAAGATATGGCATGATTTGTATTAAGAGATTTTTATATCAATAGGGGTATGCCTTGATAGATGTAATAATTTAATAGCATGTGCAATGTACTGAATTATAATTTAAAGTTTGGTTAGTTGTTAGTTAAAGGGATGGAGAATGATGTCCATCATGGCATCCAAGAAAGTAAGATTAATGCATGATATGGATCATGGCATTGGAAACAATCGAAAGTAATCAAGCAACAAGCATACAAGCCAAGAAGCAATAAGTGTACAAGAGTGGCCAAGGGACCAAATAAACAAGGAACATGGGCACATGCCACTTAAACTAGAAATCAAGCATACAAGGCATGTTCAAATGCCATATACACATATAATTTAAAATAAGCAAAATTGGCATAGAATCCACAATCACATAGAGGATTAAAGGCAAATGTCCTAAGGCACACACATGAATAGAAGCAAAGGAAATTGGAAAATGTCCTAAGTCACATACAATGGACAAATAGGAACTAAGAAATATAATTACATCAAGCTAATGCTAAGTAAGAAAAGAAAGCATGTAATAAACATGAATTACAAATGCATCTAACTAATCAAAGTAAGAAGTGAACGTATGCAAGACATGCTAGTACAATACTAGGTATATGCTAAGAAATACACAAGTGCTATATACTAGTGAGTGTCGACAAAGTAATCTATATAATCTAGTAAATAATGTACATCAACATGATAACTAGAGTGTGTGGTATAGGAATGACATAACTTGGATGGTGTAGTCATGTAGAAGATAACCCCAGTGGGTATGCATATCGATGTGTATCTTGAATGTAGAATAAGGATGCCCCTTCAATGGGTAGAGTGAAGCAATCAAGGAGCTGGAAGTCACTACACATACTCAAAGAAGATCAAGTGAAGTAGAGTAAAGTAGATAAATTGACAAACAATAACATAGGATCAACAAATATAAGTTTAGTATAATAGTAGAAATGTAAAGCATAGATGATGTATACAATTGAAAATTTTTTGGTGCTTTTGACATATTTGAATGTCTTTGTGTTTTGAAATGCTAAATTATTTTTGAATTTTTGAAATATTTGAACTATGTACAATTAAGCATAAGAAACTTATGTATAGGTAAGCTAAGAAAGGATGATACTAACTGATGAGTCTCATGGGAGACTCCCTATCATGGTGTCATATATCAAGGAGAGGAATCATGCATGCTTGTGAAGCATGATGTAAATCTTGAGACTGTGGCTCTAAGAATTGTATATGCTATAAATACTCTAAAATCTCTAAAGTAGAAATTGATTATGGTATCCCCCTATAAATTTGAGAAGTGGATGCAATTCTAGGGCTCTTAGGGACCCATCTAGTAGTAGGATAAGCTCTTTGAACATGTGCTCTATGTGTAGATGCATGAGATCTCAATGAGACTACCCTAGGTGTGAACATTGTAGTTGGAAGCTATCTATAATTCTTAAACTATGGAGGTGTATGAACCTTTTGTGACGGTGATGGATGCCTCAACTATGTTTGAATTTGTACTAGAGGAAGAACTAGAATTGGTGGCAAAACTTTACCTGGGGGAGAAATTGGAACTAGGAGCTAAACTAGAACTGGTGACTATACTATAGAAGATGGATTTGAAGTGGGGAGTGGTAAATCATATGGAAATCTACCAACTATAATAACTTGATTAGCATGAATGAATTTTACACATCTATGAACTATAGAAGGTACTACTCAAAGTTTTTAAATCCATGGTTGACCAAGTAATATATTGAAAACTCCTGCACTGGGAACAATAGTGAATGTCGTGGCCATGTGTGTTAGACCAACTTGTAGAGAAAGTACAATCTCACCAATTCACTATATATGTTCCCACTGAATCCACTAATAATTATGTTCATTGGGATAATATCCTACTCTAAATATCCCAAATGCTGTAATAATGTCATAGTGCACATGTTCAAGCTGGATCTATTATCTATGAGAAAACTATGAATAGGATGATTATGAATTTGAGCTCTAATAAGGAGTGCATGATAATCAGTGTCATCCTCAATGATCGCATGCTCTGAGAAGGAGATGGAAGGTCTAGCTAGAACTTTGGAATTGTATACACCAACCATGTTATTTAAAGGATGTAACTCAATTTAAGGTGACATATATGTATCTAGTGGGAGATGTGCATGATATGCATGATGAACCCCTAATGTATCTTTTATCTCCTATTTGGAATATTGTGGAAAAGGATCTAAAAATATTTTCAATGTTCTATCATATGTTTGGTTTTTTTGAGGAGGCTCAATTGAAGTGCCAAGATCAATATGATTTCTATGTAGTAAATCATGTATCTTGTGTCTCAAACTAATGCATCTAGTTTTTATATAGGCCAGTGCCCTAAGAAACTTTTAAAATGCATGTTGATCATATCCCCATGGAAGAGGCTTTGTTGGGTCAAATTTTTGAATAGAATGGAGAGATATGAGGTTATAATCTAATAACTACTATAAAACTTTATCTAGAAAAATTGGTACATTGGTAAATGTACATTAAGAAGGTACTGATAAACGCACATGTTGAGGGGGCTCTAAAGCTGCATTAACTATCGGTTGATTTTGAATCTTGTGATCATTGACCTTGACCTTGTATGGGAATTTATTGTTATTCTTGTTGGTTTTTTTTGAGATACTTATGTACCTGAGTTTGCCCATTTAAATTAACTTGACTTCTCTTTCCTTTAGTGTGTGACACAATTCAATGAAAGAAGAGAATATTTTAAACATAGTCAATTCATGAAAAGCTGGTAAGAGACTCTATTTAAAGAGATCTTGTAACTCTTGATTGGCCATGGGGTTAGTCATCTTTGCCAAGATAGTCTTATATCAAAGAACATAATATGTGAGATGCTAATTTGACCTTTGTTTCTATTATGTAACTTGGGCGTATGAAACCCTATCACCAATATTAATGTTGAAATGAGCTAGGAACATGTTGGCTAAAGGATTGAATGCACTGATTGACTAATTCGGTAAACTATAAAAACATTTCAAAGCATAATCCTTAAGGCTCTATGGAAAGAGCTTGGTAAGTAGATAGATTTGAGAGCTTGGTAAGTAGATAGTCATTTGGTACATAGTCGAAGAATGCTACATTAAAATCCTATATTCAATGTGCAAGCCTAGGACATTGTCATAAATAAGATTTTGGATTTTCTTGATTGGATAGGATCATTAAAAGTGGACAAGAGTGGAACCAGTGTTGTAGTCCTTATCTGGCATTGTTATCCTGAGGATCTAAGTTTTTTGGGTTTTGTTCGGTAGGTCTATGTGACACTCTCTAAATTTGCAAAGCTTCATTATCAATAGTTTTCTCCATAGATCTAATTTTCTTCATTTTTATGCCTTCAATGTAATTAAACAAAAATTTAGAAAATAGGGAAAAGGGGTTAGTATGTGTAAGATGCACTAGACGTGATTCACACCCTATGTGTGGGCACGTTGCCTACATACCAATACTCTAAAGAGGGATCAAGCCATATGTAGTTCTCCTTTTGAAATTTCTTGGTGAAATTGTGATATGAAAATGCAATAAATGCTAAGTTAGATGTTCTTAAGGTGGCTAGGGATTGGTACAAACATTTAGATGTGCTTGGGACTGTATTAGATGGTTGTATATAAAGAGTAGGGAATATTACTTGAGTAGCTTCACTTGTATTCTTTCTTGCTTGATAATATTTTCCAACCCTTTCCAAATGATATTTGAATGGGATTTTATAGGGATCTATTATTCATGGATTTAATTTTCTCACATTAGGCAGACAAGGAGAAGGATTGGGAACTAGAATAAATTGACCATTGGGGCCAAAAATGAGCTTGAACAATAGTGCTAAAAGCAAACATGAGTAGTATTGTTATTATTATCCTAGTGTGGTGCTATTGTTCTAGGTAGATGAGACCTAGGGGGATGGATTAGTCATGAAAAGAGGGTCCTATCTCAATTAGGATTAGGTTTAGAAGGTTACAGATGATTGGGAATCAGTGAAAACAAGCCTATGAAGTTATGAAAGCAAGAAAGAGGGACCTATGGGTTGGGTGTCACTAGCCATGCTCAAGTTACCAATTTTTTAATTTTATATGACTACATCAACATAACACAATGAACAATAGATGACATCCAGAGTCTTCTTCAAATACTATATTTACTTCTTCTAGTAATTATCATGGGCTAAAGATTAATTTTCCTTGATTTAATGGTGCAGATCTGACTGGATGAATCTATCAAGGAAAATAATATTTTAGTCTGTATAATACTTTTGATGCCAACAAGGTCCCACTTGCATCCTTTCACATGGAACTTAAATCTCTTCAATGGTATTTTTGGTATACTAAGGCTCATGATGAACCCATATGGACTAATTTTTACATCTTCATTTTAAAATAGTTTAGCCCTACTAATTTTGATGACTTCACTAAAGCACTCACTAAACTTTTCCAAACAAAAACCGTGAGAGAATATCAAATAAAATTAAAAAAATTGTCCAATCACACAGAGGGATTGTCTATTGAATTCTTTAGGAATTTATTTGTTAGTAGACTAAAGGATGCAATTTGATCTGAGGTCAAAATGTTTTGGCCCAACATAATGATGGAAGCCTTAGTGTTGGCTAAGTTGGCAGAGGACAAGATCGTAACTCAATATTAATTCAAATACAATTTTGATCTATTAAAAAATATAGCTCCATAATTATCTCAAATAATGCCATCCCCCAAAATCATTTCTATCAATCATTTGACTGAAGCAAAGATGCAAGCCTGTAGATAAAAATGACTATGATATAACTATGATGATAAATTCACTCAGGGACATTGATGTGTTGAGCAAAAGCTTTACCTATTAGATTTAGAATCTCCACATGAAACTGAAGATTAGGAATATGTTTAGGATACAACAAATAATATGAAAGAAGCTTAGCTGATTATGGAACCTACTTCTCAGAAAGACCAACCAAAGATCTCTTTCCATGCCTTATCAGGAGTCACTACCCCATAAACCATACGGATCAGGGGTTACTTCAAGAAGCTCCCTCTCATAATAATCACTAATTCAGGTAGCACTCAACTTCATTGACCCTCAAATCACCAAATAGGATAATTATTTTATCCATCCTTGCTCTAACTTTAAAGTCATGATTGTTAATGGGGGCACATTACCTTAAGAAGGAAGTGTCATAATATGTGTATCCCTATTTGAGATTATAACTTGTGCTCTAACATGTTTGCCTTGCCCTTCAGTGGATGTGATGTTGTTTTTGTATCCTAGTGGTTATACATACTTGGGCCCATCTTATGGTATTTTACTTAACATTAGATGTAGTTTCAGATAATGAGCAAAAACACACATTGAAAGGCATATAACTAGGATTGATCATCATCATAAGTTCACATCACATGGAAAATATTCTTAAATTGTTAAGAAAATTTCACATGACATCATTACCTAGCTCCATTCCATTTAAATACAACCATCAACAGTCTCCAATACTCCTTCTAATCTATAAACCATTATGTAGAGGTATGTATGTGTCTTTGCTAAACCAATGGGATTTCCACCTTCATGGCCAGGGGAAAACCATATTCAGCTCCTTCCTAGAAACATTCCAACCAACATCATGCCTTATTGCTACCCATTTTAGTAAAATATTGAGATAAAGATGCTCATTTGTGACTTAATGAAGCAATGCATTACTTGCCTCAGTGCCAACCCATATTCTTCCCCAGTTCTCCTTGTTTAGAAAAAAGATAGGTCATGGTGCCTCTGCATTGATTTACATGAACTTAAACACCTCACAATCAAGGATAAGTTGTCAATCCCTATTATTGATGAAATTCATGGTGCTCATTTTTTCTCTAAGTTGGATCTCTACTCTGGATATCACCAAATCTAGCTTCATGAAGATGATATCTTTAAGACAAATTTTCACATGCATGATGACCACTATTAGTTTCTAGTCATGCCCTTTGACCTCACTAATGATCCTTTAACATTTTCAGCATTTATGAATAAAATATTACATCCCTACCTATGGAAATTCATTATGGTGTTCTTTGATGATATCCTTATCTATAGTAAAAGATGGTATGAGCATCTCTAATATCTGAAGCTTACACTATAATTTCTCTCTAACCATCATCTTTGTCTAGAACAGTCCAAATGTAATTTTGGCCAAGATGAAGTGGAGTATCTTGAGCATTTTGTTTCAACCCAAGGGATTCAAATTGATCCTAAGAAATAGCTGCCATGAAAAATTGGCCTCATCCTCAGACACTCAAGAGCCTCTGTGGTTTCTTGGGGCTAATTGGATACTATTGCAAGTTTGTCAAGGATTATGGGAAGATTTCAGCTCCAATAATATCTATGTTGAAAAATGATTATTTTACTTAAACATAAACTACTGAGTGTGCATTTTAAGAATTAAAAAAAGCTATGTGTACTACACTTGTTCTATCTATGCCAAATTTTGCCAAGACCTTCACTATCAAGAGTGATGCTTGTGAAAATGGACTTGGTGTTGTTATCCTCCAAGAAGGATGCCCCATTGCATTCACCATCAAAGCCTTTTCTAAAAATAATTTATTTCTCTCTACTTATGAGAAGGAAATGATGGTCATTTTACATTTAGTACAGAAGTGGTGGCCATACCTACTGGGGAATCATTTTTCCATAAAAAATAATCACTAGAGTTTGAAATATTTCCTAGAATAATGTGTCTCCACCCTATCACAATATAAATAGGTTAGCAATCTCATGGGTTATGACTATGATATTGCTTACAAGAAAGTTAAGGACAATATTATGGCCGATGCTCTGTCTCATACATTTATAGACTAAGCTTCCCTTTCAACTATTTCCATCCTATTTTGAATTGGTTGGACACTGTATAGTAGGGGTATGTCAATGACTACTCATTATCTCAAATAATTCAATAGTTGGCCACTAACCCCTTGATTGTACCATATTATTCTTGGGATGGTGATTCTCTACAATATAAGGGTCATCTAGTGCTTTCCCAGAGCATAGATCTTCTATAGGCTATATTCTATGAATTCCATACTTATCCATCTATAAAGCACTCAGGGTTTCCCAAAACTTATGAATGAGCATGATACAACTTCTTTTGGAAGGGAATGAAAAATGAAATTCAATAGATGGTGGCTAAATGTGATACCTACTAATGCAATAAGGGTGAAACAACACTCATCCTAGTGTTGCTCAAACCTTTACCCATACCTACTAGGATTTGGATAGATATTTATATGGATTTTATTGAGGAGCTCCATAAATATAAAGGGAAAATGGTGATCTTGGTTGTTGTTGATCACCTCTCCAAATATAGTCATTTTTGTGCCCTCAACCATCCCTATACCACCTCCACAATCACATAAATTTTCCTAGACCAAATTTTCCATTTTCATGGAATTACTTCATCCATTGTCTTAGATCATGATGCAACCTTCACCAACCATTTTTGGATACAACTATTTTGACGTACTACCACACAACTAAAGATGAGTTTTGGGCATCATCCACAAATGGATGGCCAAACTAAAATTGTCAAAAAATGCTTGGAAACTTTCCTTCATTGCTTCACCTTAGAAAAACATCAGTGGGAAAAGTGGCTTCCTCTCATCGAATGGTGGTACAATACCTCCTACCACACATCAATAAAAATGAATTCATATGAAGTAGTCTACGGTCAAGTACCACCAGTGCTCTTTCTGTGCACCCCTAATAGTTGATCAGTTCAAGTGGTCGACATGATTTTATAAACTTGGGATCAGATCCTCAGTAACTTATGAGATAATATTTATATGGTTCAAAATTAAATGAAACAAGAGGTGGATCAGTACTATTCTGAGTGCACTTTTGAAGAAGGCAATATGGTTTTTTTTTGTCTACAACCCTACAAGGTATCATCCCTAAAATTCAAAGGGAATCATAATCTATCTCCCAAGTTCTATGGGCCCTTTAAATTTATTAAGAAGATTGGGTAGATTTATTATAAGTTGGAGCTCCCACCTTCTTCCTAACTTCACCTAGTATTTCATGTCTCTTGTCTAAATAAAGTTCTTGGCATAAACATCAAAGTGCAGACTATTTTACTAGAACTTGATAATGAAGGATCTATTCTTATTGAGTCAGAGGCAATATTGGATAGGCACACATGCCAGTTTCACTCCTGCTCCATCACTGAGGTTTTATTTCAATGGCATAGAATGCAACTAGAGGATGTAACATGGGAACCACTATTTCAGATTTAACACCAATTCTCACATCTAAAGCTTTAAAGATAGTTCTTTCTAAGAAGGAGGGGATGTTATGAACTTGTGATATCTCTTCTCTTTACTTTGTTATTATATTAGTTTCTATGGATGCATATGATTTGTAAGTCATCCCATGAGCATTTCATTTTACCCCACATTCATGGGAAGTAGTTGTTGTTTAGATTAAAATTCATATATAAGTAAGTGTTGTGGCTAATGAAGGCAACCACAAAATTATTGTATTATCTTACTCAAAGGATTTTTCTCCTTGAAGTGGCTTGTAATCAATTCAATCTTTTCAAGTGTTTTGTCAAATTTAATTCATGCTACTAATTCCTATTATTTTATGCATTTTTATTAATTATTATAAGATCATACTATTAGAAACTCATCACTCAAGAGTATATAATCCAATACCTTTGAAACACAACCATCATAATCCAAAGGTCCAGTTCATATAGCACCATAAGATTTGAAAGGGTGGGGTTGGGTAACAACACTAAGTGGAGTATCTCTAGCATCAATCTCTAAAATCCTACTCATATGTTGAATGAGTGTACCAATAAGTACATATAGAGTGTCAATATCTATGACCTCCATCATAGAGGGAATCTTCAGAGAAGTGGTTTTTGGGTAGAGATCCTTTTAGGATGATTAGGTGCATGACATTCACCTGGTCGATCATGCACAAAGCCTTTCTCTCAGCCCTAAAATTTACCATAGTCAAAATAGTTTGTAATATTATTGAGGACAAAGTCAAATTATAGAACAAACTCATGGTTATTACATGGTGGATAATCAAAAACCATCCACCATTGGTCCTATAAATTAGGTTTAATAAGGTTATGTTGACATTGATGGATAGGGAAATGTTTAGTAGTAAGTGAAAATGGTGTATTAGTAGCTAGGTCGATGAATAAGGCACATGTTTTTTCTTTTGTTATATATTTATTCTTCACCTCTTATGCTGATAATTTTGAGCATATTAATCCCAAATTGTATCCTTATATAATTTCCATCTATTAATTTAACTTGTTATCGAGTCAACTTGACCTAATATCGACTCTAGGGTATTGGTTAGATAAGTGTGGTGGGTGTTCCTAATTATTTTCTCAATTTCAAAAAAAAAAACACTATATGTGTAGCTATATCCTCTTGACTACCTGGGGGATCTTACAAAATTGTAGGAGGGATAAAAGTTTTAGGCAAAGGGTTGGGAGGAGGGTTAGGAGGAAGGTTAGCAAGGTGACATCTTACACTAGAGTGATATGTTTGAAAAACATAATTTACTAACAAAACAATGTAAATAATAAAAAATTACAAAAATTTAGGGTTATTAGGTTTAGTTTTTTATCACTTCCTCCTTTCCATGGTAGCATCATCGATGTGGTGAGGTTTTCATATTTCCAATGAATATCACATGGTAGCACATCAGGAAGATCAAAATGTGATCATGTGATGGCATGAAATAATAAATAAAAAATGTGAATGAGATTTTTAGGGGGCTCAGGTGGGTTTTTTTAAAAGTTTTAAGTGTTAAAAATGCATATGCATTTATATTAATAAGAACATGCATGCATTACTAACACTAGAAATACGTAAGAATTATATATCAGTATACTGAGCCTAAAATTTAAATAACACATACATGTAATTGACATAGAATTGTCCCCCAACTCTGTACACATACCCATACCTCACACTATAAATGCATACACATTATGGCTCAGTATCCTGAGCCTAAAATTCAAATAACACATACATTTTATAGACATAACATGTACACATTATATTAAATATCCACATAATTTTCCCCCAAGTCCATGCACATACCCATACCTCATGATTTCAATCCAATGAACTACTAGAATATGCTCTAATCTTGATAGTATCAAGAATAGATTCATTATATAACTCATTAAATTTCCATATATTATTTTTTAATGGCCTCCCATAATATTTTAACAATTTAATATTTATTTCAAGAACCAATTTTAATAGTGCATTATCTTCCTATGCATTTCAAAGTCTTCAAACAACCATACGTCTAAATTTTTGATAGGATATCATTGAATCCAAGTTCCAGTCAATACCACAAACCTAGCGGGATAGTCAATGTAACATTAATGTGTTCCCTCTTCATTTTCTTCATTATCAATAACTAAACAACATGCCACGTATCAAAAAATAATGATGTTTTCAAGATAAATGAAGAGAATAATAGTACATAATAATTAATCTTCTACCTGGTTGCACTAGATTAGATACATAGTCAAATTCATGTGACAATGTCATATCTATAAGTTATAATGTTAGTGGAACTTGATATGTGTTGAATAAAATTATAAGTCTATAGCTCCATTTGTCCATCCACTCTTGTGAATCAAGCTCACTCCAAACAAATTTCATGCATGTAGAATATAAACATTCCAACTGTCTCTTATGAATGGTTCAAAAACTTAAATTTGAGATATGAAATGAGTGGAACTCACTTTATCCCATTACAATCATAAAATCCTCATAATTTTATAATTTTTGTTCCTCCATCAACTAGAAATATCTATGAATAATATAAATTTCTTGAACACCATGGCCCATTTACTTATTACACCATTCAATAATAGGTTTTGTATTAGTCAAAACAACACCATATTAAAACTTCAACTCCTCTCTTGTAATGACTCTTTTTACACATGTTCTAACACATCATTCTCCCTTTTCCATGGAAATCCTTAGTTAAACTCCAATATGTTATACCATAATGTTAACATGCATCCTACTCAACCGTTAAAACATTTGTGCATTCCTGAATTATGATGTGAATTTATCTAACCAAATATAATGTTGATTTAAATTAATGTTCCTCTCAATCAAATTTACATAGAACATTTAAAAACAACCTTTCATCTACTATGTACAATGTGATTGATCATCACTAACATATAAATGGTACTCCATTAACATTTTTTGATCTTGTTCAGTACTATCAATTGCATGCATGAATATGGCAACTCGTACTGAGTTGTAATATTATGACTAAACTTTCATTTGTGGTTTGAATGTGTAATTCTCAGTAAGGTCAATTAATGAAAGAATAGAGTCAAGTGGGAATGTGTACTTGATTAAATTTAAATTCTCATCCAACCATCTAGCCATGTGTGTGTGCTTTTCATACTAAAAAATAATTTCCTCCCTAAATTTAAATATAAATTCTAAAATGGGTATTTTTTTTGTAACAAACTCATACCTTTTAGATTATTTGTCATCTTTTAACTGATATGTCATAAATTTTTATTTAATCAAACCAACTAATTTTTTTCTAATTACACTTTTAATATCCTCATGGATACATTTTTTTTAATTTTGCCAATCCACCATAAATGCTACAATTTCCATCCAAACATGCTTTGTTATAAAAAAAAAATCCATTTATCCTTTCAAAAAAATTGAATAAATTCCCTTGATGATTTTAGCATAACTTTCATGCCACACTCCTCAAAAAAAAAATAGTATGAAAATTACAACATATAGCAAAAAACATCATAGTGCATTGAAAATTCTACATATTGCCTACAACAACAAGTGGTGCATGTATGATTTATTTTTACATAAAATGGTTTGGCCATATTAAAATATATTTGACTAATAAAAATTTATGGATTTTTTTTTCAAAAAATCATAGTATACTTGTGTTGGAGTCATATCCAAGAAATGTTTGGGATGTGATTCATTGTTACGAGAACCAACTCTTATTTTCACTATATCTCTTATATTGGGTGAAACTCTTATATTGAATTTCCAAAATTATTTATGTAAATATTTGAGAGCATCATCTATAGCGTTGTCCTTTCATGGAAGTTTACAAGAGAATGTGTATAGTTCATTGGCATTAACATCATTAAGTCTTTTATGTATTTAATTGCTTTCATTATTATTTTGTATTTGTGTTCAGTGCTCTACTAGTTTTTTAAATAAAGTGTTTTCTCTTTGTTTGACTACTTACTACATAAGTTTTTATTATACATCAGGAAACATTAAAATATTTTTTGAAATTTTTCATGCCTACAATAAGATATGAATCATGTAGATTTTCAATAATTTCCTTGTCTTCACCATCCATGTTAGATGTTCTTAGTCCTAGGGTGTATATTATAGGTCTTATCTTAATCAATTTCATCAATGAAATAAATATTTAAAATTTTTGTCTATCAAATTCTAATTTTTCAAGGAAATTATCCCAAATTATTTCATCTAGTCTTGTTTAATGGAGGTCATACATTTTATTATGCATTGTTTTCAAAATGTTTTCATCAACTTCAATTAAGTACTTGCCTTTTCTACACACAATCCTTGGAGGTGTTATTAATAGAAGAATTTGTTGAGAGTGTGTTTCTATATTGTTATGTTAACTACCAATTTATTCATTTTTTAGTTTTTCCATGAGGTTTTATTCATTGTTACTTTCATCATTTTGCATTTACATGTAATTTTCTTCACTGTTAGGGGGTAAATCATCATGCATATATTCATCATCAAAAAAACCATATTTAAATGTGGACTTGCAACATAATTTGGAATTTTAGAAAAACATTCATCATCATTATTAATTTCATTATTATCAATTTTATTATTATATATAACATTTGGTTCATTATGGATAGTGTTTGTACTGTGTATTAAGTAAAATTATTGCATTCATACATTTTATTTTTCTCTCAACACTTATAATTGTTATAGTGTTTTGTGATTTAACTTATTCCTCTTCTTTTAATGATATCCATAACCCATGACTAGACCAACTTGGCATGTATCCAAAAAAAACTTGATAGCTTTTGAAGGAGGGATCCAAAAAATAGCTTGATAGCTTTTGTCCTTGACTTGCAAGCCACAAAATAATGTAGAAAATGTAAGTGGAGACATAATTCTTGATTGAGGTTAAAAATAGTAATTAAAATAATATTTTTAATTTATTTTGAACATAACATGTACGTTTTATAAATTTTACATATTATATTTACATAATTATATATCATATAGCTATGACATTAGAATATTATGTGATGAAATTTCATCTTGATTGATGTCCAAATCACATATTATATATCTAAAATTAGGTTAAATTAGACCCAAATAACATCCTATACTCATAGTTAGGTTCAATGTGTTTAAAATATTCCTAATTTCCTTTGTGATTGCATTTATGATAAAACTAGGGTCGATTGAGCCCTAGATCACATTCTATAATTGTAATTAGATTGAAAGGGATTGAATTAGCCCAATTTTCCTTCATGATTGAATTGGTTGACTATTTGATTTAGGGTGCTATGAAAATTGGGTCAATTTACCCCCAAATTACATCCTATATAGTTAAAATTAGGTTTATAGGGATCAATTTGGCCTAAATCACATCCCGGATTGCACATATTGACTAATTGGATAAATTCATGACATGGAATTAGAGATAATTTATCCCCAATTCATGTCTTGTTCTTGTAATTAGGTTTAATGGGATAAAAATGGCCCCAATTTCCTTCATGATTGAATTTATGGACTATGTGATTTAGGGTGTTATGATAGTGAGGTCGATTAACCCTCAAATTACATCCTATATAGTCAAAATTAAGTGTATAGGGTTTAATTTCATCCAACATACATCATTTATTGTAATAATTATCTAATTAAATCAATATGTCTAGAATAATGAGCTAATTTACACCAAAATAACATCCTAGACTCATATTTAGGTTCAAGGGGTTTAGAATGGCCCCATTTGCCTTCATGTTTACATTTTTGATAAAATTAGGGTTGATTAAGCCATATGTTGCATCCTATACAATCAATTGAGCCGTAAATTAGGTTCGTAGGGTTTAATTTGGGCTAGATCACATCCTTAATTACACCAATTAACTAATTGAATCAAATTATTATGGAATTAGACTTAATTTATCCCCAAATCATTACATGTTTTTTTAGTTAGGTTTAAGGGGCTCAAATTATCACCAATTTCCTTCATGATTGAATTGGTAGACTATTTGGTTTATTTTATTATCATATTGAGGTCAATTTACCACAAAAATATATCTTGTATAATCAAAATTATGTTCACAGGGTTTAATTTCATCTAATTTGCATCATTGATTGTAACAATTGACTAATCAACTCAATATGTTAGGAAATATGAGATAATTTATATCCCCAAATCACATCTTAGAATTGTAGTTAGGTTAAACAGGTTCATATTGTCCCCAATTACATCCATGTTTGCATTTGTCATAAAATTAGGGTTTAGGGTTTAGGGTTGTAATAATCTACTAATTGGGTCAAAATGTTAGGAAATATGAGCTAATTTAGCCCCAAATCACATCCTATACTCTTAGTTAGGTTAAATGGGTTTAGATTATCCCCAATTACATTCATGTTTACATTTGTGATAAAATTAGAATGGATTAATCCATATGTTTCACCCTATACAATTGATTAAACCATAAATTAGGTTCACAAGGGTCAATTTGGCCTAGATCACATCTCTAATTTCACAAATTGACTAATTGGATCAATTCAATATGGAATTAGAGATAATTTAGCCCCAAATCATGACATGTTCTTGTAGTTAGGTTGAAGGGGCTCAAATTGGCCTCAAATGCCTCTTTGGTTGAATAAATAAACTATTTGGTTCATTACTTGATGATATTAGAGTTAATTTCACTCCAAATCCCATCATATACAATTTAAAATAGGTTTATGTGGCTCATTTTTTCTAAAATCATGTCACTCTAATTGCACCATTTGACTAATTATCTCAATCTATGATGAAATCAAATCCAATTTAGCCTTAAATCACATTGTATAGTTTTAATTAGGTTCAAGGGGCTCATATTGACCATAATTAAACTAATTGACTATTTCATTCATTATATGATGAAATTAAAGTTTATTGAGCATAAAAGCACATCCTATACATGTCAAAGTTGTATCTGTCATTGAAACAAATGATCATTTGCTTCATTATTTGATGAGATTAGACTGATTAAGCTTCAAATCACAGTTTATGTTTCTAGTTAGGTTTAAGGGGCTCAAATTAGCCCAAATTACCTTTGGATTCAACCAATAGACTATTTGCTTTATTTTATTATGATATTATCCCCAAATTACATCTTTTATAGTGAAAATTAGATTCATGAGGCTCAATTTTTCTCAAATTACATCACTAATTGTACCAATTCACTCATTCTCTCAATATTTCAAGAAATATAAGTTGATTTAGCCTCAAATCACATCTTATATATGCAGATGCATTCAATGGGTTCAAATTGGCCCTAATTTCCTCCACCATTGAAACAATTTATTATTTCATTCATTTTGTAATGAAACTGGGCCCGATTGACCTCTAAAATCATATTCTATATACTCAAAATTATTATCATAGTCACAAACTCACCAAAATTGCCTCACTATATCCATTATGTCCTTTTATGATAGTGTATATATTGACACATTCTACTTTAAAATAAAAAATTATAAATTATAAACATTAATAGATAGTGTAATCACCTAAAAATGACAATTGAGTGATAAGAGTGATACTTGAGATCACTTATCCCTAGCTTAGTCCTAGACATATCTTAGGACCTATTTTCACACTTTTTTAGCCTTTGTGTTGGCCAAAAATCTCCATAGTCATCCCTAAAGTAGTCCTCGACCCTCATTCTTACATCTTGACCCTTCATGCCGTAGGTTATATCACCTAGACACTAGCACCATAATAGGGACAATAGCACCACATGGTGCTAGTGTCCCAATTTTGTTGTTATTGTCCCTTCCCTCTTTTTTACAAAAATGGATATCTTTTCAAATATTATACCACATAGGGTTGGCCTAGACCTCTTTTAACACCCACACAAGCACCAAAATATTATATATATGAATTTTAGCCATCTAATCGCTAGATGGAAATACAATTCAAATTACACATAAAAGCTTAGAATAAGTTATGCCTAATTAAGGTTCTAAATCCTTATTATACTCTGATTTTGTATACTACCATCTACAACATTCCTAATCTTATATTACTTAGATTTCTAGTCTCAAACACATTCAAAGCACTTAGGTCTACAATAATACTATCTTCACCTGCACTTCGATCAACACTTACATGGGGAGAACTACATCAGGCTTGATCTCTCTTTGGAGTATTGGTATGTAGGAAACTCTCATCATAGTGGGGTGTTGAGAATGTCCAACCTACCCCACTAACAAAAACACTTTATTGCTTATATCAACTAGATGCCCTAAGAATATGGAGGATTAGGGTTTGCACATAAAATAAAATAAAATAAAATAGGTCATCTATAGGAATCCAAGACTTGTGTGCACAGGAACAGGCTTGCCAAACCTAGACACAAGTGTACCCAAAAGCTCCAAACAATTTTGCATAGAGGACACTACCACCAAAATAGGGATACTAGCACCACATGACACTACTGTCCAAAAAGGGGATTACTATCCAAGAGGGGTTTTGACACATGGATACTATTTATGACACTCAAACTAGTATCTGCCTCAATTTTCATCCTACATATCATCTATCTCATTCATTTTCCAACTAAGTTCTCATTTACATTATTTATTTCCATTTTTAGAAAGGTCAAATTTAGTCGATTTTGCCATAAATTAGTGTTTGTATTTATTTCATATTTCTAACCTAATTTACTATACTCAAATATTTAACTAAATAGGATTTACATTCATCTAAGACCTAAAAGGTTAAAATAGATAGATAGATAAATATAAACATGTATACATAGATTGTTACAATTCGCATCACTAATCCTTTACATCCTAATTATGTGAAAGCCAATGATAATGCATCTCAAGATGAGAAATACAATAAATATCAAGATGATATAAAAGATGGGAATCAAGACACTCTCCCCTCACTTAAAAATGAAAATATTATAATCAATAAGGATGATATTATACATAACTTCAGAGATAGACTTTGGGAACATCCCCATGATCATGTACATATTTTACAAGCCATTATGAAAATAAAGAATAAATGAAATAATGGTCAATCTTATACTCACCTAGATAACAACATTATTATACCTACTTTGGGTCTAACTTATCTTGTACAAAAACTAGTTTTAACTCGACAACCTTTAGTGGAAGATACACGTCCTATGACTAGTTCCTCCTCTCCAAATGTACAATCCCTTATGAACAAGGTTCATTATTTGTAGTCTAAGGTGTTATGTCTTAAGTAGGGAGACATTAGGCCATCACATGCCTTGGATTTTCATGTCCTTTTACATACACCTTTGGCACATCACATAGTGATAACTCCTTTTCCATCTAGATTTGTGGCACCTAAGCTTACATTATATGATGATAAGGGTGACCCAAAGCACCATCTCCAATTTTTCCACATAAAATGTTTAAACTATGTGTCAAATGATTGGCTCCTCACTAAGTTATTCCCACAGAGTCTAAAGGATTATGCCTTACAAGGGTTCTATTATCTACCAAATTATTCTATCACTGCATTTTATCCATTGGCATATATGTTTTCATCACACTTCTCAATAAGCATCAGTGATAAGATATCATATACTCAAGTATCATAAATTATTAAAAAATCCAATGAGCCTATTTCAGAATATGTCTTGTGATATAAGACTATATTGGCCAAGTTGACTATCCCCATGGTATATAGAGAGCTCTAAAACATATTCAAATAGATCCTAATACCAACATTACATGAATTTACCTTATGTATACACATAATATTTTCAAACTTTATCAATTATTGATACTTTTTATCTTACATGAACTCATCGAGTCTCAATTAATTTAAGTGCATGCCTTAAAGGGTTCACAAAGAAAGGTGTGGTTAGACCATTGGTGATTCAAAAGATTTTTGTCTCTTATTACCACTTGTTATCTACACACCCATCTCCTAAAAACCATTTCCCTAAGCTTTGCCTCCTCTTTTTCACCCTCCTCTAGTATTTTACCACCTTCATTATCCCTTCCCTAACCTAAAATCCTTTGTGATGATTTATGTTACATAGTTAGACCCATCAACCTTGTACTGTTATTGATAAAACCTATTAGGGTATAGGTCAACCCTTGGCTAACCTAGTCTGTGACCTAATTTTTTTATCAATAATGATACTAGGTCAACTGGTTCAACCTTGTCAGACTAATCATTCAGAAAGGATTAGGGTTAGATCTACTTATATAAACACATCCATTTCACCATTTATAAGATAAGATAATAATAACTATGATATATTGTGTATATACTTATCCACCATTCTACTTGAGAAGAAATATTAGGGTTTCATACTTTCTTTGGAGATATGGATCTTGTCTTGTGGAGAAGTCTTTTGGATGCATTGATAGGATGTGTAGCCTAGATCTAATTTATCCTTGTCATACTTACATACCACACCAACCTCTTACAAAGCACCTTGGCCAAAGGAGATATTGAAGCTTGGTGGGTTTGTCTTCAAAGGTAAGTATTCCTAACTTTGTTCTTCCTTTGTAAGAACAGATATACATGCAATTTTACTTCTCTTCCATGCATTAGGATTTAGTATACATTAACACAAGTATATGTCTTATATGCATCTTTATTTTTCATGTTTATTACCCCCACTTTGTGCCACAATATTTGGTGAGCACTAGATTAAAGATTACTTGTTATTAGTTTTGTGAATATGAAAACATAAGACCTAGTTAGGGTTATTGCATAGTTTTTCTTGACTAGAGGCTTTGGAACCCTCCCTAGTGAATTCATTGTGGTAAGAGATCCCTTGGCTAGGTCTAGTGAATCCATATTTGTCATGACCTTGAATATCTAATGTATCCCCAATTATTACTGTAAGTAAGATTTATCTTCTTTGAGATAGGATTAATTTATAGATCTACTACATTTCCCATTGCATACACCTTGTTCAAGAAGTTTCTAACCTTCACATATTTATGCCAAAGTGAAATAAAGAGAAGTCAAGTTTCTCTCTATGTGTAGACTAAAATATATAAGTGGATTAGAACTAACTACTAAGAGTTCTATTAAGCCTCCATACAAGGTAAGGGATACTGAAAATAAGAGTGATCCAAAGGACATAGTTAATGCTAATTTAGAACCATCTCCTTGCTAGGTTTTATCATTTCCTCTATGTAGAGTTTTCGCTAAACTTCTATAATCTCTAGCACATGTTTTATATTAGCTCCTAAAATGAAATTTCATATCTCTCCCTCTCATTAAAGAGGTTGATATGACACATCCTCTTTCAAATGGCTACGATTCTATGCATTCTATGAATATCACAGGGCACCAAGCCATACTAAAAAGTATTACATCACATTAAAATGTAAAATACAAGATTTTATAGAGGCTAACATAACTGATGTGGGCACACCCATAGAGGCACCCAAAGTTTAACAAATAGAATCTAAGGCATTGAAAATATTCTTAGATCTATTTCTAAAGCATACAACAAATGAGGTAGGGGGCACTTCAAGTATTCACTATACATATCAAGCACATCCACCACTATAATCATATCACACTACTATAGAGGATGTACACCCATTATACAATATCATTGGTGTGTACCATAATACATTACCAACTAGACCACTCATCACCTTATTAGAATAGGAGATTGTTGATGATGATTTAGATTTATATGCACTCTTTGTACATGTTTACATAGATCATCATCCTATTAAAAGTGTTATTATTGATAATGGGTCAAGTGTTAACATGTGTAATATCACACTTATATAAAATTCTGGGTATTTAGAGTAGGATATATCTCCTACATACATAGTTATTCATGGTTTTAGTCTCCATGTTTAGAGCTCCATCAGGGAGATTGTACTTCCACTATAGGTTGGACCAGCACATGTGTCCACTAAATTCTTAGTAGTACCTAACATAGGCACATTTCACATGTTATTGGTTATGCCATGAATATAATGTTATAATCCATCCCATATACCATGAAAATATGGCTTAAATATATACATGCAAATCAGACGATTACAATTGAGGGTTTTTCATATGAGTGTTCTCTAACTATCTCATAACCAATTATAGCTAAGTTACCAGTTACATCTCTAAACATAGTTCCTATCAGTACACAACCAAGTTCAATGGATCCACTAATGCAAGTGAGGTCTACTCTTATAGTGTTACCATGTACACATACTCTCCCATAGAGATTATTATTAGAGAGACCCCTATGTCAAAGATATGGTGTAGATTATAAAGTGCCTCCCTCTACTCATTTTATTTTGAGATTAGTATTATTAAGTTCTTAGGAATTTTAGCATAGGTCACCCATGCCAACTAAAACATAGTATACCATATGGGTCCCTAAGACCCCTATAGTTCATAGGACACAACAATCAGTTTCATAAATTCCTAGCACCACTTCACAGGTAGCCATAGATCACTTGGTACAATAGGTTATAGGAACAAAATTACCTTTTCATTCAACATGCACGATCATTTTTCCTTTATTTGGCACATGCCACATTGATAGTGAGTCTCCTATGAGAGTCATCAGTTAGTATTGTTCCTCCCTTCTTGTATATACTTTCCTTATTTATTGATCCTTGTATATAGTTTTAGTTTCATGTTGCTTGTACATAGCTTATATCTAGAAAATTTAAAAATAATATAATATGTAAAAAACATTCAAATATATACTCTAAAAAAAATTACAAATTGTATGCATTTTCATGTTTACATTTTTTATACTTGCCAAACACTACATATGCTAGCTATCTTAGTATAGTCAATTTTGTCATATATACATGCTTCACTTATTCTTGTTGATTGATTATAGATTACTATAGGACTCAGGTCCACTACACCAATCCAACCTTGCTATTAACTACCCACTAGGGGTATTTACATAGATACACGAGTTGTTCATTTGACACATTTTTCCATTTGGAGGCACCCTATACATAGTTTGGATTAGCATGTTACATCTTTCTAAACTCTACATCACAAATTTATAATTTTTATATCTTGATATTGATCATTATATACCTACCCATATTTTTATTATGGTTACTACTACTTTAGGCTCAACCTATGTACATCGTATCTCTTACATAGGTTTGTATTACATGTTCATACATACTTTCCTTTCTAGCTTTCCTAGTTTAGACTTGATTATATCACTATGCTTCTTTTATCTAGGGCATTTGAATATACCATTTCTCTATAAATCTAAACCATTTATTTTCACTATATGTATGCTTTGGACATGTTCCCATATCCTTGTGTGTGCTTTCCTAATTATGTATGTGGACATTTAAACATGTCCTTCTATGTGGCTCTAAACCAACTTACTTGTTGTTTGCATATGTGGACATTTTAACATGTCCTTATATGTCTTGATTTCTCATATTTAGTTACATGTGCCTATGTCCCTTATATTTTGGCCCCTTGGCCTACTTTGCATGCCTCATGTGTGTTGTATGTATGTTTTATTATATGCATCATGGCTATGACACTTGTCTCATGCTTGTTACACACTTTAGTTTTAAATTCCATGAGACACCTCATGCATCTCCCATTCTTACTTATGTGTCATGATGTAAATCATGCCCCATCACCCTAGGTAGCTACTCAATTATTACTCTTTTTTTTTATTGCATACATTGTTATATCTATCTTGACAACATTGTGAATGCTAGACATAACATACATTGTACATCCAAAATGTATGATTAGATTATCTTACATTCTAATGTTATGTAAGCAAATTATATTGGCTTATTATGTAGATATTTTATACACATAATATTTTTAACTTTTATCAAATATTTATGCTTTACATCTTGTAAGAACCCGTCAAGAATCAATCTCTCTAAGTGCATGATTTAAAAGGTATACTAAAAAAGGGGTGGGCAGACCTTTGGTGTTTCATAGGATTATTGTCCCTTATTTACACATTATTACCAATCCAACTAGCTCTTAAAACCATTCCCTAAGATATTACTCCTCTCCACACTCCTCCAATCTTTTTCCTCTTTCCATTCCTCTTTTCCTCACCTTGATCCCCTTTTTCCAGTTGATTATACTAGGTCAACTCGGTTAATGCTATATAGTTTTCAACCTATGATTTTTATACAAGGTTAACCAGACTGACCATGTTCTATTTTTGGGTATTTTCACTTGAGAATTATGTTAGCCCTTTGATCGACCTAGTTCAGGACCTAACGATTTATCTCTCAAAAACATACAGGGTTGACTAGGTCGACCCCATATAACTAACATATTTAAAATTATTTAGGGTGAGATATGCCTATAAATATAAGATAATTTCATCATTATTTAAATATGAAATTAAGATTTATTATTTTCTTGTGCTTCTTTACATTCTGCTCTTCCACCATTCCACTTAAGGAATCTTAGCTTAGGGTTTCTACTTGGAGAAACTAGTCTTGAGGATAAGTCTTGGATGTTTTTTCCTTTCTTAGTTATCCTTACAAACCATCAAAACCTCTTGAAAATACCCTTTGGCCAAGGAATATATTGAGTCTCTATGAGTTCACATTTAGGTAAGTATATTCTACATTTTTTATCCTCTCTTTAGTAGATAGAAGTAGCATAAGTATTGGCTTGAATAATATTACTCTTCATATTCCATGTATTAGGTTCTTACTCATACTTACATTAATTTAGATTCTCTTATACATGTTTTTATTTCTTTACTAACCCCTCATGTTGTGCCACAAGGTTTGCTGTGTGCTATATTAGATTTATTTTCTTGTTTATTAGATATAAAGTGAGCATTAAACCTAGGACTCTTTTAGGGTTGTTATGTGATTGTGTTAATTGTAGGCTTTAAAACCCTTCCTAACATGGTGTATTGTGAAAAGTGATCCCCTAATCAAGTCTATAATATCTCCATATTGGTCATGTTCCCACTTAATAAATGTATTCCCAATCAAAAGTATAGGTATGATATATATTCTCCAAGACATGATTGATTTATAGACATGATGCATTTTTGATTGCATACATTATGGTGAATCCAACATGGACTAATATTTTCAAGATTTTTGTCACCTTATTTCATTTTTTCATCATTATTTTTATCATATATTTTCCATATTGGGTCGACTACATCGACCTAATTCTAACTTCTATGAGTAGGTTTTCAAGTATAGGATACTAGATCAACCCTGTCAACCCAGTATAAGTTTTTAGACTTTTAAAAATCCAGTCCAAACTACTATGTAACCTACTTCACCCTGTACATTTTTAGGCACTAAAAAATCGGTTTTTATAAATCTTGATTGACCTAGTCGACCTAATTAACAGAATTTGGAAATATATATCAAGGTTATTGAACAATAATCTTCATTTTTTGCATCTCTAATCCACTAAGGTTATTTTCTATCTCTCCATATCTTTCTTTATAGTCTTTCCTTTTACATTTTTTAATCTTTAAAACTTCCCCTACATAATCAATTGGGTTAACCCTGTTGACCCAATTTTATGTTTTGTATGTTTTCTGGATAACTAGGTCAACTCTGCCAACCCTATTCAATTTTAGACCATACTTCCATAGTATAGGATCTAACCTATTATATATTTTGTGCATACACTATTGACTATATTAACATTATACCTTGTTTCAAAGTTGAAATTGCCCTTATAAGCTAGTAATTAGTTCACACATTCTTTTATTGTTGCTTGCATACTTAAAATAGATCACATAGCTTAATTAGGTAGATTTAAATTAACCATTTAGTTTCACTATTTTTAATTTTATGCACACATGAATAAATCACAAAACCTAAAAAATCATTTTAATAATTGTCTATCCAAGGCCAACCTACTTGGATTTCATCACTAAGAGGGAAGTTGACTTGATGTTTTAGTCAAGTATAAAGCATGGTTAATGATATATTCTAGCTAATCACCCAACACTCTTATTGTTTTGGTATGTGAAGTGAGGGGGTAAACCCCAATACCAATCCTATATCATTACCATAATAGATCCCTTTCAGCCCAAACTACCTGAAACCATCCTTAGATTGCCTTCTTGTTCTTTGCTTATAGCTAACTTCCCATCACATTTAAAAATCATATTTTAATAATCTTATAAACATTTAGTTTGACCAATTAGTTAGTTATTTATTTTCCATGTTGATTCCTTGCTCTCTGCTCAATTGTATTTTATATTGAAACAACTTACATGAACTAGTGTTGGTGCAAGGTTTTGTTTTGTGTGCCTCAAATGGATTGGCTAATTTTAATCCAATTGATTATTTATTTCCCTTCAGTTATTTATTTTCAAATTACTTTAAAAATTTATCTTATTTTAGTTCACAATCTATTTTATCCTTTTTGATCTTCCCTGATTTACTATACTAGGTTGACCCAGTCGACCCTATATATTTTTCTAGCCTTTGTTCACTGTACTAGATCGACCTAGTCAACCGATTACTATTTATAGACCCTATTTATTGTGCTAGGTTGACCTACTCAACCTTGTACTACTTTTTACCTTCCTTATTTATTAATCTAGTTCTCTATTTATCCTTCTTTGCATTCTATTCATCTCTTTTTAGTCATAATGAAGTCTCCTATCATAATCTTCTTGGATATCTTGAATCCATTTAGATACTATATGGGATATTCATTTTTCCCTCTCTTTTCATCTCAAGAGCACCATCAATCTTGGGGCACCTCTTCCCTTCATCCATGAACTATAATATGGTGAAAATAACACCTCAAGATGAAGTCGATGGATCTAATCCTTTCTATACTTACCAAGAAACTTCTCATCTTCAAATTATTCAAACTAATGTGGGAGTAATTGATAAAATTTTACTTAACAATCCCACTAATAATCCATCTTCTAATAACCCTCCCCCTAAGACCAATTTGGGGAGTGCTCCTACCAACACTAACCCACCTCCTGATACAATTCAACTTTTATCCCAAGTTATCCAACAAATGAACATAATGAAAATTTTTAATCCCAATTAAATGATACAAATTCAATAACATTTAATAATGTGGCCAATTAACCTCCAACTATGCATCCTCAATCTAATCCTAATTATATTATTCCACCTCTTAGAGATGCCTCTAGAAATGTTATTCCTCAACCCATAATGAATAAAAAAATTCTTTAAACCATTTAAAATGATCATTTAACTCCCTTCATTGTCTCCATTGATAATAGTAACATATCTCTAAGTATCAAATATGATGGGAGTAAAGACCCTGCCTCATTTCTTAAAGCCTTTGGTAACTTTTACAAAGAGTGAATCCAAACTAATACCTTTGCCATAACTAAAATCTTAGTCAAAACCTTCACTGGAAATGTATAAGAATGGTATAACAAATTACCCCAACATTCTATTTGGGAACTTGAATATTTGGTCAATCCCTTAGTTAAGGAATTTTAACACAATGATCTACTTGAAAATTATCTTAGCCACTTCATCAATGCTAAGTAATCTCCCAATGAATCAGCTCATGACTTTATCAAAAGATGTAAATATTTAGCTCATAAATATGACCATAACATTATTGATGATAACTTATTCAAACTCTTTATCATAGTTTTAACTTCCACTCTTCAATATAAGGTTAGAATGTTTGCTCCCAAAACACTTAATGAAGCTCTTGATCAAGCTAAATGTCAAGACTTTATTATAAATAAATTTGAACCTAATCCTACAATTTTTAAAGGATATTTCCAAACATCTAATGCTATCACTAGTAATACTCCATAAACCAAACCATGAGTTTCTAAAACCGATATTCCTTCACCTTCTCATATACCTCTTTCAGTTCAATAAATGAAATAATTTTTACCGCCCTCAAAACCTTTCATCTATCCCAATACTCCTCCAAAATGGTATGACCCCAGTCTATTTTGTTAGTTACATGCTGACATTAGACATTCTTATGAATATTTTAGAGGGATCACTAAGTTTTTTAATCTCCTACATGTTTGGTGATTCACTCAATCATGAAGCTATGATCAATCTTCATCGTCAAGAATACACTACTGCTTCTCAAAATGGACAAGCTTCCAAAGCTTCTACCTCAAATAACCAAAAGTATTTTTCAAATAATCAACCAAATACCAAAGATGTTTGTGACATTAACATTTATTATAACCAATATTTTAACAATTCTTAATATGTCAATACTACTAAGGTCAATTATCATCACAAATTGGATCACAAAGATCTCATTACCAATCCTAAGAATCCATCCTTGAAAGAACACCTTCTTAAAGATACTATCACCACTAATCTTGATTTAGAAGCCCAAGAGGAACCATCTCCTCCTTATGATCCTCCAACTTCATCTAATCCTCTAAAAACTAATTTACCTCCTAAACCTCATAATGGTTCTTTTAAGTCTCATTGGAACTTTCTTGAAGAACTCAACTCAATGCCTTGCAAGATTCCACTTATGGAGTTAGTTCACACTTATCTCTATCATTGTAAGTTCCTTATGTAACAACTCCAAGAAATTAATGATCCATACTCTTTAGATGGAGAACCACCTTCTATTGAATCTCAACCTACCAACATAAATGCCATTGAAACCATGTATCCTTCTTCCAAACCCTTTATTGAATTCTTTGAAGAAGACATGATCAATGATGAAATTCACTTTTGTGTTGATGATGCACCACCTTTCATAAAATTATCCATTAATACCACTCTTATCTATAAATTTCTAGTTGATGAAGGTTCTAGTAGTAATGTAACATCTTTATGGCTCATCCAATAACTCGATTATAACAAAGATCATCTCAAGAAAATCCATCTCACTTGTCATGGCTTTGATAAGACAAATCAAAATCCACTTGGTTACATTTGGCTTCCATTAACCATTGGACCTAAGACTATTCAAACAAATCTTATGTTCTTTGACTTACCCCTATCTTACAACATACTCCTTGGTCATCCATGGACTCATCGAATGAGGGTTATTACTTCTTCTAGTAGACAATGTATTAAATATTACATAATATAAAATGGTATAATCATGAAACTAATCCCAACCCATAGAGTATTCAACTTCCTAATCCCAAACCAAAATATCGAATTCCTATGATTCCTAAGATCAATAGTGCTCCTTTAACTGAGTTCATCAACATGAATCCTAATTTACAAGTGACTCTTGTAGATTTTGATGATGATGAGCCTAATGAGTTACAACATACTTTTAATACTACCAAGTTACCTCCCTACATTTCTCAATGGCTTCCTCCTTTATTACCTAGGGATCATACTATTCCTCTTATTGATGAGAATACCAATTTAACCCTTCATACAATGCTTATGATCCTTCTTTACCTAAATATGCCTTCACTTGTAGTGATTTTAGAGTGGCCAAATTATTTCATGGTCCTCTCATCATGTCTCCTTGTACATTTAGTAATATCAGGGTTTCACCCTCTAAAACTCACCCTAATTATCAAGCATGTATAATTTCTCCAACATAAGATGATAAATATATAATGGCCAAAGCCCAATCTAGAGACTTGGATGTCCAACATTATCAGAAAACCTTAGCCCAAATTCATTATTTTAATCAAGATGTTCATACCATTTCAATGGATCATACCTTAGATCTTGAGGGTCATGTGCCTCCTACCAATCCTCCTCTTATTTATACGCCTTCGGTGGTAGAGAAAATTACACCTTCTGAACCTTCAAAAATTTATACATCTCCTTTACCATCTATTGATCTAATAATTGCCTCTTAATCCTTCCCCCATCACTGAGCCCACTGATATTCCAATCCCTTCTAATCCATCTACTTATACTCCTAAAATTACACTAGATGACAAAGCAACTGATGTTTGTTAGATACATTTTGAGTATCATCACCATGGTAATTAAATTCTAGATCTTAAAGTAGATGTCAAGTATTATAGTCCTCTTCCTACCTTTCCTAATGACAAAGCTATCCTTGAGTCACTTTATGCTTGAGAACCTCAACTTTCTCAACAACATCATAAACTTAGGAATTTTAAAAATAAAACTCCTTGCTTTAAAAACCTAGTTATTAGCATTGACCTTTATCATAACAAATATGGTGGTAATTTCAAAAATAAACATGTTAAACAACTTTGCAATAATTTGAAGATCAATCACAAATTTTCCATGCCTTATCATCCATAATGAAATGGCCAAGCTGAGGCCTCTAATAAAATTCTAAACAAAATTATCCAAAAGATAATTCATGAAACCTACATGGATTATAACCTTCATCTTTACCCTACACTTTTGGCCTATCGAACTATCATACACATTGCCACTGGGGTAACTCCATTCTCGCTAGTCTATGGTTCTGAGTCAATTCTTCCTTTAGAAGTTGAGCTTCCCTCTCTTTGTATATCTCTTCATGCTATTATTTTTGATGAAGAATTGTGTGAAACTCATCATCATGCCCTTGATCTACTTGATGAATATTTTGTTTCCACCTTACAACATAATCGTTAATACAAGGCTCACATTGCCAAACAACATAACAACTATGTTAAAGTCTGCACATTTAAAGTTGGTGATCTTATCCTTAACTTAAACTACACCCATAATAAATAAGGTAAATACACTTAAAAATGGTGGGACCCATATTTAGTCAAAGATATTCTTTGTCCAAGCACCTACCATCTTCAAATCAATGAAGGCCATGTTTTCAAAGAGCCCACCAATGCATAATTCCTCAAAAAGTACTTTGCCTAAACATTTCTTTCTTTTCATGATTTATATCTACATCTATATAACACTTTTAAAAGGTTACTTACATGAGTATCTCCCTCTATAATAAGTTCCTTCCTTTCCCAAACCTTTAGTCCTCCCTTTTGGTCTTTTGATTTCTTGATGTACCATAGTCTTCTTTATCTTCTTGCATTTTCTCTTTTGACACCCCTTGCATTTTTATTTTTTGAATTGCTTCATAAGACCATATATAGGATCTGGTATTCTTCACAAAGTTACCATATTTTACTTATTGTTCTCCCTTATGATTTTTTTTATTTTCTTTTTCACACCCCATGGGTTTCTCTTTTATGAATTTGTAGTGTAAGACCGTGGATAGGACCTGACCCTCATAAAACTACCATCTTTTCACATTTCCTTTTATCATACTTGTTCTTAAAATTTAGATTTTTCTTCTTTTTTTAAATGTTATTTGCACAAAAATCTATGTTAACATGTTTTTCCTCCATTTCCCTCATTCTTATGATAAGGAATCACACTTTACTATTATTGTATCTTTTTTTCCCTTTGTCACCTTTTTTTTACAATTTGAAGTAATTCAAATTGTTTCATGTGTCATTCCTCTTGATTTCCCCTTCCTTTCACTCCACATTGGATAAAACAAGGTCAAAGTCAAGATAACACTTTTATTTCACCTAGATTTATGAGACTCTTAGACCCCATGCTCTTTGAAGTTCTCTCTCTTAGCAACTAATTCCCAAGTATATAAATGAAAGTCATCTTTAGCACCCATGTTTGGTTTTACAAATCCATATGGAGGAGGAATAGAAAAAATCCATCAACAAATTTAAAATCTAGTTCATTTTAAATAAAAGGCAATGATATACAAAAGGCAACATACAAATCTCAAAAATCAAAATCACACCAAAAGACATGATTCCAAGCACATCTCCTATCTCTAATCAATGTTCAAACTCCACAGTTGGCCTCACATAAAATTGAGGTCCCTTAGGGTGCGGTAAGCTAGTAGATTAGAATAGGAGAGTTCAAAAAACTCTATGGTACTACCTACTTTCTCACACAAGTACTTAATCTTTGCATTAAATCGATGGCTCTATAAGGGGTCATGAGGAATAGGGAACACATTGTGAGAAGGTAGGTCCATTTTAATTTTCATGCATATAGCATTCATGGGATGATCTACATACTACATTTGTTGATCTAAGAATTTTATGGCTAAGAGAAGTCCTTCAGATTCCATAAGGTGGAAAGTCCTCTTATTTTCATAAACCTAATTTGAGTGTCTTGACTTCGATAAAAAGTTCCTCTACCTCAATTTTTTCTTCATTATCCCCTCTACCCATCTCATTTCCTCCCTTGATAGATAAATTGTTATTCCAAATCTATTTTCCCTTCTTATTTATTTCCTTCTTCACTTCTTAAAAACATGCTAGAACTACTTTTTTTTAGTTTTATCTATCCTTAGAGAGAAACAACATGTTTGAGAAACTATGGATTGCTTCTTTATTTTTTACCATGATTTTACATTTCTAGACTTGTCTTACTTTTCTTTTACCATTTGTCATTATGTTTAACTATCCTGTTGTTATGGACACCTGAGTTCATACCCTTTTTCCATTGTTGAGTGAGGTTGGCTTGTTACTTCTCACTCATCAATGTTATTTTCCCTTTTATGCACCTTTTTCCATTGTTGAGTGAGGATAAGGATTGTTACTTGCTCACTCATCAATGTTGTTTTACCATTTTGTTTCTTTTATTTACCATTGATTTCTTTGATTACCATCCTTTTTGACATGTATCCTTGGTTTGACTTGGTGAGTTTGCCTTTCTTACTCAAGGTTTACTTGTTTGAGTTTTTCAGTCTTTAGTAACCTTGGATTTTTGGTTACTTGATTCACGCTTGTTTTTGACTTGGTCATTTGGTCTAACATAGCACTTGTCACCTTAGCTTTACAAATTTTCCTGAAGTGCATGTCCCATCCTCATAGCACCATCTGATCTTGGCTTTTCTTGCATTTGTTTGTTTTTATTTTTTAGTTTTGTTTTCTTGGGTTTGTTGAAAAGCAGTCTCTAACACCCTACACAATCAAAATTAACAACACATATTAGGATAACCATCCAAAAATAAAGGTAAGCCAAGGTACACATCATATTTAATTTTTAGCTATTTTTGTTTTTAGTCATTTAGTTTCAATTATTTTTGCTTTAAAATAGTATAACTTTTTTTAGCATCAACATTGTGTGTTACTATGTTCTTTCTCGAAGCATCATCCCCTATTACACCTTAGTGACACATGATGATCTTTGAGTGGAGAATATGTATACACATAATATTTTTACATGTTATCAAATACTAATGCTTTACATCTTGCAGGAACCCATCGAGACTTAATCTCTCTGAGTGCATGCCTTGAAGGGTGGGTAGACCTTTGGTGCTTTATAGGATTGTTATCCCTTATTGACACATTATTACCAATCCAACCAGATCCTAAAACTGTTCCCTAAGTTATTACTCCTCCCCTGCACACTCCTCCAATATTTTTCCTCTTTTCCTCACTTTGATCCCCTTTCACCAGTTGAATGTACTAGGTCAATTGGGTTGACCCTATACAATTTTTAGCCTTTGATTACTATACAAGGTTGACTAGGTTGACCTTGTACCTTTGAGGGGTATTTTTTAGTTGAGGGATTTATTAGCCCTTCAATTGACCTAGCTCAAGACCTAGTGATTTATCTCTCAAAAACATACAAGGTCGACCCCGTACAACAAACATATTTAGAAGGATTTAGGGTGAGATCCACCTATTAATACAGGATAATTTCATAATTATTTCAATATGCAATTAAGAGTTATTATTTGCTCATGCTTCTTTACAATCTGTTCTTCCACTATTCTAGTTGAAGAGTCCTAGCTTAGGGTTTCTACTTAGAGAATCTAGTCTTATGGATAAGTCTTGGATGTTTTGGCCTTTCTTAGTGATCCTTACAAACCACAACAAACTTTTGTGAATCCCCTTTGGCCAAGGGAGAGATTGAGTCTCAACGGGTTCACATTTAAGTAAGTATATTCTTACTGTGTTCTCCTCTTTTTTAGTAGATAGAAGTAGCATAATTATTGGTTCAAATAATATTACTCTTTATATTCCATGTATTAGGGTCTTACTCATACTTAGCTTAATTGAATATTCTCATCATACATGTTTTTATTGGTTTCCTAACCCTTCATGCTGTGACACAAACTTTAGGTAAACACTAGATTAGATTTATTTTCTTATTTATTAGATAGAGTGAACATTAAACCTAGGACTGTTTTAGGGTTGTTGCATGATTATGTTAGTCTTTAGGCTTTGGAACCCTTCTTAGCATGGTGTATTGTGGCAAGTTATCCCCTAATCAGGTCTAAAAAATCCCCATATTGGTCATGCTCCCACTTAATAAATGTATTCCCAATCAGAAGTGTTGGTATGATTTATCTTCTCTGAGCTAGGATTAATTTATATACATGATGCATTTTTGATTACATATATATATCATATATGCCCTAGCTAACACACATTTTTTAGATTTTTTTTAGGATAGTTATTTCATAGGTTCAAAAACTCCCCTCAAAAGAGGGGGTATTCACATAGGTTTGTCTCAGAGATCAAGCTATCATAGTGCACTCAAAATATAATTTTTAGCAAACCAGCTCATATTATAAAAATCAGACTCAAGAAAACATAGTGGGAAATAGTGACTTAGAGATCAGTTGCAATTGCATAAAAATCAAAATAGCTGGATATTAGCACCAAAATTATGGCACTAGCACCACATAGCACTATTGTCCAAGATATGGAACTACTATCTAGTAGCCTTAATTGTATAAATTCTAAATTATCTAGAAAACTATAATAGGTACAATCTAGGTTTGCAAACGTTCAATTATAGATTTACTAGTTTTACTCAGTTTAGTTTAGATTCATACTAGTTTGTTTAGATTTGGGGAATCATGTATGGCATGACGATTTCCATTTATAGTTTAGATACTCAGATATAGATTATTACAACTCAGTCCATCCATACACTTAGATATCAGATTTGGGGGAATGTGTGTGGCACATTATTTCCATATGCTCACTTATACACTAGTCCATCAGAAAGAAAGATAAAATCCATGTCATTTTCTACATTGTATACATCAAAAACCATGTTTAAGGTTACATACCATATTCATCCCTTAATCCATTTATAATGATTGGCATTCCCAAGTGGCCCAGAGTCACCTAAGATAATGAAATGGCCACTAAGCCAACATCACCAGTTAGATATTTCCAATGACATCATGTAGTTTCAATTTTAGATGCATTTATTACATATGGATAGGAAATGATGGATTCATAGTCTACTTGATTTATTGATCCACCTACATGAGAGGTATGGACACACCATCAGTCTAATCTAAGATATTCACAGGGCATGATCCAACAAGTAGCGATGGGCAATGATGGATTCAAAATCAAATTGAATTATTGATCTACCCATATATGGGGATTGAGCAAGTCATCATCTCATTCTAATTTATTCACTGATTGATCACTATATACACACACACATGGGTTATCACTAGGTTTAGGAATTGGTTTGCATACCTAGTGAGGTGTATTCATTCCTTTCTTCTCTCTTATCCTTTTACTAAATTTTACTTATATAATCATTTTTATCTTTGCTTTTGATATCTCTTAAGTAAGGATTGATCTATGCATGTTTCACTTTCAGGACATGCAATGGAGCATGCTTCACATACTCAAATCTATATTCATGGGCTTTACCTCTTAGGTAAGTCCAATTACACTTTTTTTTCCTTTATCCTAGTCATTTTGCTTTTTTATATTTCTATAATAAAAGGGGGCACATGTAATCACCTAATAATGAAACTTGAGTGCTAAGAGTGCTACTTGATACCACTATCCTTAGCTTAGACCTAGACCTATCTTAGGTCCTATTATCACACTTATCCAGCCTTCATGTGGGCCAAAGGCATCCCTAGTCATCCATAAAGTAGTCTGAGACCCTTATTCTTACATCCAGGGCCTTCGTGCCTTATGTTATTCCACTTGGACACTAGTACCATAATAAGGATAATATCACCACATGACACTAGTGTGCTAATTTTGGCACTATTATCCCTTCCCTCTTTTTTCCACAAATAGATATCTTTCAAATATTAGACCACAAAGGATCTGCCTAGACCTCTTTTAACACTTGCATAAGCACCATAATAGTATATTATATGACTTTTATCCCTCTAACCATTGGATAGAAATAAGATTCAAATTACACATACTAATTCATAATAAGTTGTGCACAATTAATATTATCACTCCTTATTCTACCCTACTTTTACATACTACTATCTACGACATTCTTAATCTCAAATTACATATATTTCTAGTATCAATAATATTAAGCACTCAAGTTTAAAATCATACTAGCTTCAATTGTACTTTCACCAACACTTAGGTGGGGAGAACTACATTAGGCTTTATCCCTCTTCAGAGTATTGGTATGCATAAAACTCTCATCATAATGGGGTGTTGAAGATGTATAGCATACCCCACTAACATACATACTTTATTACTTATATCAACTAGATACCCTAGAAACATGGATGATTAAGGATTGTACATAAAATTAGTTAAATCAAGTCATCTACATGGATCCAAGACTCTTACATGCAGGAACAAGCTTGACATAACTAGACACAGGTGCACCAAAAAGCTCAAAATAGTTTTACACAAAAGACACTACCACCAAAATAAGGACATTGGCACCACATGATGCTACTCTCCAAATAGGGTGCTAATATCTAGGAGGGGTTTTGACACCTAGATCTTATTTGTGATAGACTAGTCTCTACCTTAGTTTTTAGCCTCTAGATCATCCATCTTAGTCATTTTCTAACTAAGTTCCAATTTACATATTTCTATTTTTAGAAAGGGCAAATTTAGTCAATTCTATAACAAATTAGTGGTTGTATTTATTGCATATTTATACCTTAATTTACTATACTCAACTCTTTAAAAACATAGGATTTACATTCATCTAAATTCTAAGAGGTTAAAATAGATAGATAGATAAATATAAGCATGTATACATAGACTATTTTTTATTTTTTGTGTTATGTCAATGTAAAGTGTATGTGTTATTGCATGTACACACTATGATATGTTTGAATTTAAAAACCATGCCTTTTGGATTATAAATGGATTCGATTCTTGAGCCAAAGGCTTGGATTTGTAGACACACAACCACATCTAAGATTTTTGACATAAAATAATAAAATTAAACTTCCATAGCCAAAAACACTATGAATTTCAATAAGATAATTCATAAAAGTATTACTAAAATTTTAAGGTTTCCAAATATATTATTTATTTAATTTTTGGACTATTTTAAGGTTTTCATATATGTTGATTTATAACTATGGTTTTTTTAGGCCACTATGTGCCACAAATATACATACCTATATATTTTTATGTAATTTTTTTCATTAATCCAAATGAATATATATATATATATATATAATTATACATGTATTCAGAAAAACTTTTTTTTGTTTTTTAGGTACTTAAGGGCCCCACACAGTTGTCTATCCATTTTTTTGTCAATTTTTAGGATTTATTTACTTGTAAAATTAATTAAAAAATATTCATTTATTTTTTTAAAAAATATAGGTCAAAAACTAGATGATTTTATCCAAATTTTTACCAAAGGGTTTCAAAAAATATTAAATGATGCTAAAAAAATGAGGTGTCGCATGACCAACTATCTATTATGTTTTCCTAAAAAATAGGAGTTCTTCAAAATTTAGATGTTTGACATACTTATACTTAACCATTTTTTTTAAAGTTTTAGAAAATAGATTCAAAATGATACAATTCATGTTCTTATATCATCTTCAAATTTTGAGTGTATCCATCTAAAATAATCTACAGAAGTTAAGATTTCTCAAAATTTAGGAAAAACATGTCTATGGGTAGGTCCCTTTTTATCCCCCAACTTTATGCACTTACCTAGTGGTTGAATACAAAAAGGGGAAAAAATTATATAATGTATTATTATTTTGATAATATCAAATTAATAAAAGAGATGGCCTCCATTGTGTGAGATCTCTTTTTTATAGTTAGATTTATAGGTGCAATCCATCCTTGGGCAATCAAATGATCTCATTTTTATGTTTATCAATAGGGCCTAAGACTAGGCGCATGGGGGACAACTAAAAATTAAATATAACACATAGTGGTGAGAGTGAATGGACATGGAGTATTCATAAATAAAAATTAAAAAACATTCAATGGATCAAAAGTATTATGCTTGTAGGAAATGCAACTTCTATTCAATAAGAAAGAATAGGGAGAATGTGTTACAATGTGTGTGTGTTACAGAGTAGATACACAAAACATGTTATTTGTGTTATGACTATGTATGGTATCAACCTTTATCTAGGTGAATATGTTTCATGTTTATATAATAAGAATACATGAGAAATTACAATTGTTGTTAGTTATAAATAAGATAGTTACCAGTCATTTTTTCTTCCTTATTGGGTAATGATTGAACTTCCAAGCTGGTGGAGACTAACTATCTAATTAACATATTCTTAGCTAGCAAGTGCCACTTTAAAATCCATGCATTTAGAGTATCCTAAAACATGGATGTGTTGGAGTAAATATAGTTATAGGAACACAAGTCTACAAATAGGTTCTAGTAAGGCATGTAGAACTACATATTGAGGAGTACATAGTGGAGTGTGCATGTTGCGATATGGGGTGATCATGGCATGAAAGTCTATAATAAATTATAGTACTTATGCACAATAGTGTGAGAAATATTTATGTGAAGGATTACATAAGATTGTATAAGAGGTGTAAGCTATGTGTGAGAATACAAGTGAGAAGCATATTATACTACATAAGAGTTTCACATGGATCATTCACCCTTTCTTAAATATTAATGGTCTCCATTACATTAGTGTGAAGCTAAGGGAAATACACTTGAAATTTTTGAGATTTTTGCCACTTAGATTGATCAGTATACTATCCCACTTTGATGACTCATAAAATTTGATGTGTGCCATGATAGATGCATGTGTTTGTCTCTTAAATAATCTAATCCATCTCTATAGAGCATAATTGTTTAGGATCAAGATCAAAAATATTTTATATCACTGTTGGCTCAAGAAGTAGAGTGTAAGGCTTTAGAATTTTCATGTTGAGTATTGGGTGCATGCCCAAGTACAGAGGCAAATCAAGAACAAAGGCATTTTCACCAGTTATGTGCAAAATAGTGTAAGGACCTTAGCACTAATGCTTAATCTTCTAGTGTGGACCTTTGAAACTCTCCTTCTGAATATGTAACCAGACTTTATCTCCAACTTGAAATTCATGAGGTGTGTGATGTGTGTCATGGCACTCTTTTTACTTTACTTGTATGTGATAAATAATCTATTAAACTTGTTAATGAACATATTAGATGTTGCACAAAAAAATATCATCTTTGTTCAATTTTCACCCCTGTGTGTATGAATCAATGTCAACTAGTGTATGGTAGGAGATGTAAAGAGGTTTCTAAGGTTGAAACCCAAGACATGTCTAGAATGGACTATGCCCTGTAAATATGTGAAGTGCTTTGTTGTAGTCATGTTGAATATACAAATGATTTTCATCCTAGATACAAGTATGTGCATGATTTTACATTTGTATAAGATGAAAAATTATATGATTAAAAATTATAGTATGTCCATATGTCTATGGATTAAAGCTTTTTGACCAGTCTAGTTTTATATCCTTACAAAGTGTAGATCTCAATTGGAGACAATGGATGTTATAAGTCCAAAGTAAACCCAAACATGGTTGAATAAGGCTTGCATAGTGCTAACTGCATCAATGCATTTATTACAATTGACCATTAATTCATAGTTGAAAACCTATCCACTATGACAAACATATCATCATGTTTTCATTTAGTCGCAAACAAACTAATAATTAAATCGATGTTAATAGATTCCCTTGGTCTAGATGGACCTGATAGATGTGTATATATTCCTAACTTCCTATTTTTGGGCTTGGTGATGCAACAACGAAAGCAAGACTTTATGTGTTGCTTTATGTATGTGTGCATGTGTGTCTAGCATAAGTATGACTACAATGTAGCTATATTATTTGTCATGATAAAGGGACCTGAGGTCTTAATGTAGTGTGCATCCTAAATGGGTCATTGATGAGGTATGTTATTAGGAACACAAAGATTCATAAACTTATAGAGAATCTCGTTAGATATGTAAGAATTTGAAACTTTTTAACCTTGTGTAATGTTAGTTTAAGTGTTTTTGATGTCTTAATCAACTGAGTAGATGGATACCCAGTCTAAAAAGTTATTGTTGTGCATGTTTAGAACTATGACGAGTGCATGAACTGGTGATCGACTAAGGAAATATGTTTCCTTATTCTCCTTCCATTTATTTTGACTGATCATGAGATGGAACTACTACACATAAGTCATATGTTTCATGTGGCATGCATTCTCTATCTTTCTCTATGTCTATGAAAACTAAAGTGGCTTATGATCATAATGAACAATCATCTCCTTTAGAGTGTAGTGGTACCATTACTTGATTGATTTTAGAACCCAATAATTATGAGTCCATTGCATGACTCATCACTTACTATTTTTCTTTCTCTTTCTCATTTCATATACATAAAAAAATCAAATATTCCAAAAAATTCAAAGATCAGGATCTATACATGATTTGTGTATTTTATTCACATCAATTTATTTGTACTCAATATTTCTCTGTGTATCTAGTTTATGTAAAATGTGCTTAACAATTGTATATGATTGAATGTAGATCATACATATTACCATTTATAGACACAATTATAATCCATTTAACTATCTCAGACTCAGAAATTACAAATAGGCAAAAACATTCTACTCGGACAAAAACACACTTGGATGTTGTCTAATTCCACCAGAATTATCCCAATGAACATATGGTATAAATTATCATACCTAAATGAGACACATTCCTCTTACATATTGTTTATACAAAAACAAATTTTTTGGGGTCATCTCATACATAGGTTCTATAACTCTTTGGTTATCCTTTATTATTCATAACTTAGTTCTTTACATTGTGCAAAATCTATTGATATTTCACACTTACACTCACATTGATATCTTCCTAGATACTTGACTTACTAATATATTGATGTTATGGATTACTTGTGTTGATAAATTGCATATATTCATTCATTTTTTTCATGTTTATTTTCCCTTTTCATGTCTTGTGTGTATTCACTACTTTGGACTATGGACATTTGACCATGTCCTTGCATGTGGATCTAGGCCTATGATATGAATATATGTTTGTGTTAGTGACATTTTAATATTTACCTTATATTTTGAACATTGACCTTATTTCATGTGTGATTTTTATGTACTCTTTGTTTGTGTGCATCATGGCCATGACACTTATTTGTTATTGCTTACTCAGTTTTAGATGTCATGATGGAATTCATGCATCTTCCCCATTTCCTGATGCCATGATCACTATCATGAATTTCTTCTTGATTAGTTCCATTTAACTTCTAATACTTAGTTTTTATCAATTTATCACTACATTATTCATTTCTAACATCTATTTTAATAATGTCATTATATATGCTTGTTTCCACATGCATCTTATATCAACTAAATTAGCTCTATTTTTTAGTGATGCCATGCTCCTTCATATTATCATTACCACTCAAATTTACAAATTTTCATAACATATCTTGCATAACTTTATTTTGAGTTAAGTTATTATGTAGGCTCCATAATTCACCTCAAAATATGGGATATACATAGCAGCTTGTCTTCGAGACTAAGCTCCAATGATACATTACATAGACATAATTTTGAAATTTTTACATAATTGATCATGATTCATATCCAAAAATAAATTAGAAAATAATTTTAGATAGTATTGATTCATTTGGACAAGGGTGCAAGTTATTCATGTCCAAAATAGTACTTTGTTATCCTAATAGGTAGAAAATAATAATTTTTAGAAATTCTCAAAATCACAGTTGGTATAATATAGTTTGCAATAGGTATATAGAATCATTTCAGATGATTTCTCATATTTTGTCTAGTTTAGGGGCATTATGCAATGCATGTGTTTTAGGGTGTAACACATATGTTTTACTCATAAAATCACATGATATTACTCAATTTCAAAATCCATACACCCAAATATGATATTGGAGGCATGTGTGCAACACATGGCCACCTTCTTACTCAGTTTTACACTAGTTTTATAGATGGAGTGGCAATACTTATCATTATCTATATTGTATACACTGGACTCAGATCATACTATATTTTTGCACCAATTTTATACCATAAATTATCCCTTTCCATCTATAGTGGTTGGTTCATTTTTTACACTATTTTTTTCACTATATATTAAGATTCTTTTATGGATTCTAAATTACTTCACCAATTTGGGAATGTAATTATGGATTCAAGAACACCTTCATTTACTAAGCACAAAATATGTTTAATGGGGGTTTCTACATGCATGATCTAATCCAAGATATTCAATGAAGAAGAAATCTCAAAGAGTCCTACCCCTCTAGTCACTAGTTTTTTGCACTAAAAAAACACAATGGTTCACATGCCCAATCATGTGTATTTATTCCTTGTTATTATATATATAAGTTTTTTTGTCTTTAATTAATGATTTATATCTTAAGTAAGGACTAATTTTATACATGTTTCTTTACAATTTATGAATGAATCATAATTCAGCATTGTGGCCTACATTCATACGTTCAAGACTATTTTTCATAGGTAAGTTCAGGTACACACTTTTTTTCCTTTTACTATATCACTTTATCTTTTCTATATTTATAGAATAAAAGAGGGGGATTTAGACACATAAACCAATATTTAAGATAAAATAATGTACTTGTGACCACTCCTTATATGCGCTTATCTCATGCCTTATTCCATAGTCTTTTTACTACCCTTCGTTAACTCTCTATGTGGATGATATAATCCTATAGGTGACTAATGATATAAAAATATTCCTATTCCTCATTCAAAATAGTTCAATATTATCCCCTAACTGATCCATACTTCTAGGTTATTATTATTTACTCCTCAGATAAGGCTACTCCATTTAGACTATCCCATTCACCTATCCTATCCAGTTCCATTGGCCACATCTTCTATCCAAATAATGGCTAGTTATTCAGATTCAAACTCATGTAGTAGGTATTCAAACATGTTTATCAAGCCTCATCTAAATAAATTTATAATTGATCATGTTTTAATTATTTAGGACTTAGTAGATGTAAATCCTAGGTTGTTAAAGGGCTAAGTATAATAATAACTTAAAATAAATGTAGCAAATAGTTAATCTAATAGGTTCTTCCCAAAATATTAAAGATGGTGAGAAAGTATACTTATCTAGAGAAAAATAAGTGTTTCCATAAGTTAGGAGGCTAGAAAATTCTATAATATTAGTCATACATCTTTCATTTTGGGACTATAGTTGAAAATAGGCTTCAAACAATAGTGCCTTTATGAGGATAGTAGTGTCAATGATGTTAGTGTCTAATGATGGCACTAGTGTCATTCTACATAAGATTTCTTAAAACTTTCAAAGATGTTATGTGAGGGTTTCAAATACCTATAGATGATTCTATGAATTATGGATGTTTGTTTGAGCCACTATTTATCTGGATCTCTTTCAAAACCTAATGAACACCTGTACACATGAAATAACAATTGGATCAAATTCAAAATAAAGGAAGAAACTAGCTTGTGGGATATTAAAATCATGAAAGACATAACCCCTATTGTCTTGGCCACTACCTACATCAACCCCAATTATAGGGGTCTCAAATCGCATTTAGTTCTCCCTTAGGTAACATGCATAATTGATTCAACATTTTAGGGTTTTACACATGTAATTACCTATTTTTGGTTAAATGGCTGATATGTCTAAATTAATTAAATAAATTTCAATAATTAACCTACTAATTTTTAAATGATTTTTGACTTCTTTTTAATTCATATAAATAAAAAAATAGATACTTAGCTAAAAATTGACTATCGTGGATGATCTAGGTTCTAAAACTAGAGATCTAGGCAGTAGTCTATGTTACCAATAGGATTCTGATATTCATCTATTTACTAAATAGTAGTGCCCAATTTGGATAGTGGCACCATCTATGTGTAGTGTCCTAAATGTGGTACTAAGATCTTATTTGTAGGAGTATTCATGTTTTTGAGGATCACCTATGCCTATGTTTATATGTTTTATTCCTATGTGACTAAAGCCTATAGTTATGTATTATATCTAAAAATCTTGATTTGATGTGTAAACCCTAGTTCTCTTTGCAAGTGTGATATGATAAATAATTGAGTGTGTTATTAGGATGGACTAGACATCCTCAACATCCCATTATGTAGAGAGTTGCCTAGATACCAATACTTTGAAGAGGGATCAATTGAAATTTAATTCTCCCACCTAGTGTTTGATGTATGTGCAAGTGAATGCTAGAATGAGAGTGGCCTTGGATGATTTGAATTTTCTTGAGCTTTACAATACTTTAAAAATGTACTTAGGGTTGGTTTAGATGGTATTATGTAGAAATTAGGGATAAATAAGGATAATGTACCTTGATTTTGCACAACTTTGTCTTTGATTTGAATATATTTTGCATATATTTTCCATCTAGTTAGTAGAGGTGGATTAGACTTATATTTATAAGGTTTTGTTACTTTTGCATATAATAAAATGAGATTAGGCCAACTTAGAATGGGCACACATTTGAAAACATATTTGTAAGAATGTTGGATTAGGGTTAGAGGTGATATTTTAAAGACTGTCTTAAAATGTTTTAGGTGATTGTGGTTTGTTGAATGGCTAGAAATACAAGTCTAAGGCTCTAGAATAAGTCTATGGTAAGCCTAGGGATAGGGTAACTCAAGAAACACATTATCATCCAATTACCACTTTTAGGTGATTACATTTGCCCCCCATTTATTTTAGTAATGTACCAAGGTGAAATGACTAGTATCTATGAAAAAGAAGCATACCTTGACTTACATTAGAAGTGAAGCTTGTGTAGCTAAGTTTAAATATGTGAATCTAGGTATACATATGTGAAACATGATCCAAATCAATGTCCTACAATGAAACATGCAAAAAATCAATCCTTACTAATGAGATAATCAAAAGAAAAATACTATGCTAAAATGAAATAATGAGTAAAGAGAGAGGAAAGGAACAAATACCCCTCATTGGGTACATGAAAAATTGGTAAAAACTTGTAATGTGAACGGTGATCATATCATTAAATAACTTGAACTGAGCTAATGGCCTGCTTAATACTCATATGGGTGGCTCCATAACTCAAGTAAGTAATGACTCTATCATTTCCCCCTATGTAAAGTCGATACATATGTAATTATATTGTACAAAGTGATGAAAGTATCTAACTGAGTAATTTAACTATGTATTCAACTCTATGACTACTCGAGTATATTAGGTAGTTATGGGCCACTAAAAAATGCCAACCACTACAAATGGAGTAAGGCATAAATTTGGTGATAACCTAGAATGTGATAACAACTATATATAGTGTAGGGAATGACATGTAATTTGTCATTCCATCTAATCAACCTATCTAAAGTTGAGTATATGGAAACTATGTGCCATACACATACCCCTAATTTGGTGTCTGAGTATATTGAATCTGAATCAAGTATGTTATATCTTAATATGTGTAACTCATCTAAATGTATGAGTGATCATGTCATACATGATGCCCCAAAAATTGATTAATTGGTATGAATATGATTTGAAATGATTGAATCTAAGCTAAATCTAAACATAACTAACAAACTTATGACTATATCTATGTAAATCTATATTGTATTAGGTGTACTAGTTTGAATGATCTAAGTTGTCTTGAATTTGGGGCTACTGGTAGTAGTTCCCTATAGTGGATAGTAGTGCCCTATGGTGATAGTGTCCCAATCTAGGCACTAATGACTACCTAGTTTAATATCTATGTGGTCTGAAGTGACTTTTGATTCCATGTTCTATTTTGTGCTTGCCCTAAGTTTGATATTTGAAATTGAGCCTATGTGCTAAAATGTATATGTGAAAAGCAATGCAAGAACCTGATCTATTTGATAAACCCCTTGAATACCCCTCTTTTTATGTTAATTTTTAAATATGTATAAGAAATTCCCTATAAATAATTAGCTCTATAAAATGTGTTAGTTAGAGTATGTGTATGATATTCCAATATATTATAAAACATAACATCAAAATGTAAATGTGCCTGAGCAAAAGGAGGAAATGTAAGATGTATTTTATAATCTAGCATTGCATAAGGGTGTCAAGATAAATGTAATTAATGTATAATAGTATTATAATTTGAGTAACTACCTAAGGAGATGTGGCATGATCTCCATCAAGTCTCCCAAGTATGAAAGGTATATACATGAGAGATCTCATGACATGGAAAATTGGTGTGTGTGTGTGTGTTTAGCAAGTAAATACAAGTGTCATGGTGTATATGCATATAAATAATAAAAAATAAAAGCACATGAGGCATGCAAAAAGTAGTATAAGGGGCCATAATACAAGGTACATGGGCACATGTCACTAAATCCAAGAATGAAGACATACAAGGGCATGTTCAAATGTCCACATATGCAAAAAATGAGCAAATTGGTGTAGAGACACAGAGAAAGACATGTTCAATGTCCATATAAAGAATCATGAAATAGAACACATAAGGGACATGGGCACAATTCTAAGGCATATAAATAGAGAAGTGGCATACAATCCAAGGAATAATGAAGAAGCATAGGAAACACAATCAAGTCTAATATAGGAACTAAAAATGAAATCATGTAAAACTATGTAATACAAATCTATATAGATGCTAGGGTGCATATATACTGAGTATAACTAGTGATAGTTGGAAAAATCTGAGTAATGAGGAGCAATGATCAATATCAAGATAAGTCAATGCATAAATTGGAATGTATAATATGTAAGATAAAACTTGGTTATAGCAATTATGTAGGAGATGCCCCCAAGTGGGTGGATGAATTAATGTGTAAACTTGGATAAGTGTAAATTCCCCCAATGAGTAGATGATAGCTGATGTGGATCAATGTAGTGTATTAGCGTCCTATCTGGAGTCTACAAGCACTCAACAAGAACAATTGAAACATGTGTATGACAAAACTGACTATACTAGGATAGCTAGCAATATGAAGTATTTGGAAAGTAGTATAAATGGAAGCATAACAATGCATCTAATGTGTAAAAAATTATGTTTTTGAAATATTTGAATGTTTTTGTATTTTGACATGTTATAGTATTTTTGTGTTTTTTGAGTATATGTTATGTACAAGCATTTGAAAATAAACTATGTATAAGGAGTGAGAGAGAAAAGGAAGTATGTATAAGGGTATAAACCTAGTAACCAAAGAGTCTCATGAGAGGCTCACTATCACTATGGATTGTGTCAAAAATAGGAATGGTAATATCTCATGCAAGGTGATTTCTATGTTGTAGTTAAACGTTGTTGTAGTAGAAATCTGAGTATTGTTCATCATCAGAATCATAATATTATTCCACATTGAAATCATAATAACCTAGTGTGATGGAGGGAACTACCTCATACTATGGATTTGACCCTTCTATATTATGCTTTTCCATATTGATTGTGAATTTTCCCTTTGAAACTTTCTTATTGTAGATATACTTTGTTATGGATCTTCCTTTGATAGAAAATATTTTTTGAGGATGCTTGTGCGTTGAGCATGATTTTGACTTTGCAACTGAATCTCTTACTATTTTTTTAATATTTATTATGTATCTAGATGTTTTGCCTTGATAAACTATATCTATGACTAATGTGCCTTAAGATATTCAATAAACCCCAAACCTTATTAACTAATATTATCAACTGCTAGAATAGGAGAAGTGATGTCTTGGGCATGTTTGCCCAAACCTTGACCATGGTAATCAAACTTTTGTACATATTTTTGACCAAAATTATACCATATTAAATTTTGAGCCTCCTTTTTGAAAGGTATATTTTCTTTATTTATTTATGCTTGTTGTACTATTTTTTTACCTGATTGTGTTTTTGGAACCTTTTGTTGTTTTGATTTATGCTATGGTAACCATTTATGTATTATTTCTAAATTTTACCCTTTTTTAATTGGTAGATGTAGTGTATGTTGTTTGGATGAAGTGTCACTATGTTATTCATCTATATCCATGATCTATTGTATTTTCATTTTCAATGCTAAACATGAATCAGTGTGGTACCCATGCATTAAATTATTTGCACAAAAATATCTAGATCTCCTCATTAGGTATAGAGGAGGTAGGTTGATCATCCTAGATTTATTCATTTCCCTTAGTGTCTCACTTGAAATCTTATTTGACCTTTGAATATTTTTGAAATCACTGGTTATAGATGTACTTTGTTTTGATGCCATGTTCTGATATGTAACATTGTTTGCCACAATTGACTAGTTGAAGGTGTATAAACATGATTTACACTATTGTGCCTTGGAGGCATTTGTATTATAAATTTATTGTCTAATTTTTTAATCTTTTCATGTAATATTTGATTATGATTTTGTAAAGCTTCAATTTACTTATTCATATTGATAATTTGATCACGTAGAGTCTCACAAATGCAAGCCCTAGCTATTTGTATTTGAATATATAAACACACACCCTATAGGTAAGAAGTGTTAATAGGCTAAGTAGGGGGATTAGTAATAGTGTTATAGGCTACATCATCTTATGGATGAATTATAACATGGACCTGGTTAGAGGTAAAGTAACCATCACCCTCATGGATATGAGGAGAAGGAGATTATTTCCTATGCATAAGATATGACATTGAAACTTGAAACATAGTGCTTATTTTATATGTAAATCCTCTATGTGTGTATGGGTTTGCTTGTTAATGGAATTATATATAGGATAAAGATAACATGCAAAAGAAAGAATGCAACATAAAAGATATTTTAGTTGATTTGAAACATCATGTATGCATATGTTTATGTGATTAAATAATAATGTCTTAATTATTTTACACATAGAATAAAGATAACATGCTATGGAAAGAATGCAACATTAAATATATTCTAGTTGATTTAAAACATAATGTATGCATATATCTATTTGATTAAATAATAATTTCTTAATTATTTTGCACATAAAATAAAAGTAACATGCTATAAAATATGATGAACATTGTATTTAATAGTAAGCATCATCTATACATGTATTGATGTCTTTTCTTAGTTTATTATGAATTAAATGGAATAAGTATGTGAATGAAAGTATTAAACTTTGAAATAAAAAGTAATTTATTTCTTATGTCATTATTATCATGATGATATGACTTAGAAGATATAGGAATCTAAAATCTAAGTTTTGGAAATAAAATGTAAGTATAAATAGAAAAGAATACAAACCTTAAGTGTGTCTAAGGTTAGGGTCCCTAATGTAAAATTGATTTTAATTAGCTAAGTTGTCTACATAAAATCATAAAATTAGAAGTGGGCAACCCAAAATTTATTGCATAAAATTTAGATTAATTCAAGCTAGGGTTTGAAGCAATATTCAAATTAAGATGGGTTCACAAAATGATTTATCCTCTTAGTGTTTTACACATGTAATTACCTATGTTTAGTTAAATGGATGAGATGTCTAAATTATTTAAATAATTTAAAATAATTAACCTACTAATTTGTAATTGGTTTTTGACTTATTTTGACTTTCTATAAATAAAAACAAATAGGGATAAATAGAGACTTAAATAAAAATTGACTATCGTGGATGATTTAGGTTTTAAAACTAGAGATCTAGGTAGTATTCTATATCACCAATAGGATTTCGATATTTATCTGTTCACTGGATAGTAACGCCTACTTTGGAAATTAGCACCATCTATGTGTAGTGCCTTGAATGTGGCACTAATATCCTATTTATAAGACTAATCCTATTTTTAGGGAGTACCTATGTCTGTATGTTCTATTCCTACATGATCAAAGCTTGTAGCTATGTATTGTACCTAAAAAGCCTAATTTGATGTGCAAACCCTTGTTCTCTTTTTAAGTGTGATATGATCAATAATTAAGTGTGTTAATAGTATGGACTAGACACCCACTATGTAGAGATTTGCCTATATACAAATACTCTGAAGAGGGATCAAATCCAAAATAGTTCTCCCATCTAGTGCTTGATGTATGTGCAATTGAATGGTAGAATTGGAGGGGCCTTAGATGCCTTGAATTTTTTTAATCTTTAAAATCCTTGAAAATTTAACTTAGGGTTGTTGTATATGGTAGTATGAAGAAATTAAGATATAATAGGGATAATGTACCTTGATTTTTCTCAAATTTATCTTTGATTTGAATAAATTTTACATCTATTTTCCATCTAGTCAATAGATGTGGATTAGACTTGTATTTATAGGGTTCTATTACCTGTGTAGATAAGAAAATGATATTAGGTCAACCTTAGGAGGGGCACACATTTAAAAACATATCCATTAGGAGGATTTGGGGTTAAGGATAGTAGTACCCAGTTGGGGACACTAGTGCCATGTGGCTGTAGTGTCCCAAATGTGGCACTAATGTTCGTTTGGTAGACTACTAAGAAATTTGGATTGGGATCAGAGGTGATAGTTTAGGTATTATATCTTGATTGGTTGTAGGTGATTGTGGTCTGTTGAATGGTTGGAAATGTAAGTGTAAGTCTCTAGAATAGATCTATGGTAGGTCTAGGGATATGGTAACTTAAGTGACACTCTTAACATCTAATTACCACTTTTAGGTGATTAAAATAATCAACATACGTGGTATGTTAGAATGAGTTTTAATTAGGCCATTCTTTGATCAAACATAAAAGTTTAGGTTTGATAGCTAAGTAGTATGTAGTATGTTGAGTTTTACTATTGATTGATTTTATGTAATTATGTGCCAAGATAGTAAGTGTTAGATGTAAAATGCCTTTTAGGGCTATTTGTATATAAGTAAATTTGATTTAAATGTAATACCTTGTTCATTAGTTGAAAAGATGTAAAAGAGGGATAAAAACATAAGAGAAGTCTCAATAGAGGGTTAGGACCCAAAACATAGAATAAAATGAGCATTAGACACTAGCACCAAAAATGGACACTAGTGTTAATGGTGCTACTATCTAGATAATGGTGTTAGTGTCTTGAGGTCCCAAAATAGATCAAAGAGTAGGTAAGATAGGATAAGGACCCCTATGACTAGGAGGGAATGACTTAGGACCATTGGGGGTGTAAAAAATATTTAAAACAAGTCATAAAAAAGACAAAAGACCCAAAATGACCATGTGAATAAGAGATACATTCATTACTAAGACTGTCGTATGAAATAAAAACAAAAGACATAGTACTTTTGGTTTCTTGACATAATTAGGGTGTGTATATTATCCCACCTTTTATTCTAGTAATGTAATAAAATGAAATCACTATAGTAAAATAAAAAGAGAAATGCACATACGTACTTACCTGTGTGGATGTGCTCTAGACCTAGACCACTTCTTGGCTAGAGAAGTGGATAGGAGATGGAATGATGCATGTGAAGAGGAAATACACAATGTGGGTGCCCTTGTACTAAATTTAAATATTAAATTGAATTTTGAGTAACAAAACCTTATTTTGACCCTACCCTAATATCTAGACAAAATCTAAGAATGTAATCTTAAAATGTGGAGAAATAAGGCCTGTTTATCCCCACTTTGATATCTAGATTGAATCTAAGTATATGATCTAAAAATGTGGAGAAACAAGACCTATTTTACCCCACTTTAATATCTAGACTGAGCTTGGAAATGTAATCTAAAATTAGAGTTTGAAACTATCACTTGGCCTACATAATCTAGGTCTAGTAAAAGGCTATGGATCAACCATTATAGAGAGTCATGTGATATAAATAGGTGAAATCCTAGTGATATATTAGTGGTGATCTGAGTGTAATATGATAATATTAACATAGATAATGGTATCAATTGCCATTCCACTTGTACAATCTGGTGGATACATGTGGGATTGAGGACATGTACCCTACATCATGCCCCTAAACCTAATATTTGAGTAATGTAACTATGTACCTAAACCTATATCTGATGAGATCATGTAACCTTAGAAATATGAAACAAAATACATATTTATATATCTATATATATAAAGAAACATGTGTCTAAATATATGTATATCTAAGTAAACCTATGTGTTTGAATATATATATATATGTGTGTGTGTGTGTGTGTGTGTGTGTGTGTGTGTGTGTGTGTGTGTGTGTGTGTGTGTGTGTGTGTGTGTGTGTGTGTGTGTGTGTGTGTGTGTGATTAAAACTATGTATATAAATATATGCATATCTTATTAGACCTATGTACTTGAATATCTATATATCTACATAAACTTATGTATCAAACTATGTATATAAATATATGCATATCTTATTAGACCTATGTACTTGAATATCTATATATCTACATAAACTTATGTATCTAAATATTTGTATATCTGAGTAAACCTATATATCTAAATATCTGTATATCTGAGTAAACCTATGTATCTGAATAATTGTATACCTAAGTAAACCTATGTATCTAAAAATCTATATATTTGAGTAACCCTATGTATATGAATATCTATATATCTGAGTAAACCTATGTATTTGAACCAATTTGTGTATATGTGTAAATCTATAAAAATAATATGTATATGTCCCCCTTTTGGTGAGAGAGTTGAAACTATGGTAAGGGTGTCTAACAAAAAGTGATACCAACCAATATGTTAGTGATAGCTAACTAGGGTAATGTTGTTTTTAAGTTTGATTAATTTTTTAATTGTAACATAGTTGTTTATTTTTAAATTGGTAGTAGGATATACCTTTGGTTTATATTGAGTTTATTAAGTAAATGTAGGTTATATCATTTTTTAGCGTCAAATTTGATTGAGATAGTAGTGTAACTAGTACATGGTGAAGCATATTAGGGTCAAGTCCCACGCATAAGAAATGGGTAGCAAATCAGAGCTATGGTTCTCTATATATCACATTTAGAAGAAATTGGTATTTGTTGGAAAAATTGGCACATAAGTTCAACCTTAGGTAGGTGGAATTTGTAAAATGTGGCTAAAATGGTTTGGTTTATTGGTTTGACAATTCATTTAAACCATTTGACTTGATAATGATTATTTGTTATAAGCTAGAAAACATGCCAAGGAGATGGGGACTGAGTGTGACCCAGTATGAGGAGGTGGAGGTACTTATCCAAGATGGGGATGAGGTTACCCTGGTAAGGAATCTATCCTTTTTCCCTATTTTTGAAATATTTAGTACATTTTCTATCATTTTTAGTGAAAATTTGGTAATTTAGGGCCATTTTGGGAAATGTGGCACTATTATCCTGAGAATATCATTAATGTCCAGAATAGGGCACTAGTGTCTTCGATAGGGAGATACTATCTAGAGATATTATCCCATATGTATCACTAGTGTCCATTAAGCCAAGTTTTCATGTTTCTTATTTTTGATTGGTGTTTTAAGACTATTGTTGTATATTTGTCTAGTATTCCATGATGTTAATGATGGTTTTGGCTATATTTTATAGGCAGATGTGCATATGAGAAAGTTTTAGAGTTTTTCAATGATGGAGACTTTATGTGGATTACCCCTGATAGATGAGGAGAGGGTTGTGGTAGATGGATCTGGTTTGGGCCACATGGCATCATTAGCTCTGGTAGCCTAGGACAAACATATGATGATAACATTGTGCAAGATGTAGAATGTGAATACAAGTATTTTGGTTACCTTTTGGAGAGATGACTGTCACATTGGAGGATGTCTATAAGAAGCCAAGATTTATGATTATTAGTCAGAGGGTAGTGTTACAAGAGGCCACTAGTGATTGAGCTATACATTAGGCTATGAGGTATTTTTTAGCAATGCTCGTAGAGATTCATTAGGCAAGAAGTAACAATGATGAATTGTTTTTATTGATTGTTACATCGAATGTTCTGTGGTTATAAGAGTTTTTAGTGGTTTTGTTAGCTTCATTTATTGTTATGGATGGGATCAAGTTATCAATCTCATATAGGATACATGGGATAGTATAGGATATAGAGGATCACAACACCATGTACTCTTGGGGTCACACTATACTAGCCCACTTGTATTGGGATTTATACTTCTTCACTTAGGAGATATGTGTAGGTGGTATTAGGTCTTTTACATCATTGCATTATTAGGATTATGAGCATGTGGTAGTGATTATACTAGTGTTGCCTTAATGATCTTACAGGGATCACCCCCAAACATTTATATAGAGGTGGACTGGTACAACCCATTTACCTTAGATAAGCATGATGCAATTTTAATAGGTGTTGGATAGGTTGATAGTAAGAGATATTATCTAGAGACCCTATAAGGGATATGAGGATGGCCTACTAAAATTATGCTTTGATCTCTATGATCTCTACCAAATATATTAATTAGTTGTTAAACTATGTTATGTTTTTTATGATATCTATCAAATATCTTAATTAGCTATTGAACTATGTTCTAATTTATTTGAAATCTGGTAAATATCTTAATTAGTTATTGAATTATGTTCTAATTTTTGTGATCCCTGACAAATATCTTAATCAGATATTGAATTGTGTTTTAATTTATATGATTTTTGGAAAATATCTTAATTAGCTATTGAATTGTAACTAGGGATTGAATTACTTTCCATTTTTTTACCATGCTACTATAAGTAGGTGGATCTTTGTGAATTCCCTGCCATCTCTGCTGACTCTATGGTACACAAGATTTATCATAAGTAGGTGTCCTAGAAACCATATGAAAGTAATGTCTTGGGATAACTCAGTCATATAGGAGTGTGATCTAGGATATTATGGATACTGAGATCTCAATGCCCCTTGTGAAATACTATAACCTTTGTTGACATACTCATCAATATAGTCTCAAAGTGCATAATAGCTGTTATCTGAATGTCCATTTATCTTATGAAATTTTCAATATGGTTTATTATGTATCCTATGAAGATGATGTGTTGGATGGTGATGATCAGAAGGAAGTGTGATCATATCCTTATCTAATAATGTAATTAAGGTATCATGAGTTTTATCTCTATCTAGAAACTATATATCCCCTCTATTGGTGTCCTAAGCTCTACTCACTACAGGAGATTCTATTTGAAGTGGATATTTACCCTTGTTGAGTATATTTATTGGTTGTTTTTATTCCACCTTTTTCTTAAGAAATCTTTTTGTGTGTTCCTCTACCAAATTAAATGATTGTGGTTGTGGAAAATCTACATCCCAATCTACCTTTGAATTTGTCTCACTTAGTCCGAACCTTTTCTCTAACCCAAAGTTGTGTAACATAGATGTCTGAATGATTTGGATATCTTGTATATCAATTTATACTTAAGAGGAAGAATGAATACTCTATCAAACATGTATTGTACCTCTAAATCTGTCAGTTAGTAGATCAATTGATGCATACATATTTGGTATATTATAATGTATTTATTTAATGTTTTTAACTAACCTTAGTTTAGTGAAGGCAACCTCTCATATGTGACTCGAGGTCCCTTCTAAATATAATGCATGATAAATACCTCTTCTAACTCATCATATGTTTATAATGAACCACTAAGGAGTGAATGATGAAATTGCTTTAATGCCCAACCTTCTAGAGCCCTAGGAAATAACTATAAGAATATTAAATTGCTAGTGATAGGTGCCATATCTTTCCTATAAGCTTTGAGATGCAAGTATGGATGTCCATGTCCATTAAACTTTGGTAATGCTAGTTTTTGTAACTTTGAAGGCAACATTGCATTGAAAATTTTGCATAGGATGGGATTGTTATGGATGGCATTGGAATCCTCCCATGAGTGATATATTTTACTTTCCAATGTGAGATGGTGTACTTGTTGTTATAAAACACCCATAACATACATCAAAGATATTACCTCTTATGAAGGTATATCAACATTATCAATGGGTTCATTTAAATCTTTAATCTTATTATTAATATTATCCATTGGTACATTACATCATAGAATATAACTAAGTTTGCTCACCATAACTTTTGGAGGGGTGATAGCTTGGACCTGGTTAGGGGGAAATAAGCTATCACCCTCATGTAAGTTAGGATGAGAAATGGGTTACAAATTAGTAAGGGGTTGAGGGAGATTCATTGGTATCTCTTATTTATTTAATTTTCAAAAAAGTATCATGTGCTAATGGACTAGAAGATACATTATTATGATGCAAATGTAAGTTATGTAAACTATGAACATAAGAATAAGTGTGTCTATGTTTTTTATCATCTGATAAGAAATCAATTTGAACATGAGGAATGGGAGAAGTAGGGAGATATTTAGAAGTATTATACTTACTTTCTTCTTCACTAACATCATAATAATCATTGTTATTCCATGGTTAATCAAAATCCAATTTTAATTCACTAGTAAAGGTAAGAGTAAAAAAAATTCTAGTCACATGTTCACTAAGAGAGAGAGAGTAGAATAAAATTTTAAATTTTACTACTATTCAATATATCATCATGTGTAGGTGTAATGTAATTCATGTCTTCACTAGGTATGTGTGAAGGGTAGAATAATTAGAAATCATGTTTTCATTTGGCATATTATGACATGTAAGAGAAGAGTTAGAGATATTTAATTTATCAACATTTTACAAAGAATCATTATGTTGAGCTTGGAATGTAAAATAAGGTGATAAAATAATTTCATCTACTTTAGTTTGTGCATTGGTAAAAGGTGTAATATAAATTGTACATGCTTTTTCAAATTTAACTAAGAAGGGTAAATAAGATGAAATTCTCTTTTCTATATTGCTTGAATCATGTGAAAGTAAATTTCATTTATTGCACTATATTATTTTAATTTAAATAAGGAGATAACAAAGTTGTTGAAAAGCTAGGATCACATTGGAACAAAGCATTACCAACAAGAGTTCTTTTGCCATTATATTTTTAGTTTAATTTTTAGGTGTGGCAGAAAAGGGAAAGGAAAGAGAAGAAGATTTATCTAGTATATCCTCATCAACAATTTCATTTTCATGCTCATAGTAATCCTCATATCCATCATTAGAAAAACAATCCAAATAATGAATAGCAATCACACAATAGGTATAATCTAATATAACATAGGTATATGTGCATCCATGGTAAATATTCAACCCAGTGTATAGAAAAAAGAATAGGATTGTACTTGAAACCCTAAAGACTAGTATTTAGATGTATAGGGACCTAGTATGTAGATCTAAGGTTTTAAGAGGGTTTATTGAAAAAATTAAAATTGTATTAAATTAATTAAAAGCTAATATAGGATTTATTTGGATCAATTAGGTTTTAAAAAAATTAGGAAAAAAATATAAACCCTAATTTAGTGCACAAAAAATTAAAGAAAGTAAACCCTAAGCTAAATGAGGGTTTTAAGCAATATTTAAAGTTGAGTTCACCAAATATTTTAACTATTTATGAATTATTAGATGTAAATCATAGGTTTTTAAAGGGTTGAGTATAGTAATAACTTGAAATAAATGTAGCAAATAGTTACTCTGATAGGTTCTTCCCAAAATAGTAAAGATGGTGAGAAAGTTAATTATCTAGAGAAAAACATATGTTTTTATAAGTCAGGAGGTTAGAATGGAATTGAAAATTAGTTAGGCATATTTGATTATGGGATTATAGTTTAAAATAGGCTTCAAATAATAGCTCCCTTATAAGGATAATAGCACCAAAAGTGTTAGTGTTCAATTATGGCGCTTGTGTCCTTTTTTAGAAGAGTTGCCTAAAACTTTTAGAGATATTGTGGGAAGGTTTCATAGATCTATAGGTGATTTTCTGTATTTTTAAAGTTCAAATGCATGGATAATTTTAATAAGGGACCCCTAAGGACTTACTATAAAATCTTGACGAATATTAGATTTTAGGTACAATTTCATTGGCAAATCTTTGGCAAAACCACCATGCCAATATAAATTGACTTGAGATTTCTATTAGATATTTCAAAAAAAATTATAAATAGATGGAGAATCAAGTGTCATATTTAAATCTATAAATAATTACAAAAAATCCAATGAATAAAGAGGTTAAAGGATGAGAATTCTAAAATTGAGATCTTATTTATGGTTCCTTCTTTTTAATGATTAAATTTTTCATTATTTAAAAAAATTAAATTTGTCCCTTTTAAGTGCTAAATTTTATGGCCATGTGACTAAGTATAAATTGAGTTCATACCTCTTTAAGTCTCTCAAAAGACCAACAAGATAATATAATAAATTGAGTGTAGTAAAAATTGTGACAAAAAATCAAAGTATTTAGTATAAACCAAGTATGGGGACATAAGGAAAGACAACTTTGAAAAGTGAGGATGACATAACTAAAAAATATATTCAATACATTTTAATAGTTTTAAAATTATAAATTATATAATAAGATTTGTAAAATATCTAAACCACATACATATTGTCCTGTCAAATATTTCTTTATTTCAATTAGCAAACCATACCAACTAGAATATAATTATTACCTTAAACATTTAAAAATAAAATATAGTATGATCATGAGGTTTTGTTGCATTTATTCAATTTGTTCTTTGTGCATTATTTAAAAGAAGTATCTTGAATATCATTATTTCTCAGAGGAAATTAATTTCTTGTTTGTTTAAAATAAGTATGGGGGAAAGACCAACCAGTAATATAATAAACTGACTATAGCAAAAATGTAATGAATAAATATAATGATAATTTCCCTGAAAATCATTTATTTAAAGATATTTGCTCAAAACATTGTCTTTCAAATATCTTAACCATTTACATAATCAATAATGATAAGGTCTACCAAAATGTCATAACCATATCCATAAGCAATAATGGCCTTTCAAATATTTTTTTATTTAAATTAACAAATAATGCTAATCAAAATATAATTATTAACTTAATTTTTTTTTTTTAATACAATATGATCATGAGGCTCTGTTGCATTTATTCAGTTTGTTCTTTGTGCATTTTTAAAAAGAAGTATCATGTCATTATTTCTCAAAGGAAATCAATTTATTATTTGTTTAATATAAGTATATGGTAAAGACTAACCATATAGAATAATAATGTGAGTATAGAAAAAATAGTGATAAAAAAATTAGAGTATAGAGTATAAACAAACTATGGGGCCATAGGGCAAGATAACTATGAAAATTGAGGATGACATAACTGAAAAAATATTCAAAAAAATCATAATTTTAAAATTATAAACTATATCATAAAGTTTGTCAAAATATCTTAACTGCATCCATATTGGCCTTTCAAATATTTTTTATTTCAATTAAAAAACCATGCCAACTAGAATATACTTATTACCTTAAACATTTAAAAAGAAAATACAGTATGATCATGAGGCTCCAAGACTCTTTTTGTCAAATACATATGGTAAGATCATGTGTATTACTTATTACAAACTAAGTACAAACCACAACTCCCACTTTTGACATAGTTGGTTGATCTAATAGACTCAAAGATGTTTCTATTATAAGGGATCAATTTTTTTAGGTTGTATCTTCTATAAGTTACACTTGAAGGAAATTACAAAATGTTTCTCTTCAGAGATTAGATATCATTTTCCTTGGGATGAATTACTAGAATCCATGGTTGTGATGTACCCTCAATATTGTAAAAATGTTAACTCATCAAATTTTTAGAATAAAATCCAAACCTTGGCCCAACACTTTTGCAAGAGTGTAGAATTGAATCGTTAACAAACTGAAGGAATTTTAGATTTTTCAAAGCTAAAGGGGAGATTTGTTCAATTTACCACAAGTTTTGGACCATGCTTTTGAAGATGGATCAATCATTAGAATATGGACTACATTAATTTTGAGTGAAATACCATGTGATGGTATCTTAAAATATTTTAATCTTGCTAATTTATGCCAAACAATGATTTTGGGCTCAGTGGAAGATGAAATTTTTTTTAGTGCATTGTCATTTTAAAATTAAAAGTTAAGAAATAAGCTTGACAAAAATTGGAGACTTTCTTGAGGCTCTATACAACTAGATACAATGTCCTCAATTTTCCATTTGATAGAGCTATGGCAATTTGGTATTCAACATCTAAAAGAAAATGATTGACTAATAATTCTTTAAACACACTACAGTTCTACAATACTAGATCCAAGTCTAACAATTTTTTAAGAGAATGCAAATAACAATTATCAAGAAAAAAAATGAATAAAATTGGCATGTTGAAATTTTAAATTTAGGCATCTAAAATCAGAGGTTAATCAAGGAAGGACAACAAATTTTGTGAACAATTTTGAGATTTATTTTATCAAAGTTTTGAGAAAGCTTGTTGAAGATAATTCAGAGTGTATAAATGATTAAGAGCTAATTTGTGTATATTTTTTTGTTTAATTAAGATAAAATGTCTATAAAAGTTTTAAACTCTATTATAGAGATGCATACGTATATTGTGGTGTTCTCTTATTATTTTATACTAAGTAGGTATATTTTTGTGTTATTTTTATTAAGAGAACATGTCTATAATAGTTTCAAACTCTATTATAGATATTCATAAGTATATTTTGGTGTTCCCTTGTTATTTTATACCAAACTTATTTGATTTATCTATAGTGTAATGAACTTTAAGTATCTATATTAGACCAACAACTTCACTTCTACCAATAGTTTGCATAAATGACTAGAAAATTTGAGAAAACCATAATATATGTATTTGATCAACTTTCATTATTCTCATGGGTGATGTTTTGGACCAACATTAAATTATTCCTTAGATCCCCTCAATATGGCAACACCAATTCACTAAAAATGAGTCAAAATCTAAACCTCGATCCCATAGCTTTAATTCCACCTACATTGCATTCAATGCTAGAAATAAAATAAACATTGGGTTTAAAAATTATTTATCATTAAGTTTTTTAGTCATTTAAATGATATAAGGAAGAGCGCGTTTGTTTTACTCAATTTTATAAATGTGTTAATGACCATTTGTGACTTAGGGCACAATAATATTAAGGTAATAATTATATTTTGGATGGCATGGTTTGTTAATTGAAATAAAAAAATATTTGAAAGGCCATTATTGATTATGGATATGGTTAAGATATTTTGGTAGACCTTATCATTATTGATTATGGATATGGTTATGGAATTATCATTATATTTATTCATTTTAATATAGATGATTATGTATGTAAACAACTACTATTAGTCTTCAGAACAAAATAAACACAAATCCATACCTTGCAATCACAAGGAAACCAGCGTATAAATTGTTTACACCTTCATTTCCAACCTCTCATCCCAATATTTTGAATACCAGAGCTTCACTTATGCCAATAGCTTGCATCATTGACTATAAAAATAAAAAAACCATCACATATTTATTAAAGCAGCTTAATTATGCTCAAATGCATATGCATCTCTATAATAGAGTTTGCAACTATTATAGACATGTTCTCTTAATCAAATAAAATATTGAGATCAATTGTTTCATGCACAATCATCCATCTTAAAATGAATAAATATAATGATAAGTTCCCTAAAAATCATTTATTTAAATATATTGGCTTGCCATCCTCTCTATTCAAAGTTGTCTTTCCATATGGCCCCATACTCCATTTAAGGTAATAATAATATTTTGATTGGTATGGTTTATTAATTGAAATTTAAAAAAAATTGAAAGGCCATTATTGATTATGGATATGGTTAAGACCATTTTGGCAGACCTTATTTTATAGTTTATATCTCACTATAAAATATATGTATATGTGATCAAATTTTAAATAATATAATCTAACCTATCAAATAGAGTAAAGATTATAGAAGAGGCAATATCTTGAAAGAAAGATTTTTTATTCTATCAAAGTGTTTTATCAATTTCTTGATATCCCTTTTATGAAATGAAATCAACCAAGAGAGAAAAAAAATTAATGTACTCAATGTATAATTACATATTAGTCTCTTATAAATCAATCTCTTGGTATCCCTTTTATATCTTAGATTAGTATTTTGAAATACTAACAAAGGTCTATACTCAATGTGTACTAAGTACTGCACATAATTTTATTGTATGTACTGCACAAAAAGAGCCCTTGAGAACCATATTTTTGGGACATGAAGGATATATATATATATATATATATATATATATATATATATATATATATATATATATATATATATATATATATATATATATATAACAAACCTCTCCCTCAAGATCACATTGAATCTTGATCATGTTACAGAAATTTATTTACCTATTTTGGCAAGGCTAAAACATGATCAATATGTAAAAACAACTTTTAAAAAATATTATAAAACATTAAAATCTTTGTGTGTTTCCATAATTGTTTAGTTAAAGAGTAAACCATTCAAACATACTTTTCTATAGGAAATAAAATAATGCCATGTATTTATCAAAACTACCAAAAATAATATCAACATACTCAAAAATATCAAGATGGTATTTAATCCCAAGTATCAACATAAATTTAAACACAAGAATTTAAGTTTTAATCAGAGTTTGTATCAGAAATGAAACTTATTAAATGGGCACCCTTATTTGAAAAAAGATAAATTTTATTTTATTAACAAGAATTTTGAAGCGGCTTTAGTACCTACGATTAGTTGAGAAAATGTCTAGTTTTGAATTAGCTTTGATTATAACTTGAAGAAGGTTGTGTAGATTTTATTTTTATGTTATATAAGATCATAATAATGTCAATAAAATTTGTTACTATAATAAATGGTTCTTATAACATTTATTGTGATTTTGTACAAGCAGTAAAGGAATATAATATGTAAAATTTACAATTTAGTACTTATAATTAATATATAGAATATTATAAATTACAATAAAAATTGATATGAATATGTTATAATTAATAATATATAATATATTATATGTAGTCTTATAAATTTATATTAAATAAGATAATGCTAGTTATTATATAAATATTATTTTATATAATATATATTTTATTATAGTTTTAAATTGTGAAAAAAAATCTAATTGTCGAAAATGGTTAATTAGAGAAAAGGAAGGTGAACCATATATCTTTGTACAAAGAATTATAATGGCCCTGCAGAAATAGGTTAATGCCTAAATGCCATATCATAAATTGTCTTATCACTCTGCTCCAAGATAGATATTGTCTAAAGAGGATATTTTCAGCATTATTTTATTCATGTCTTCCCTGAACTCTTTTGAACAAATTATCATCTAAATTATTTTGTAAAGGTTGTAGGTAAAAATGTTTAAGTAGTTACAATATTTGACAATAGTTATTAAACTCTACTAAGTTTAATAGTAATTAAAAGTTTTGCAATAAAAAAATATTACAAATAAATTGACAACTTTGAGTAGTTATTGTATTTTATATGAATTAATTTGAATCCTCCATAATAAAAGAATGCCTAATGTATAACTAAATAAATAATTGACCAGATTTAATTTAATTTTTTTTTCTAAATACACTACCAAATAATCACATTTAACCTAATATTATTGAATTTTTTTTTAGGTTTTTGTTGTTGATATTCTTTGATTAGTATTAATGTGGAATAATGAATCCCTACCCATAACATTTTTATTGTAAACATCGATATACTTTATATTCCTTTGTTTCAACTTATACCACCTCAAATATGCATATGGATACATGAAATATGATATAACACCATAGATATGCCCACAACTTGGAGGTAGAGGAGTTATGCTTAAGTAGAATGAAGTCATTTGACGTTCAACATATTAATATATAGTAAAAATATAAAAAGAAAAAGAAAAAACAAATAATCTGAGACTTTTCTGACAGTGTTGCATGGCATCTTTTTGCTTGCTTGCCCCCTGCCAATAAGATCTCAAGCTCTGACACCTCAAAATTGTAACTTACCACTTGTCATGATGTCATTCTTTCCCAAGCTCTACGAAGGTCTGATCGACTAATAACCCAGGACATGATAAAATTGACACTCGAGATTGCCAACAAACATTTGTTGACCTCCCATTGGATGCACATGCTAACACGTTATCAGACCCGTGAGGTGCTCAAACTCATAACCAATGAATCTAACTCAGGGAAGATGTGGCACATTGCCATTTATCCATAATAGAGATCAATTAGCTATAGTTAGAGTTGAGTAGGTGGAGAAGACTTATAGGCAAGTTCAAAGTAAGGTAGATTACCCTAAATAGTGAATGTTGTAGAAAATTAAGAAGAAAGTGTTATTTTGGACCTATCTTCCCCTGTCTGTCTTAGGATGCTACTGCTACATATGGTTTTTAAAATATTCTAAGTAGCATTATACACATGAGACCCAAATCACCCATAATTATATCCCTTAACATCCTTGGGTACTTCATCATCAAAGTTAGAAGTTATGGGCATGGGTCATCTAGACAAATTTATATATTACATATCTATGGACTGAAAATTAAAGTGTTTGAGATTGAGATTTGTAGGACTGAAGAGAATAGATATATGCACCTGTAAGAATCAAAGGCCTCATAGTAAGGGAATGAAAGACCCTATCCCATGTGATATGTAGCAAGAAATATACCAATTCAATCATATAATTGCTAGGTTTGAAGGAGTGATCAATATTATTTAAGAGTAGTTGATACACTAACAGAAGAAAAAAATTAAAAGAAAAGTTTTTTTTTAGTTGAATGAATGATGATATAAATCTGCACTCCCATGATCATGAAGAAATTATCCTTGCTACGGTGCATGCTCCACATGTGAGAATCCACATCAATCATGTACTCCACAACTTCCTTCCTCAATGGCGGTTATGCCCTGCTGAGCCTCATAGCCACAATATTCATTACCTGGTACTGTAGGGTCTCCAGTCGACCCACACTCAATAGATGCAAATAAAACATCTTGGGAAATAGTGGTAAAAAGCTCTGGAAGTCTATGGAGAAAGCTCTTCGGTGTGAGAATCAATGATGCACCTAGATATTATTATATTATTATTTCAAATATCAATGTTATATATTTAAATTAAAAAAATGAAGGAAATAAAATATAAGAGGATTTTTTTTATGGATATGACAAAAATATTTCTTTAATTTATTAATGCTAAATCTTTGAATTTCTCAAAAAAAATTATCATATCATCAATAATCAACCAATAAAAATACATAAAAATAAAACTTTTTTAATTTTTTTTAAATGTTCAAATTTCAAATATTTATAATTTTTATTGATATTAATGTAATGGATTTGGTTGCAAGAGCTCTGCTAGGGTTTCGGTATGGCTCCATTACTCTGCATGCCTTGCCTTGTCTAAGTGTCATATTACCGATCCTTTAAGATCCAAGCACGATAGTCTGCATTAAATATTGAGGTGACCTAACCTTTCTACCCTTTGGGTGGTGGCCTTTATTTATGGCCTCACACTCCTTATCTACATCTATTTATATAGGAGTGGTTGGAGCATTGAGCCATGGTGCCCAAATGAGTGAGGAAATTTGTCTTGAAAGTTTATGATGAGGTAATGAAACCTTCCCTTCTATTTCCTCTCTCGATGTTATTATAGTTGCCACTGAATTTGATAAGGCATGCAACCTTCTTGCTCCATGTTCTCTGATTGCTTACTTTGTGGGTAGAGTCCCCCCTGAGAGCCTCCTCAAATAGTGGCTTCACAACCACTAGGATATTATTAAATTGGAGGGTATTCAAAATCTTACTCACGGCTTTTTCCTTTTTTGCTTTAGTAATCTTGAACATTGCAAGAGAATTTTGAGCCATGGCCCATGGTTCATTAGAAATTATCTAGTTGTCTTCTCGCAATGGGTGGCTAATTTTCAAGTCTCTGAGCAAGCTAAGCTCAAAGTGTCGATCTGGGTGGAATTTCTTGGTCTCCCTCTTCCCCTTTAGGGTTTCATTGACCAACTAGCCCTTACACTTGGCAAGGTTATCTATCATGAATAGCCCAAGTTTTTCTTGGCAAGGCCACAAAAGAGAATCTACACAGAGGTTGACCTAGAAAAGGACCTTAAGGACTCCATTGAAATTCAAATAAGGATTAATAGATTCACCTAGAAGGTTCATTACATTAACTTACCTAATACCTGCTTCCAGTGTCAGTCCCCTAATCATATGATTTATGAGTGTCATATTATCATCCCCCCTCCAGAGTTCTCTAATAAATCACCTTTGATTGAGCTGACCCCCCAGCCTAAGTCTTTGATTGATAGATGCATGGTGGTCACCAATAAAAGGGATCCAAATAATAGCAGGAACATTACCAAGGCACAAATGACCATTTACAAACTAGTGAGTACTTCAAACCCCTCAGATGCACTTTCAACCACCACCACTACCCCGTAGCCTGTCAACCCCTCTTCTATAGAACAACACACAACAACTGCTATCAAAAAACAACTTTCACCTATCATCAAAACACCTCAGGATATGAGTTCACTTCTTCCTTTGTATAAGGGGGACACCCCAAGTAACCACTTTTTATTTGCCTCTCATACCTCCATTAGCAACCCTACAAATTATGTGTCTATTGATGAGAATGGGACCATTTTGGTAGAAAGGAAAACTTTTCTTTTGATATCTCATAGTCCCTCACCTACTAGTCATGAGGACTATACTCAGGGCAAGCGTCATATTTTCTCTATAAGAGATGTAGCCCGCACTTCTCAGTCTTTTATGAGCCACTTTCGACCCTTGGTCGATGGAGGTGATGACATGTATCTTGATGAGTGTTAAATGTTTGTTTACTCTTGGAATGTACGTGGACTTACTGAAACCACTAGGAGATATCTAGTACAAGATAATTGTCAACATTTTGAGAATATGAATGTGTTTTGCCTGCAAGAGGTAAAAGTTTTTAGCTTTTTGTTATTTTCTACTCTTTGTACCATCTGGCCCATAGTTATGCCTTTTTTTACCTCCCATGAGGCTGGTAAAGGTGGTGTGTCCACCCTTCTCTCTAAAAAATTAGGCTCACATGTCATTTCTTGGGGAATTGACCCCTCACAAAGGGTGCTTTAGGTCCTTTTTGACCTTGATAATCACATTGTGGCGCTGGCCAACATATATGCCTCTAATGATGCTATCTATAGGTCAAGGTTATGATAGTGTCTTGTTGACTCCTTGCTCAATGCTTATTGGGTACTCTACAGTGATTTCAACATGGTGGAATCCCCAGAGAACAAGGTTGGTCTCTCTCTCATGCATTGGTGTGTAGGTGAGAGAGAAGTCTAGTTTTACATGAGGAATAAGCTTGGTCTGTATGATCCTAACCAGGGCTAGAAGTTAGCAAACCATACCTTTTTCACTTGGTCCAATTTCTAGCAAGGAGATGATTGAGTTTTAATTATATTGGATTGAGTTCTTGTGGCAGACAACAATTTTTTCCATATCCCTAGTAGAGCAGGCCCACCAGTAGTGGTTTGTGAGACCATGATTTTATTAGACCACCACCTATTTCTTTTCAGGTGGTTAAGAATTCTATGCTAGCTAGGTTGCATTCTTCTTAATTCTATCTCAACATGGCACATCTTTTCCACCAAAGAATGAGAGAGTATATTCTTATAATCTAGAATTTAGCAGCTCAGCCCCTTGGTGAAGTAGGATGGATTGAGTGGTGGGAGGATGCTATTACTCTCACCACCACTTTCCTCAAATCATTTGGAAAGCAAGCCACCCTCTTCCATAAATGAGAGCATGAAGATTCATACCAAGAGTATGTGCTAGCCTCCAGGGAACTGGATAATAATCCTTTTGATATTTCCCTCTAGGCTAAAATTACCATGTGGAAACACAAGCTTAAGCTCGAAGAGAATTACCAGGCAAGAGGGGCACAAATTAGAGCTCAGCTCCATTGGTTGAAGGTTGGTGACAAAGTTTCTAAAGAATTTTTTGTGTTTTTACATGCTAGAAAAACCTCTAATAAGATTAAAAACATAAAAAAGGGTAGAAACTCTTAACAGACTCCAAGATGTCTTAGCAAATTTTACTGAGCATTATAAGAAAGTGTTTACAATGCAACCCAATTCTCTTGGTAAGGAAGAATCCTTTCTCAGGTGTATGCTAGCCATGCCATAAAAAATATTTGAGGCTTAACATGTGGCTTGTGACCATCTTCTTGACATCAGTGGTCTTAAGGAAACTACTTTCTCTATGGCTTCTAATAAAGCCCCAGAAGTAGATGGTTTCCCATGGGAGTTCTACCAAACTTTTTGGGATCTTTTTGGCCCAGATCTACATAAATTCTATCTCGAAGCCATGAAGAGGGGGTTGTTTGGGCCTGCCATCAATAAATGAAATATTAAATTTATCCCCAAAGAAGGAGATCCTGAGTTTATCACTAGCTAGAGGTTGATCACCCTATTGAATGTTTCTTACAAGATCATTGCTAAAGCGCTCACACTCAAGCTGAGACATCTTATTCCCTTGATCATTAGAAGTGATTAGATAGGGTTTATTAAGAACCATTTCATCCTTGATAATATCATTGTTTTTTGGGAAGGCATGTAATGGGCCCGTGCCTCCAACCAAAAATCTCTATTCATCAAGATTGATTTTGAGAAAGCATATGAAAATTGAATGGCCTTTTATCCTTTCTATGCTTCAGGCTATTGGTTTTGACCCCCATTTTATTCAATCTGTTTGAATGATGTTCAAAGATGTTGCAGCTTGTCACACCATTAATGGGTCTCTTTCTTAATGGTTTGAGCTTCAACAATCTATTAGAAAGGGATGACCACTTATTCCAACCCTTTATGTTATTACGATATAAGGTTTCAACTACCTTTTATCAGACTTTACCTCCAGGTGTTTAATCAAAGGAATCACCTTGCCTAATACCTTGTAGGAGTTGGTTAATGGGAATTTTGTGGATGATTCTTTTTTTATGCTTTAGGAGGAATAAGATTTGATGAAAAATGCTTTATTTTACCTGGACACCTTTTTCCAAGCTTCAGGTTCATCCATTCAATGAAAGAAGACTAGATGCTATAGATAGTCTATATCCCCTAGACCAAGCTACCTTGTCGATTATCATTGGATTTGGATTGCCCATGGTGAGTAATTCAAGTATTTAGGCATTCCCTTTGCCTTTTAGTCTTCCCTGACTGAGCTTTGGAATTATGTCATTTCAAGGGTGGAAAAGAAGATTACCTATTGGGTTACCAAACTATTATCTATGGTAGACAAGTTCCAAATTTGTTCCAAGGTCCTAGCAGCCACCCATGTTTACTATTCTACATGTTGAGATCCATCTAAAGTGGCCTATAGAAGACTCGAGAAGATTCTTTAGGATTTCATTTGGGCCAATACTGATGGGAAGAATGGTTTTCATTGGATGGCCTAGGATTTGTGTTGTAGACCTAGAGAAGCTAGGGAGCTTGGTCTCATTGATGTTAGAATTTAAGGGTTTGCTCTCACTACCAAATGGGTTATTCATTGCTTCCAAGGGAATCAGGCTTGGAAAATCCTAGTCTAACATTGTATTACCCAGGGGGTTCCTCTTGGGAGACAAGCCTGGAAAGAGTTAAACTTTAAGACCATTCTTCTTACACCGATCAATGTGAAAATTCAATGCACTTTTGTTATTAAGAGCATCTGGAAAAGTTGGGAGCTTCTCAAACCCTCACTAATATGGAAAGGGGAAAAATTTAGGCTAAGGCTTTCTATTAATTTAGAATCCCTTTGGTGGTCTCCTTCGATCAAATTTCATAATGTCCCTTTTGCCCAGGTTCCCTGGATTAAGATCTTTCAGCTCTTTAGACAAGGGATCAAAACCATTAGGGACTTGTTTTGTCATCAAACTAGGGATTGGATTCCTTGGGACCAGCTTAAAAGGAAATTTAATTTGCTCAATAATGATGCTAAGTCCATCAAGGAAATTCAAGAAACCATTCCAAACTCTTTAATCCACAAAATTGGTGTTTCCACAAGAGTTCCATGGTGGAGGGATTGGAATTGGCCTACGACCACCCCTTTTAGAAACTACACTCACAACTTGGGGTATCAAATTCTAATTCATAAATTTCTTCCCTTAGAAAAGTTGAACAAGGTCTGGAATATAAAATCTCACCATGTAGTGTGGGCCATAATATTTCCCAAGCTATGGAGCATGCCCATTAAGCCTAAAAAAGATCATTTTCTTTGGTGTTTGCTTTACCATGGGCCCTCACTGGGAGAATGACTCAAGCATCTTGGGGTTGCCAATCCCTTGTGCCCAACCTACAGGCAACTTGAATTAGTTAAACATTTGTTCTAGTTTTGTTTGTATGCCCAGTCTACTTGGAAGTGGATTCATGCATTGTTCTAGCCCTTTTGCACTGAGCCTTTCACTTGGAAAATTGCTCTCCTGGGGGACTTGACCCTTTTGCCTACAAAATGCAATAAGTTCTAGATTATTATTCATGTTGATAATGTTTTTTATATATGGAAAGACATAAATGATTCTATCTTTAATAAGCAACATTTAGATAGAAATTTATCTATTGCTAATAAAGTTAATGTTATCTCCAATTTGTCTCTTTAACTCTTTGATTGGACTGATAAAGTCCAGAGGGAATTGTCTCATCTTCAATCACTGATGGAGTATTGGATAGGTTCCCCTTGTGTTTTTAGTTGGGTACCTCCCTCGTCTACTTCTCACCAAGGTTTAGCTTCAATGTTTGATCTTGATTCAAAGAGATGGTGGTCCAGAGGGTAAAGAGGATGCTCCTTGTCCCCGTGTGGTCCCAGAAGGTCTCCGTCGAGGAGACTCTTAAAACATGGTGCTAGCTTGAACATTCATCATCATCAAGATGGTTAGGGGATTCAAACTTAGCCACAAATAGATGGTAAGGGGGATCCCCCTCCAACCAGATACCAACATGATGCATGGGACACTTCGCTTCCTCTACTAGATAAGTTTCCAAGGTTGGCTTCGACCTTTTCTCTATGGAGATTTGTTGAATAATTAAGGAATGATACTGAAGATAATGTTGGTGGCTGGGAACCCTTTAATGACTCTGAGGATCCACCTACTAATATGGGGTGGGGAGGAAAACCTGATAACTCCCCACCTCCACTTCCCCCCACCTCTATGTTCATGGTAACGACTTAATTATGTCATTTCCTTGCCCTTTTTTGATTGGCAGCATTTATTAAACTTTGTTCATACTTTTCTTGTGACCGTTAAGCATAGTTTGGCTTGTGGGTATGACCTCTCCACCCTTTTTTGTATGATTAGTTATACTTTTTAATGGTATAATATAAGCACGTTTCAATAATAAAAATATATATGATTTTTTTATATTGCATAGTTTTTAATACAGATTAATATGTAAAAGTGATTTCAATAGTATCTATAACACAAATATTAATAATGGACCTTATGAAATATAAATTCTCAATGTCTTGTATAAATTATATTACCTACTATGAAGCGGCTTTAGTACCTACGGCTAGTTGAGAAAGTGTCTAGTTGTGAAATAACTTTGATTATAACTTAAAGTAGGTTGTGTAGATTTTTTTAATGTTATATAAGATAATAATAATGTCAATAAAATTTGTTACTATAATAAATGGTTCTGATAACATTTATTGTGATTTTGTGTAGGCAGTAAAGGAGCATAATACGTAAAATTTACAATTTAGTGCCTATAATTAATATATAGAGTATTATAAATTATAATAATAATTAATATGAATATATTATAATTAATAATTAATAATATATTATAGGTAGTATTATAAATTTATAATATTTATTAAATAAGATAATGCTAGTTATTATATAAATATTATATATATATATATATATATATATATATATATATATATATATATATATATATATATATAATTTTAAATTGTGAAAATAAATCTAATTGTTGAAGATGGTTAATTATAAAAAAGGAAGGTGAACCATATATCTTTGTAAAGAGAATTATAATGGCCCCACAGGAAAAGGTTAATGCCTAAATGTCATACCATAAATTGTCTCGTCGCTCTGCTCTAAGATAGATATTGTCTAAAGAGGTATTTTTGGCATTATTTTATTCATGTCTTCCTCGAACTCATTTGAATAAATTATCATCTAAATTATTTTTTAAAGGTTGTAGGTACAAATGTTTAAGTGGTTGCAATATTTGACAATATTTATTAAACTCTACTAAGTTTAATAGTAATTAAAAGTTTTGCAATAAGAAAATATTACAAATAAATTGACAACTTTGATTAGTTATTGTATTTTATATGAATTAATTTATATCCTCCATAATAGAGGAATGCCTATCTACAAAATAAATATATTCAACTATATATAACTAAATAAATACTTCACCAGATTTAATTTATTTATTTTTTCTAAATACACTACCAAATAATCATATTTAACCTAATATTATTGGATTTTTTTTTAGGTTTTTGTTCTTGATATGCTTGGATTAGTATTAATGTGGAATAATGAATTCCTACCCATAACATTTTTATTGTAAACATCAATATACTTTATCTTCCTTTGTTTCTACTCATACCACCTCAAATACGTATATGGATACATGAAATATGGTACAATACCACAAATATATCCATGACTTGGAGGTAAAGGAGTTATGCTTAAGTAGAATGAAGTCATTTGATATTCAAAATAAAAATCTATAATAAAAATATAAAAATAAAAAGAAAAAATAAATAAGTTGAGACTTTTCTGATAGTGTCGTGTGGCATCTTCTTGCTCTCTCACCTCTTATCAATGAGATCTCAGGCTCTGACACCTTGAAACTACAAATTTCCACTTGTCATGATGTCATTGTTTCCCAAGCTCTATGAAGGTTTGACCGACTGACAGTCCAAGACATGCCAAAACTAACACCTGGGACTACCAACAAATGCTTGTCAACCTCCCATTAAATGCACATGCAAACATGTTATTAGACCCGTGAGGTGCTCGGACTCATAACTAATGAATTTGACCTGGGGAAGATGTGGCACATCACCATTGATCCATAATAGAGATCAATTAGCTATAGTTAGAGCTGAGTAGGTGGAGAAGACTAATATGTAAGTTTAAAGTAATGTACACTACCCTAAACTGGTGAATGTTGTAGAAAATTAAGAAGAAAGTGTTGTTCTAGACCTATCTTCCCTTATTTATCCTAGGATGCTACTGCTATGTATGGTGTTTAAAATATTCTAAGTAGCATTATACACATGAGACCCAAATCACCCATAATTAGATCCCTTAACATCCTTGGGTACTTCATCATCAAAGTTAGAAGTTATGGGCATGGGCCATCTGGACAAATTTATAGAATACATATCTACGAATTGAAAATTAAAGTTTTTGGGACTAAGATTAGTATCTCCTCGATGATTTCAAGATAGCATCAAATTTAAATCATAATGATCAACTTTGGATCCTCTAGGGGTAATATTGCGAGAGGACTGAAGAGAATAGATCTCTGAACTTGTAATAATCAAAGGCCTCAAAGTAAGAGAATGAAATACCCTAGCCCATGTGATATGTAGCAAGAAATGTACCAATTCAGTCATATGACTGATAGGTTTGTAGGAGTGATCAATATTATTTAAGAGTAGTTGATACACTAATAGAAGAAAAAATTAAAAGAGAAGAATTTTTTTCAAGTTAAATGAATGATGATAGAAATTTACACTCCCATGATCATGAATAAATTATTCTTACTATGACACATGATCCACATGTGAGAATCCACATCAATCATGTACTCCACAGCTTCCTTCCTCAGTAGAGGCTCTACTTTGATTAGCCTCATGGCCATGATATTCATTGCCTAGTACCACAAGGTTTCTAGTCGACCCACCCTCAACAGATGCAAATAATGCATCTTGGGCAACAATGGTAGAACTTTGGAAGTCTATTAATTATGTTTTAATAAAGTCTAGGAGTCATTTCACCTTAAATACGTATGTATCTTTCAATGTTTTGAATGTTTATAGGTATATTTGAAAATTTAGTGGTCAAATTTGAACCCATCCTAACTCATCTAAAGGCTCTAAATCTGTTAGAGAAGTACAGATTAAATAATGGTCGTAAAAAAAAACTTAAAATCTATAAAATAAATGATAATATAGAAATATGAAGTTATTATAAAAATGATAAAAGAAAGGTCTAGTTTAAAAACACCCCTCAAAAAAATTTAGTTAGATTGGTAAGTGGTATATGGTGACTAGATGTTTGGGTGGTTGTCCCTATGCCACTTAGGCATTTATGATGCACAATAATCAATAGGTACTAGAAGTAGGGAGTAGGACTAGGGACAAGGGACTGGGGAGATGGGAGTGGGACTGTGGGATGGATAAACAACTACCCATATTAATGGCATTTATGTGACACGACTCACTAGTCACCAATTAACACCATTACATTTACCCATACCATCAAAAAAGAAATTCCATCAAAATTACAATTTATATTTTGCTAAAATTTTAAGATTTAGCTAAAAATTGTTTTATAAAACAAAGGGAATTTTGTTAAAACTTGTAGTTTTCATTGCTCTTCCACTGTCAGTCAACACTAGCATCCCAATTAATTTGTTAAATTTATTTTAATGTTAGTTGCAAGCAATTAATAATGGTGGTGGCCACTAAGAGTGGGGGTGTGGGCTATTCTCTCTCTCACAACTTCACAAATAAATAATTCACAATGCATTTTAATTTAGCATAGCCATTATCTAAATTTATTTTAATGGTTTATTAGTCTGTGAGTGTAAAGTATTCACTTAGATTTTAATTTTTAAATCACCATTACTCGAGTCTTAACAAGGTAAGTTAGTGCAGGATTTCAACACTTCTATAACTCTAACAATAAATGCACATGTTGGAGGGGATAAATATAAAATAGTTGGATTTGTGCAAGGTTGTTTACAAATATTGATTGTGGTTTGTAGATCTAGGTAAATACATGGTTGCATTGATGTGGTATAAATCTATTAGGGATTCTATCTTCTAAGCTTCCATAGTCCTTTATAATGAAAAATAAAACATATCTATCCTTTGTATGATAATTGTGTCCTAGGTTTTAGGTATTTTTAAATATTTTGGGTATTTTGAAAGATTTTGGATTTTTTTTTTAACCTAGAGGTATCCCCGATCCCAATTGGGACACTGTGACTTCATCCAACGACCTTCATTGAGGTCAGCAGAGGTGAGACTAATCCTCTGGGGGTTATCGATGGGGCCCACACGCACCAGACAACCTTGAAAATTTAAGTGATGAGACTCGACCTCAGGACTTATATGGGATGAACCCAAATCCCTTAGCCAACTACGCCACTCGTTAAAATACTTGAAATTTTGAAAAAAATTGCACAATTTTTATCTAAATTTTTTTATTTATAATTATCATGAATTATGAAAGCATAAAATCTCTTGTTAAATTCAATTTTTCATTAAACCACTTACAATCATATGCTTTTACCCTTGCCAAGACTTGGGCGCACACTAATTTGTGTGCATTAATGTTTTAATCAAGTATTAATATGAGATTCTGAACCTTTCCAAATTCTTTCCTGAAAAAAGCTTATCAAAGTTTGTTATTAGTAACCCTCAACCAAGACAGTGTCCATTATGTTCAACTTTAAAAGGGGGAAGTGTATAGAAAACTTTACAAATTTATCATATCATAGTGGCTTAGTATTTATCTATAAAAATTATTAGGTCATGCCATAAATTTAACAAAAGTCGACACTAAACCATTTTGGATATTTTAGGGCACTAAAGGGTGCAATTTTTAGGTATTTTGAAAGATTTTGTTTATATATGTTATAGTGTATATATTTTTCTTATTTATATTACTAATTTGTAGTGAATACACATATATTATGTTTCATATATATATATATATATATATATATATTTTTATTTTTATTTTTTTTCTTTTTTTTCTTATTTATATTACTAATTTGTAGTGAATACACGTATATTATGTTTCATATATATATATATATATATATATATATATATATATATATATATATATATATATATATATATATATATATATACACACACACACACACACACACACACACACACACACACACACACACACACACACACACACACACACACACACACATACATACTATTAATTTGCAATGAATATGTGTGTGTGTGTGTGAGACCACTCTGAGTATAAATTGTATGCAAAGAGAAATGCAACTGATCTATAAATCAGTACTAGTTCGGAGAAGATAAACTCTACTTACACTTTCGATTGTTGATACATTAGATATTCGAGGTCATCACCAACATAGATATGTTAGACCTAGCCAAGAGATTTTTTACCACAATAAAATCACTAGGGAGGGTTTCAAAATCTTCACTCAATCAAAATAATGCAATCATCCTAACTAAGTCCTATGTTTTCATATTCACTAAAGTATAAATCAAAAAAGCAAATATAAAAGTCTAACCTAGTTCTCACTAAAGGTTGTGGCATAAAATAGGGGTGATAAACATTAAAATTAAACATGCATAGAAGACATATATTTGTGTCAATGTATACGAAATCCTAATGCATAGGAGAGAAATACAAATGCATATCTATCTACTTTTACAAAGGAGAAACAAAGTTAAGAATACTTACCTTTGAAGATAAACCTACCGAGCCTCAATCTCTTCGTTTGCCAAGGTGTTTTGCAAGCGGTTGTGGTATGTAAGGATGACAAGGGTAAATCAACTCTAGGCTACACAACCATCTATGCATCCAAAATACTTCTCCACAAGACAAGATCCGTATCTCCAAATAGAGTATGAAACCCTAAGCTATGCTCCTTGATTAGAATGGTGGATAAGCAAATGCATAATATATATCTTTTCTTATTATCTTCTCCTTATAAATGATGAAATGAGTGTGTTTATATAACTAGATCTAACCCTAATCCTTTCCAAAATTTTAGTTGATAGGGTCAGCTCAATCGACTCTTTATCGTTATTGACAAAATCAAATTAGGTCTTAGTCTAGGTTAACTGGGACGGCTCTTGTAATCAAGTTTTGTTAATTAGAGTACAAGCTCAATGGTGCTGACATTGTATCATACACTGTTAAAAATGAGTTTAGTAGAGGAAAGGGCTAATGAAGGTATAAAATGACTAGAGGAGGGTGCAAACGAGGAGGCAAATCTTAGGAGAATGTTTTTAGGAGATGGTTGTGTATATAATAAGTGGTAATAAAGACACAATAATCCAGTGAAACACCAATGGTCTACCCACCCCTTTCCTAGTGAACCTCTTAAAGCATGCACTCAAAGAGATTGAGACTTGACAAGTTCCTATAAGAGAGAAAAGATTAATAATTGATAAAGTTTGAAAATATTATGTGTATACATATGCCTCACTTGAATCTCATCACGTCTCACTCAGGTGCAATAGGGGATGGTGCTTCGAGAAAGAACATAATAACACACAATGTTGAAGCTAAATAATTTGCAATAAGGAAAAAATAAGATAAATAAAAAGACAAAATTAATAAACATATACCTTTACTTATCTTAGTGTTGTAGATAAAGAAAGAGATGTAAGAAATGTGAAGGTGTCCAATGTAGGGAACATTAGACGAACCTATATTACTTAGCAAAAAAGAGTGAAAAATCAAAATATTTGCAACAAATACATATAATAGGTGAAAAGATTTTCTACGATGTCAGGAATCCACAATATTTTATAGTTCAGAAAAAGAGCTAGTAGAAACAAAGATATGATTAAAATATGAAATCTGGAGGTAAATATTTGAAAGGTAAATAATTTGGAATAGTAAATCTAAATAGGGTGAAATTTTTTTTTTTATTGTTTTTACTATTATGAGAAAATAAAGCTTTAAGAGACCTAGTTAGAGACTAGAGAGCCATCATGGTGAGAAGACGACCGCTGAGATGGGGAGGATGCATTACAGCCACAATGAGTGTAACACAGGCAAGTAATTGGGAATTTTAAAATTTTGAATATTTTTATTTGAAATTAAGCTAAAAATAGAAAATTGACAGGTAGGCAAAATCTAGGCATCAGAGTGAACCCTAAGAAAATTTTAGGTAAACTAAGGGTAAAATGGGGCATTAGGTGGGAATAAGTTGGACTAATAAATGCCTAAGACATTTATGGTAAATGGTTAAAAAGTTGTTACTGTGAAAGAACAGAGTTGACCTGGGTGACTTAGTCTGTAAGGCAACCCAAAAAGATAGGGCTGACTACGTAGCAGTGGGTCGATTTAGTATATTAATGGGTGGCTAACTGTGTAACAGTAAGCCAACTTAATTGATAAAGGGAAAAAGGTCGACTGTGTATGACAAAGCCAACTTAATTTGTTAAATAGAATAGATATAATATCATAAAGCAATAGAATAGCTTATATATATAAAGATTTATTTCTAGTGTACTAGATATATACGTATCTTTCACACCATATTCTTGAATATCATTATAATTTACATTTTATTTTTAAAATAAATTATAATAATCATTTCATCTTAAATCTATATCTTTCATACCATGAAATTAATGTCATTATAATTTATAATTTTTTAAAATTAAATTATTTGCATATTCTTTCTGTGAGGAGGGGCATTGGATCTCTTAGTCATTCACCTTAAACATATAACATAACTTTTAGTGTCTTGAATGTTTATAGGTACATACAGGTGAGTCTTTAGGTTATTCATATGTTCCACTCCACCTTCATAGATCTTGGGAACTTGCATAACATCATGCATGAGATTTGGTTGACCAAAGGATACCTCATTCTTATTTCATGTCCCTTTTATGCTAGATGGGTTGCACAACTAAAAGTTGCGCCAAAAAGTGGCAACACAAAAACAACCAAATTGTTGCATGTATAGAAAATAAAATGGATATTTGATTTGAAAGATACAATATTTGTTATTTTTAATTATGTTTATCTATTCGAATTAAAATAGATCTTTGTAAATGGTTATAAATGGTTGTTGGTTTTATTGGTTTATATGACTGAGCCACTTCAATAGGGTAACTTTCAAAACAATTCAACAATAATAAAATTCACAATATAATGCTACAAGACTAACAACTACCATATATATATATATATATATATATATATACACTATAATTAGGTCATAATTATTGATGACAGTGATTGTAATGTGATGACATGTATGATTTGCAATGAGAGTGTGAATATGATAATAAAGATGAAATATTTGAGTGAGTGTTTTCCTATGATGATGTTCTTTTTGTAAAAATAGATGTTCTTTTTGTTAATCATTTTCTTCATGATGATGATGTGCATGGTTTTGTATTTATACTTTGTTCTCATAATATATTTCTTGGTGTTTTCTTGTTATGGTTTGGGTGAGCACCAAATTATATTAACTTAAGTGATATGTTGGCATTGTAAATATTCTATTCATTGTGTATATTTTGGTTATATAGGACCACAAAAGAAAGACTAAAGTAACACAATGCAAATCTAATTGCAATAATGGATATTCAATAATAATTGAGATTTTCAAAGAGAGGGTTTTAAAAATAATACTAAATTCTCAAAAATTTGTAAACACTTGGAAGATGAAATTATATGGAAATAAATCTAGGAAAAAATACAAGCAAAACCTATAAATTTCAAAGCAAACTAAAAACCTTCAAAAGTTTGACAAAAAATGTATTGCTATGTTCTTGGGTCTACTAGAAATATACTATTATCTTCATTTAAACCATAAGATTTCATTAAAAAAATTGATGATTTTGATCCTCTGGTATCAAGCATTGAAAACCTCACTTGAAAACCTCACTCAATTTTATGTAATTCCCTACAAGTCACTAAGGAATTGATCTCTCTTATTCGAACCCTAATCAACTTTCCTTGAAGCCCAATTCAATCTTCAACACTTTGTAAAACATTTGGAAACAACAAGAAGTTATGATGATGTAAGTGTCCTAATCCTTATCCTTAAATGGATGTAATGAACGTAAACATTATATGTTCTTTCATTAAATGCTTGACTTATCCTCTTTTGGTACATGGGTGTTGCTCTAACAAATGAAATTCTTGCTTTTAAAACTATAATGGATAGATCTATTGTATATCTCTTTATCCTAAATGCACTCATGTATATATAGATTTATCAAAATCAAATTAAGACCCTATTGTTGTATAAGATGATGCACAATGAGAAATATAATCAGACAAAAGGGCAAAACATTAGAAAACCCAAAAATAGGGGTCAAAGGACCCATAATATGCAAAAGACTAAGATTGTCCTATGTTATTGGATTGACCAGTAATGTATTGGTACATTCCTAGTCGGCTAAGATTGTATATGTATGGTCTTGAAAAAGCTATATTTTTTTTTTAAAATAGAGGAAGAAAGATATGAACAAGGAGGAGAGAAAAAGTGAAAGCAAGAAGAAAAAATGAGACATGGCCACACAAAGAAGAAGGTAAAGTCAACAAGAGAACACTGACTCAAAAGTATCATAAGTTGAATAAAAGTCAAGAAACATGTTAAAAGGTGATTAAAACATTAAATACATGTGCTAATAATATCATAATCTGAACCAATGATCCATAGTACACAAATAAACTGATACCATAACAATTAACTAGTTATATACCAAAATCAAGTGTTTATAATTATATAGAAATGATCTTTTCTCTTGTAATTATGCTTGTCACCTAAGGGAACTCAAGGAAATCCCTTAGAAGACAAATGTTCTTATCGTGTGAGCCTATATGCAAGGTGAGGTACATTAACATCCCATGAGAATAAACAAACTTTTAAAATACCTAGCTCTTACAAGCTAGTGCAACCACCTAACAACCTACCAATAATATCTAATAATATATCTAATAGTATAGATGTTTTAACTAATCCTAGAAAATGAATCCACAAGTTCGAAAATCTTAAAACCAACTTGAAAAATTAACACCACATATTACAACATATATGGATAATTGCATTAGGAAAAAGTATTGAGTAACACTACAATACTCTATATAAGACCTCTTGCTTGCTTGCATCCTTTCACTTATTAAAAATGACTTAAGACGCCATGCATATTTAGGATTCTAGAATGAGACTAGGATTCAATGAGGTGGTTTCAAAGTGGATGAGCACTTAACCAACTACGTTAAGACATGATGATTCATCTTTCTAGATGGTAGTTACACATGGCTATTAAGATGTGTATATACAAAATATCATAAATAGTATAGCTAACTTAGGAAACGATAGGCACAATTTTAGTATGGGGTTAGTTATTAGTCTTTAAAATATATTACTCAAGGGTACTTGTGTATTTGTCAATCATTATTTCAAATTAGACTTCTATTAGTGTGTTTCCCTATGTTCATGGTTTTTTCTCTTTATTGCAAGATTTGGGTCCCGGTGTATCCAGAACCGGTTCATAGCTCTGGTCAAAAGTGTTTTACCCAATCAAATAAAAAAACATCCACTATAACCTACCCTGTCTCGATAAAGTCCAACTAGAGTAAAAAATACCTCTAAAATATAAGTTTCAAACCGTTACATTTAAATTAAAAAGCACTCAACTGTGTACTAAACGTACTACTGATAGGCCCTTTTAATATCACTAAAACATTATAAAGTTATTACCCTCTTCATTTCTTTTTTATATATAATTTATTTAAAATTTTACATTATATAATTTTTTTTAAAAAAAAGATAAATTATATTTTATTAACAAGAACTATGAAATGGTTTAGCCTATGATTCACTGAGAAAGTGTCTAGTTGTGAAATAGCTTTGATGATAACTTGAAGTGGGTTGTGTATTTTGTTTTATGTTATATAAGATCATAATAATGTCAATAAAATTTGTTACTATAATAAATAGTTTTGATAACATTTATTGTGATTTTGTACATGGAGTAAAGGAACATAATATGTAAAATTTACAATTTAGTGCCTATACTTAATGTATAGAGTATTATAAATTATAATAATAATTGATATGAATATATTATAATTAATAATATATTATATATTATATGTAGTATTATAAATTTATATTATTTATTAAATAAGATAATGCTAGTTATTATATAAATATTATTTTATATAATATATATTTTATTATAATTTAAAATTGTGAAAAAAAATCCAATTGCTGAAGATGGTTAATTAGAGAAAAGGAAGGTGAACCATATATCTTTGTACTAGAGAATTATAATGGCCCCACATAAATAGGTTAATGCCTAAATGCCATACTATAAACTGTCTCATCGTTTTGCTCCAACACATATATTGTCTAAAGAGGATATTTTCGGCATTATTTTATTCATGTCTTCCCTGAACTCATTCGAACAAATTATCATCTAAATTTTTTTGTAAAGATTATAGGTACAAATGTTTAAGTGGTTACAATATTCGACAATATTTATTAAACTCTACTAAGTTTAATAGTAATTAAAAGTTTTACAATAAAAAAATATTACAAATAAATTGACAACTTTGATTAGTTATTGTATTTTATATGAATTAGTTTAGATCCTTCATAATAGAGGAATGCCTATGTACAAAATAAATCTATTCAACTATATATAACTAAATAAATACTTGACCAGATTTAATTTAAATTTTTTTCTAAATACACTACCAAATAATCGTATTTAATCTAATATTATTGGATTTTTTTTTAGGTTTTTGTTGTTGATATTCTTGGATTAGTATTAATGTGGAATAATGAATTCCTACCCATAACATTTTTATTGTAAACATTGATATACTTTATCTTCCTTTGTTTCTATTCATACCACCTCAAATACGTATATGGATACATGAAATATGGTACAATACCACAAATATATCTGTGACTTGGAGGTAGAGGAGCTCTGCTTAAGTAGAACGAAGTTGTTTGACGTTTAAAATATTAATATATAATAAAAATATAAAATGAAAAAGAAAAAAACAAATAAGTCGAGACTTTTCTGATAGTGTTGTGTGGCATCTTCTTGCTCACTCATCCCCTGCCAACGAGATCTCAGGTTCTGACACCCCGAAAATGCAACTTTCCACTTGTCACGATGTCATTGTCTCCCAAGCTTTACGAAGGTCTGACCGACTAATAGCTCAGGGCATGCCAAAAATAAACACTTGTCGACCTCTCATTGGATGCACATGTTAACACATTATCAAATCCATGAGGTGCTCGGACTCATAACTAATGAATCTAAGCCGGTGAAGATGTGGCACATTGCCATTGATCCATAATAGAGTTCAGTTGGCTATAGTTAGCGCTGAGTAGGTGGAGAACACTTATAGGTAGGTTTAAAGTAAGGTAGACTGCCCCAAACTGGGGAATGTTGTAGAAAATTAAGAAGAAAATGTTGTTCTAAACCTATCTTCCCCTGTCCGTCCTAGGATGCTACTACTTCGTATGGTGTTTAAAACATTCTAAGTAGCATTATACACATGAGACCCAAATTGCCCATAATTAGATCCCTTGACATCCTTGGGTACTTCATCGTCAAAATTAGAAGTTATGGGCATGGGCCATCTGGACAAATTTATAAAATACATATCTGCGGATTGAAAATTAAAGTGTTTGGGACTGAGATTACTAGCTCCTCGATGATTTCAAGATAGCATAGAATTGAAATCAGAATGATTAGCGTTGGATCCTCTAGGGGTACGATTGCGAAGTGACTAAAGAGAGTAGATCTCTGAACTTGTAATAATCAAAGGCCTCAGAGTAAGAGAATGAAAGACCCTATCCCATGTGATATGTAGCAAGAAATGTACCAACTCAGTCATATGATGGCTAGGTTTGTAGGTGTGATCAATATTATTGAAGAGTAGTTGATACATTAATAAAAGAAAAAATTAAAAGAGACGAAGAATTTTCTTTTTAGTTAAGTGAATGATGATAGAAATTTTCACTCCCATGATCATGAAGAAATTATCCTTGTTGCAGCACATGCTCCACATGTGAGAATCCACATCAATTATGTACTCCACATCATCTTTTTTAGTAGAGGCTCTGCCTTGCTCAGCATCATGGCCACAATATTCATCCCCTGGTACCGCAGGGTCTTAAGTCGACCCACACTCAACGGATGCAAATAATGTATCTTGGGCAACAGTGGTAAAAAACTCTGGAATTTTATGGAGAAAGTTCTTAGATGTGAGAATCAACGATGCACCTAAAGATTTTTATATTATTATTTCAAAAATCAATGTTGTATATTAAATTTAAAAAAATGAAGATAATAAAATATATGATTTTTTTTTTTTTTTTAAAGATATAATATTTTTTTTTTCTTTAATTTATTAATGTTAAATTTTTAAATTTCTCAAATATATATATATATATATATATATATATATATATATATATATATATATCATCAACAATCAACCAATAAAAATACATTAAAAAAAAACTTTTTAATTTTTTTTTTAAATGTCCAAAATTTAAAATTCTACGATTTTTTTTGCATTGTACAGTTAAATATGTGAAAGTGATTTCAATGGTATCTATAACACAAAAATTAATAATAGACCTTATGAAATATAAAATCTCAATGTTTTGTATAATTCATAAAAATTCAAAATTCATGAAATTGAAAAAAAAAAAATTGTAAAATAATTTATTGTTATTTATAAAATTATTTTTTATTAATTCAATATTTAAAATAATAAAATTTATAATTTAATGAAATAAAATAATTTCTATAAAAGTTATAAAATTACAAAGGGGTCTGAAAATTTATGAATAATGTCTGCAGAAAAATTTCGGAGGTTGGCCCCGTCCATGGAACCACTAGATAATTACTAAATAGTATCGTATTTATTAGATGCATACATCTATGATTTGTTATCATAAAAATTATAAACATAGATAAATGCAATTCGTGGATAGTCGAGCCACTCACATTTGTAGAAATAAAGTGTGGTCTGAATTGATTATTTGATAAATGTTGTGTGAACAATAAAAGTGGTCCAATTATTTATTTATTTATTTATTTATTTATTTTGGGTCAGGACGTTGTTATAATGAGGAGTAATGAATTGATAAATGAGTTGGTGGAGGACCCATACGTTTCACCAAACTTCACTTATTACTTATATCGTCTCCTTCATCCCCTCATCGGGTTTTCTATTTTATTTATTACAGACACTCCCTATTATATAATTTAAAATTTGTAATTAATGTTAATATCGGCCGGACAAAATTAAAAGATTTCAGAAGCAACACGCATAAATTAGGGCGATCGGCAGCATTGGAGAATTTACCTGCGATCATCAGCCATGGATTTGGAAGAGATCTGTGGAGAGATGAAAAGGTGTTTTAATTTTGGAAAGACTCATTCCATGAATTGGAGGAAGATGCAACTTCACTCTGTAATCAACTTAATTGTTCAAAATGAAGACGAAATCTTGCATGCGCTCTATACTGATCTGGGAAAGAGTCGAGTCGAGGCATACAGAGATGAGGTTCTGCTTCTGCATCTGGTTCTGGTTCTGGTTCTGGTTCTGGTTATTAATAAACTTTTTGTTGTTGCAGGTAGCTCTTTCAGCAAACGCAGCGAAGCTTGCTCTTGAATGCTTGACCAAGTGGACGGCACCGACAAAGGCAAGCGCCGTGACAGAATTTCAGAAAATTTTAAGTGGATAAAAAGAATATTTGTGACTGGTTTTGGTTTATGTTGTGAAGCAGGTTTCTTTACCGCTTGCAGCATTCCGTGGTTCAGGCGCAGTCATAGCAGAGCCCCTTGGTGTGGTTTTAGTATTCTCTTCATGGAATTTCCCCTTCAGTAAGTCTAGTTTCGTTTGAGCTCAGCCAGCATTGAAGCGGTAGAGGTATGGGAGCGGTGCTTATGTTCAATTTGTTTTATGTTGTATAGATTTGGCTATAGCGCCAATGGTAGGCGCCATTGCAGCTGGAAATGCAGTAGTTTTGAAGCCGTCGGAAATAGCTGCTGCTACCTCAGATCTGCTTGCACGGCTCATTCCCAGATACCTGGACAACAGTGCGGTGAGAGTCGTCCAAGGAGGCGCCCATGAGAGCACTCAATTGCTAGAGCATAAGTGGGACAAAATATTTTTCACTGGTCGGTACAACCGCAACTCCCAAATGCAACCCTAATCATTACTTTAACGCTGACAATATACTCATCAATTGTTGCATAATTCTCAGGAAGCCCACGCGTTGGGCGAGTTATAATGACAGCCGCTGCAAAACATCTGACGCCAGTCACTCTGGAATTGGGTGGAAAATGCCCCACAATTGTGGATTCCATCACCAACAAGCGGGATTTGCGGGTATTAATTTACAAAATCCGGTTCAAAAAATTCCATTTTTTTTGTTTTAAATATTTGCAATCTGTGCGTAAAGGAAGAGCAAAGTGACGCAGGTGACATCAAATCGAATTGCGTTTGGCAAATGGGGATTATGCAATGGGCAAGCATGCGTCTCTCCTGACTACATCCTTGTTCAAGAGGAATATGCTTCCTCTCTGGTAAGGACCAGGGCCTTCTGCGTCGCCTTTACTCTGTCGGTACTGACATCTAATTTATATTTTGAAATGTGTGAAATGTCAGATCAATTCACTGGAAAAGACCATCAAATCGTTTTTCGGAGAGGACCCGAGCAGAAGTAGTGATCTTTCAAGAATTGTGAACAGGCACCATTTTTCGAGGCTGACAAAGTACCTGGAAGATCCATCCATTGCAAATACTGTAGCCTACGGTGGCAGACATGATGAGAGTAGATTGTGAGTGCATGACCACCATCAAATCTCCATTTGCAATTGAATTAATCTCTAAATAATCTTTGGATTTTGCATCTGTTTTTCAGCTATATCCAACCGACAATTCTGGTTAATCCGCCATTGACGTCGGATTTAATGAATGAGGAAATTTTCGGGCCATTGCTTCCTGTCATCACGGTACGCATTTTTTTTCCTGTTTCGTCCTGCTGCTCTTCTGTATGTTTGTGACACAGCGGAATGATGTGAGTTGGGATTTGAGTGGGCAGTTGAAAAGCATTGAAGACTCCATAGATTTCATAAATTCGAGGCCAAAGGCGCTTGCCATCTATGTTTTCACCAACAACAAAACACTGGCGGATAGAGTTGTGAATGAGACGTCTTCAGGGAGCTTGACAGTCAACGACACTGGCGTTCACGTAATATAATAATATTATATATAATTTTTTTAAAATTTTGGCGTTCATCTGATGAGTATGTGATTGCCATTGCAGTTTGCTCTCGAAGGTTTGCCATTTGGAGGGGTAGGAGAAAGCGGGTTTGGGAAGTATCATGGAAAATATACATTCGACACATTCAGTCACCAAAAGGCGGTGTTACACAGAGGCTTCTTTCCAGAGGTGACCTTCAGATATCCTCCGTGGAACGATTTTAAGTTCAGCATGATCAGAGCCCTTCTCCGCTTCGACTATTTTGGAATGGTTTTAGTTTTCTTAGGCCTTAAGAAGTGAAGCTCAGGCCTTTCCTCTCCACCCACCACTTCAGATATGGGCTCAAGGCTTGTACTCTAATCGTTGCTACTTCACCTATCAAATAACATATGTTTAAAATAAAAGGGATAAAAGATTGAATCATTTGCAGTGTGCTACGTTACATATGTAACGATCTTTCTTTCACACCATGTCCTTGAATGTCATTATAATTTACATTTTATTTTTAGGATAAAATATAGTAGTCATTTCACCTTAACAACGTATCTTTCGTACCATGTTCTTTAATGCCATTATAATTTACATTTTAATTGCATTTTCTTTGGACATTGGATCTCTTAGTCATTTCACCGTAAAACATGAAACGTATCTTTCACTGTCTGGAATGTTTGTTTATAGGTATACACGGGAGAGTCTTTAGGTTAGGTATATCTTGGGAACTTGCATGCATGAGATTTGGTTGACCAAAGGACACACCTTCTACTTATTTCATGTCCCTTCTATGCTAAGTAAGATGGGTTGCACAACTAGAAGTTGCGCCAAAAACAACCAAATTGTTGCATGCATAGAAACTAAAACGGATATTTGATTTGAAAGATACAATATTTGTTATTTTTAATTATGTTTATCTATTCGAATTAAAATAGATCTTTGTAAATGGTTATAAAGGGTGGTTGGTTTAATTGGGGAAGTTATTTGTTTCACAAAGAGCCTATCAAAGATCAATTATTATTGCTAGAAAACTTTGACATGTGAAAAGGGATGAGGTCAGGGTCATACCTTGGGTGACTTTAGCAGAATAAATATCCCTCAGTGTTGTGAATCTTAGTTTAAGATCATTGCGTAAAACAATGATTCATAAAAAAAAAAGATCTTTATTTTTGAGATGGATGTACATCGTCGTTCTAAATTGATATCCATTTTGTGAAGGTAGTTTTATACATATTATATTTAACAAAACAAAATTTAATTATAACTTTACATTTATTTAATAAAATATAATAAAAAATTAGAGCCACTATGGATATTTTAGAATAGGTATAATAAAAAATTAGAGCCACTATGGATATTTTAGAATAGGTTTAAGAACTATATGAGAATTTTTGTTTAGAAAATAGTTTTTTAAATTTCAATTTGTTTAGAATATTTTTTTAAAATTTTAATCTAGGTAATACGTCATTTTTAGGATTTTAATATCGTATTTATTTATTTTCAAATGTCTTTTTTGGATTGATTGTCGATATTTGTAAGAGTTTTAAATGTTTCAAAAATAAATTTTACAAACTTCATGACTTATATAATGAATGTTAAGAGAATATTGACACACAAATTTGTATACATACTAATTGAAAGTATCTGAAGTATAAATTTGGTGTCCATATAATATTAGAGATAAATTTAGTTATTGTGACTTGATTATCACCAATTTAATACTTAATAACATAGTTTATTATTTTATTATGTCCATATAATATTAGAGATAAATTTAGTTATTGTGACTTGATTATCACCAATTTAATACTTAATAACATAGTTTATTATTTTATTATGATTAAATATTATTATTTGATAAATTTTGATTGAATCAATGCATAAAATACTTAATAACATAATTTATTATCTTATTGTGATTAAATGTTATTATTTGATAAACTTTGATTGAATCAATGCGCAATGAATTTACTCAAAACAATTTATGTCAATGGAGTAATGTATCACAAAATTATAGAAAAATAAGTGTAACCACAATAATCATTGACGAAAGAGTAGAATACTTGACATATATGATTGATTCACTTCAAAAGTGGTAAACTTTCAAAACAATGCAACAATAACAAAATTCACAAAATTCACAATATGATGTTCAAAAACTAACGACTACCATTTATATTATATATTCTAATAAAGGTCATAATTATTCTATACATTGATCTTACTAACAATATATATGAATTATAGAGAAATGTGACAAGATATAATGAAAGGTTATGTAAGCCACAAGTCTACATATGTCTCTAGACACGTTATAGGTGAAGGGCATATCATGTCTCTCCATCAAAACAACGTTGCCATAAGTGTTGAACAATTTTGGTAGTTGTTGTAGAAAAACTTAATCGTTCTACGTAATATTTTTATAGTTCAAATTCTTCCAATTGATCAAATACTCTTTAATCTCTCTTGTAATTAGCTTTTTCGTGCTTGCATGATATCGTCGAGTTCTAGAATAACCCGCTTTTCTTAATTTAGTTATGGTAACTTAGTTCGAACATAAACTCTGTCTAATTACCCTTTTTCAGGAAAGATATATGAAATAAATGATGTATACAAGTGGATTGAGGTAGCTCTAGCATGTATGCAACACTTTTAATTTTTTGCTAGATCTTATAATTGCCATAATACTTTGGAGAAAATGTGTTATCATTTTTCTATTTCTTCAGAGACATCTTGTTTATATCATTGCGAGTGCACAAAGACCTAATCACCAATGTCAAAATGTTACGCCAGTGTTGATCCGCTTGTTATTTCATTCTATTTTGTGCCATTGTTAAATTCTCTCTCAAACTAGTTAGTACCACATGTTGATGTTGAATTTGTTTTTCAATATGTCGAACCTTGCACTGCACCCTTAAGTAAGTGATAGACAAGTATTGATAACCTAAAACGCCATAAAAAGAGACATTTTGGAAAATGTATGGAAGTGTTAAACCACCATTTCGCTAGTGGCAACTAATGAACCCACCAATTTTGTTTATTTGATGCAAAAACAACAGATACCATTCTAGAAATTCAGTGACCAATTCCATTTGCCCATTAGGTTGCAGATGATATGATGAGTTATGAGACAATTAAGTACTCAAACATGAGAACAAATAGTCAAAAAATTATTAATAAAGATGAGATCATAATCCCCTCTAATGATCTTGGGAATACCATATAGTTTTTGAACTGTATCTAGAAAATTAGAAGCTACTATATTATATGTACTTAATTTTTGCACAGTGCAACATTATTGACATGACATGGCCAATGATGATGTAGTGACCTCTTAATAATGCTCAAACGAGAACTCTCTAACACTTTATCCTTTTTTATTTCTCCCATCTCAAGTCCGCCAAAACTCTATTTTGTTGGCCCTTGTAGCTTCCCTCAGTGTATTTTCAAAAACTTCTCATTGGTGATGAAATCACCGTATTAGATGATGGTACCATCCTATGAGGTTACAAAACCATCACATTCATGACGGGTTGCTCATGATAGTTGTGTAAACCACTATGACAGTTCCATCTTAACAGTGCAGTTTTGTATTAAATTAAGGGTGGTTTTGTAATTTATAGTGGCAATTTTGTCCCCAAAGATGACATTTATGTAATCACGCCTACAAATAGGGGTGGTTCCGTCACCATTGTTCCATCTTCTAAATTTGACTTTTGCGAGTCATTCTTTGATGCGCTTTACATGCTTATTATTATGTTTTTTTCTTTCTCCACCCTAATTTCGCTTCTAATCAGAGCCAACTCACCCGTTCTTTTATTTTCAATCATTTTGAGTTCCTCCCACGTTTAACTCCTAATTTAGTTCAGTTAAACTCCTTCATACAAGCTTCCTTGTATTTCTACAAATAGCCTTATTTTGGCTTGATTTTAGATCTAAAAATTTACATTTAAAGCTTAAGAGTTTTGAATCTATTACAACCACAACCTACTACAATTATTTTGGAGCTTTGATTTCATTGCTTTCATGTTTGACTACACAATTTTAGATAGGGAGAGCCGTTGTTCTTGTAATTCAATCTTTGCAAACAGTGATTTCAACCAACCATAGTTCGTTGTTTCTTGTTTGGCGTTCTTTCTTTCCTCCTCTCATTTGTGATAGTCATTTATTTATCTTCATTGTTGAAGAGTTCTTGACATCTTCATTTGAATAAATGGAGCTAACATACTAAGAGCCCAATGTAATACATTTTTTACCTTTTGTTGGTCTACATCAAGATCAGGTTTGAGGTTCTTACCTTCAAAAATCTTCTGTGGAATAATTTTAAGTTTAACATGATCAAGGTCGTTCTCCACTTCGACTATCTTAAAATGGTTTTAGTTTTCTTAGGCCTTAAGAAGTGAGGCCTTTCCACTTTAATATGCATGATATTTCAAAAGGGTTGTACTTTAATCGTTGAAACTTTACCTTTCAAATAACATCTTTAAAATAAAAGGGATAATAGATTAATTCAAGTTCAAATTATTTGTAGAGTGGTAAATATATACACATCTTTCACACCACATTCTTGAATGTCATTATAATTTACATCTTATTAATTACTTTTATTAATTGCTTATTCATTAATTGCATTATATTCTTGATGTGAGGAGGGGCATTCACTGTAGTGACCATCTTGTACATGTGTCTTGATAAATATAGTAATCATTTCAACTTAAATATATATAACTATCTTTTACACCATGTTCTTAATAAAATATAATAGTCATTTCATCTTAATAAATACACATCTTTCACACATGTTTTTGAATGTCATTATAATTTACATCTTATTTTTGAAATAAAATATAATAGTCATTTCACCTTAAATATATAGGCATATTTCACACCATATTTTTAAATGTCATTATATTTTATATTTTATTTTTTTTTGATATTTTGAACATGTTATATGTATCCATCTTTAGAGAAACATTTGATAAACTTTACTCCAAAAAAATTATAACATGTTTCAATAAAACATAATAATTTAATCAACCTTCTTATATATATTTCTTGTTTCCTTTATATTAAATACTTAATATATATAAAACTACTTTCAACATATAGTCAGTCAATTATATCTATTAATTACTTGTTTCATTGATTGTTCATCAATTGCATTGTATTCTTGATATGAAGAGGGACATTGGCCCCCATATATATATATATATATATATATATATATATATATATATATATATATATATATATATATATGCTTTAATAACTTCTAGTAGTCATTTTACCTTAAACATGCACATATCTTTCAGTGTCTTGAATTTTTATAAGTATACTTGCAATGTGAGTGACCATCATTAGGTTATTCATATGTTCCACTTTCATAGATCTTGGGAACTTATATCTAATTTGTTTAAGAAACACAAATCCCAAATACACACTAATCCTTTTTGTTTGGTAAAGAACATGGATGAGATTTGTTTGACCAAAGGAGACGACCTCTTTTTTTCTAGCCATCTTACCGTTGTCCCTTCTATGTTATATGGGTTGCACAATTAGAAGTTAAGGTGAGTGCAAGAAGTTTGGTGCCAAAAAGTGGCAACACCAAAAACATATTGTTGCATGCATGGAAAACAAAACGGATATTTATTTTGAAAGAAATAGTTGTCTGTTATTTTAAATTATGTTTATATATTCGAATTAAAATAGATCTTTGTTTTTAAGATGGATGTTCGTCTTCATTCTAAATTGATATCCATTTTGTGAAATGTTAGAACATTTAATGTCTAAGGGGGATAGTTTAAACCCTTAGCATACTTTAGTTTATTATTAAATAATAATAATTTATTATTTATTAAACACAAGGTTAAAACTTTGTGTAAATAAATAATAAAATATTATGATTTATTAATAACCAATTAATTTAAATGATTTTCGGGAAGGATGGACCCATTGGTTACAACGGTCACGTCTCCTCGCATTATAAATAGGTGTAGACACCAATATCATGTCAACCGCCTCGCCCCCCTTCCCCCCCCCCCCCGGCCCCCGCGCCCCCCCTTTGGTCCCTTTCTAACACGTTAACACTCCTAACCCACACTTGAACCCCTTTCACCTTGGACACCTTACCTAGACACCTCGCCCTAAGACCATTTCTTACCCTATGAGTCACCCTGAGACTAGGTCATCTAAATCCTAACTACCCATGACTTATTCTCACTCCATCCTAACCTCCTAACCAACTCTCGTGCCTCATAATCCTGTGTTTTAACTGTTCTCCAATGGAAAAGGCACTTGGCAGATGGAAAAATGGGCCAAGAGCTCCCTTTTACCTATTCTCCCTCCATCGACGTCAATCAACACTCAACTGATGTCGGCGGGACCACTGACGTCGATTACATAAGCCTAGCTCCAACATTGAGCTGCCCCCACCTCTTTGCAGATTGACGCGCACACTCTGAGTCTTAAAGCATCAAAATTCAACTATCATCCTCCTGGCTATCGAAGTTCTGCATAAGTCATTTCAGAGACTGGATTGAAACATTGTACGAGGACCTCAACATCAGCCATAATGGGAATAAACATTCAGACACCTCTGGTTCTTCACTTAATAGAGCTAAGTATTCTGCTTCTCATTTCAAGTATTTTAGAATATACTATTAATTAGCTTCTATTTGACATTTCTAAATACTGTTAAGAGACCCGACTTTCTCCGTGGAGAGGCTGAAAAGCCTTCCCTTTATTCTCACCCTCTTTTCATACATATCCTCTACCTTTACCCTTCCTCAAACCTTATTCACTTTCCCGCAACCCTACACAAACCTCCTAATTTCCAGAGATTCCTCTGTCCATCACTGAAACAACCTCAAACCTGTCCAAGGCCCACTGCCCCTACTGACATTAGCAACTAAACTGACATCGGCATAATTTCCTTACCGACCTTGGCAGACAAACTGAGGTTGACGACTGTGCAAACTAGAAAACCTATCCAAACAGCGCATAGACTAGACAAAACCTTTGGATATCTTTTTGTAACATTCTGATACTCACAAACTGTAGAGAATAGGTACACAACATTCTACCTTTCCATTTCTTTGAGTCTTTTATCATTTCTTTTTATACAACACTCTTTTCTTTAAATAGTGGACTGTCATCCCTTATGGAGCTTCACGCTTCCGGGACTGAGCGTATAGCTTGGCAGTTCACCATATCCTCTTCTAACATTTTCTTGTTTAAGTCTCTTTCTTATTGTAGGTGTTTCCTCCACAGTCAAAGAGGAGCTCTCACAACGCTTGGATACGATGCGCACTTAATCCGGGTAACGTCAAACCCAAGACCTTTAACCTTAGTTTCTTCTTTCTTCTGAATGTAATTAGCAAAAATATAGAGAAACAATAGGGTCTTACCCCAATTGTATTATTCATGAAAAATATATTCGGTGATTTTAATATTTGCATGTAAAAAATATTTATAAAGGTTATGTGAAGGCTAATGTGAAGAAGTGAGAAGGGAAGGCTTTGTATTGGGGTGCATAATTTTTTAATTATTGAATATTATCTTCGTGAAATTTTTACCTCTTGGAGGTTTCCCATTTTAAATTCTTGTGTACTGTATCAATTATATGTGCTCTTTGCCATCATTTATTCATCTAGATCTAATATATTGCATATATATTTAATATTCTATTGATTTTATCATAGATCCAGAGCCATGAGATGATTGGCAAGAGTTTTTTTGTTGGAAGATTAAAAGCTTTGTCAAATTTTTTATTTATTTATGTGAGTCTGAAAAATTCAAAAAATTAATTTTTTAGTCAAAATTCAATTTTGTAAATTCTTTCGTCATTTAATTTTTTTTCGAAAGATTGGAATAAATTTAAAGATTTTTAGATGTTTGTACAAGTTTACGAGCTCTTTCAAGCATTTACAAGGGCACCATACCTCAGTCTGGGCAATTCAAAATATTGAATTCTTCATCAAAAATTTTATTTTGAGAGTCCATTTGCGTTTATTAAATAAAAATATGAGGGTTGCTAAATTTTCAAGCAATTTATATAGGGGAGCCATTGTGAAGCTACATGTATGTCTCTTATGTTACATAATTTTAGAAATTATTTATTAAATAATTTTAATTTAAATATCAAATTATCTACGTAGACTTGTGGCCCCCACTTTTTATCTTTTACAATAAAAGTTAAAAGAAAATAATTGCTATTTACTGGTAATTTTAAATGTAAAATAAATATTTATTTATATTTTATTATTTTTAAAAATTAAATATTAATTAATGTATGTAAATATCTAATCAAACTTATAGATGAGTTGGTGATCCCAACTTCACAAAAACTTACAACTAAGAAGACTTCAAGTTCAAAACACCTTAAAAACTTTCTTTTTTGATCTTCTTGGTTGTCTTGGTAAAATTAATTGTAATTTGATTTAAATTGAATTTCATTTTTTGGTTTGCATGCCAATGTTTCACATGTTTAAAACTCTAGTTGATTTGTCAAATTTGTTTCGACTTTTGACCTAGTGAATATTTTGACAAACATAGTTATGTAGCTAGTCGATTTCTAAATTTTGATACCTTTCAAACAGATTTACATGGTCCATTTTTTGCTTTAAAACTTATTATTATTAATTTTATAATTTTTTAAATAATAGTGTTTTAAGTGGACGTTATGACTGTGACTCTTTTGACACCTAGTTTTATGCAGTTCTAAATCAAATTTTTATATTATTTAGCATCTAAATTATGTAATTAAGTATAGTTGCATATGAAATTCACTTTATTTTGAAAATAGTTCAAAAAAATTTATTTAAAATAGTTTTTTTAAGCATTTATTTATTGTCCTATTTAAAGAGAAGCTATGGCTTCACCTCATTTTTTATTAGATAAATCTCAAATGCTTAATAAAAATAGCTATAATATATAGAAAATTTATGTTAAAACTGAATTTATGGTCTAGAAGTTGTGGAATGTTTTCATTAGGATCAAAAAGTTCATTTTGGATGACATGTGACTTTTGAGCTTACTAATGCATTTCAACAAAAATCATAAAAAACTATGTCCATTATCTTGCAAAATATTAAGGATGAATTACTTCTCCACATTGGTAATCAGGTGTCTCTTAGTGATGTTTGAAAACTTCTTGAATTCATGTATGAGGGAACTCGTCTCTCAAAGATTATTAAGTTAATCTTTGAATTACTAACTACACTTATGAAAGGTGATGATAAAGCTGTGAATTTTCTTACTAAAATAAAAAATATTAAATCTCAATTAGACGGATGTAATTTTAATTTTATTTAGGATCAATTATTTTATTTTATCATTCAATTAAATATTCATTAAAAGTTTAAAAATTTTATTTCAATTTTGAATTCTAAGTATTACATTGAATAAAATATCCATGTTCTTACAATTTTGTTTGCTCTCCTAATTCAAGAAGAATAAGTTATGACCAATTTTTATTTTAAAGAGAATGCTACTCACTTACTTCTCCCTTGTTTCTGATAACACTAAAAACCAAAAATCTAACCTTAATTCTGCTAAAGTCAAATACAAAAATAAACAAATTTCATACATCTAAGTTTAATAGAAATTAAAATTTGTATGATAAATTTAGTCATAAAAAAAATATTGTAAAACTAAGGATAGAAATAACAATCAAACTTTTAAAAATAATAAAATAAATAAATCTAATCAAAATAAGTAGAAGAAACAAAACCCTAATCAGAATAACAATTATGATTCAAATGTTATTAATTTATATGATGCTTTATTTGATTCAAATAAAAATGAGTGAATCACAGATAGCGGTGCATCACATCATATGACATGATTATTTAATAGTTTGTGTGATTTTAGAGATATCTCTAAAATAATTTACTTAGGAGATAATTTTTTTTAGAAGCAACTAAATAGGAAAAACAATATTTTAAAATGTTACTATAAATGATATTTTCTATGTATTTAAGCATAAAAGGAAGTTGTTATCTTATTCTTAACTTACAAATGATAATTTTATTGTAATATTATTTAAATATAGTTGATCCATTATAACTCATTCTAGTTTTTTGATTGTTGAAGGTGTTTAAAAGAATAGTTTATATATCTTTTCTCCTTCTGCATGTTTTATTTCATTGCATAGTAAGAATAAATCTCAATTATGACATGTTAATTTTATAAGTTTACATGATATGTATATAAATTATCTTATTTTTGTACTTCCTTATATCTCTTCTTATCATGGAATTTATGAGGGTTACTTACATGGTAAGCAATATACTAACCTCTTTCACAAGAATCATGATGCAAATTCTTCACATCTTTTTAGAATTGATTCATAGTGATATCATAGGACCTATTAAAATTGTATCTCTTAATGGTTCTTTGTATTTTATTACTTTTATTGATGATTACATTAGAATGATTTGATCTTTTTTTATTAAAAAAAATTTGATGTGTTATTTAAATTTAAAAATTTAAAGCTAGTGTTAAAAATGCATCTAATTTTTCTATTCAGAGATTAAAAAATGATAATGGTGGTAAATATGTTAGTAAAGAGTTTAATTATTTTTGAATTAATTGTGATATTCAAAATAAATTAACAACTCCCTATTCCCCTCAACAAAATGGTATTACTAAAATTCTAGAATAATATTACAATCTGCAAATATTCTAAAATTTTTATGAGCTGAAGCCATGAATACTATTGTGCATATGAAATGGCTAGAATAATGTTACAATCTGTAAATATTCTAAAATATTTATGGGCTGAAGCCATGAATACTATTGTGCATATTCTAAATAGAGTCCCTACAAAAAATTTGGATCTTTATACCCCTTTGGAAATGTGAACTAAAAATAAACTTAGTGTGGCTCATATCAAGATATTTGGTAGTCCTGATTCTATCTTTATTCCTAAAGTTAAAAGAAAGAAGCTCAATACCACTTCTTATTCTTGTATTTTTGCATGTTATGAAGGTAATACAAAAATTTTTAGAGTGTATGATCCTTATAAACGTTAGATCATTGAGAATATGAATATTTTTATTCTTGAAAAATATTTTTGTGAGCCCTCTATGGATCCTCCTCAGTGTTTTTCTATTGATGAACCTAACTCTCATGTTTCTCCTTATGATGAAATAAATACCTTTGAGGAATTTGATCTAGATTTGGATAACTTAGAGTCTAAGGAACCCCCTGAATTTTATGTTCAATCTAAAAGACCTAAATGAGTGGAATCTTTAATTCAATCTTCTAATGTTGATAACTTTAATAAATTAATTTGAAGTCAACATTATTATCATACATTAATGACTATTTATGAATATAAACCTCAATCATTTGAGGAAGCCACTCAAGATGATAGATGAAATATTTCTATGTAAGTTGAATATCATGCCTTAATTAAAAATCAAATCTAGGATCTTGTCCCTCTTTTGCCTAAAATATATATTGTTAGTTGTAGGTGGCTTTATAAGATCAAATATAATTTAATTGGTAAAATTGACAAGTTTAAAGCTAGATTAGTTGCTTGTAGGTTTATTCAAAAACTTAGAATTGACTATGTTGAAACCTTTACTCCTATAACAAAAATGAGTACTGTCAGACTTCTTATTACTCTTACAACCCAAAATGATTATATTATTCATCAAATAGATGTCAAGAATAAATTTCTAAATGGTGATTTAGAATTTTTTTTTGCATGACTCAACCTAGAGGTTTCACTGACCCTAATAGAGAACATTATGTATGCAAGTTAAATAAATCTTTGTATGGTTTAAAACAAGCTCCTAGATCTTGGTATTCTAAAATTAATTTTTTCTTAAAGAATTAGATTTTGATAATTACTATTCAAATAATAATCTCTTTGTTAAATTTAAAAATGTTCATTTGATTCTAATTATATTATATGTTGATGATTTATTGATTACTGACAATCTATCTAGTGTAATTAATAAATATAAGGATAAACTAAGTCAAATATTTGAAATAAATGATTTAAACATTATATATTATTTTTTAAGAATGACTATATTTCAAGATAAAAATTCAATTATTATATCATAATCTTAGTATGCACACAATCTTATTATTAAGTTTAACAGGTTTTATTGTAAATCTACTTATAATCCTATTGAAGTTGGTAGTAAATTTGATCCTAAACCTACATGTGAAAAAACTAACCTTACTTTATATAGATAGCTTATTGGTAGTTTGATTTATCTAATCATTATTAAGCTAGATATTTCATATGTTGTTGGTATTGCTTCTAGATTTATGCAAGATCCATATTTGGATCATTAAAAATTATTTAAATAAATTATTTGTTATATCAAAAGAGTAATTAATTTTGGTTTATTTTATTTTTTCATTGATAATGCTAAATATATGGTTATTATGATGCTGATCATGCAAGTGATACTATAGATCATAAATCTACTTTTAGATATGTGTTTAAGTTTGGTGTATGTGATATCACTTACAACATCAAGAAACAACTTACTATCTCTCTCTTCTACAGAAGATGAGTACATAAGTGTTATGGAAATTACTAAATAAGCCATGTGGTTTCAAATTTTATTGGGATAACTTCATTTGAATGTTTCTCATAGTACCATTCTTCATTGTGATAACCAAAGTTATATAACTTTGACAAAATATTTAGTGTAACACTAAATAACTAAACATATTAAAATTCACATATATTTTATCTGAGAGAAATTCCTTAATGGTGATATTGCTACGAAGTTCTATTCTACAGATAAAAAAGTGGTAGATATATTTACAAAACCACTTGGTGATACCAAGTTTTGTTAGTTTCGTGCAATGCTAGACGTCTCAGAGTTGCCATTGGTGAAGGTAATTTTATACACATTATATTTAATAAAATTAAATTCAATTATAACTTTACATTTATTTTAAATTTATTTATCAAAATATAATAAAAAATTAAATCCACTATGGATATTTTGGAATAGGTTTTAGAGCTATACAAGTTTTGTTTAGAAAATAGTTTTTCAAATTTCAATTTGTTTATATTTTTAATTTTAAAAAAAAATCAAGGTGGTACATATCATTTTTAGGGTTTCAATATTAAATATAAATTTATTTTAGTGTAACTTTTGCACTAGGTGTTTATTTTGAAAAAATAGTCAATTTGTAGGTTTTTAACCTTTTAGATTGATTGTTGACATTTGTAAGAGTTTTAGATGAGTCGAAAATAAAATTTACAAACTTCATGACTTATATATAATGAGTGTTGAGAGAATATTGACACAAAAACTCGTATAAAAAATAATTGAATGTATTTCAATTATAAATTTGGTGTCTATATAATGTTAAAGATAAATTTAATTATTGTGACTTGATTATCACCAATTTGGTACTTAATAACACAATCTATTATTTTATTATTATTAAATGTCATTATTTGAGAAATTTTGATTGTATCAATGTAATGAAATTACTTAGACAATTTACACTAATGGAGTAATATATCGCATAAATAAGAGAAAAATAAATATATCGACAATAATAATTGATTGAAGAGTAACCTTCAAAATAATACAATAATAACAAAATTCAAAATATGATGCTCAAAGACTAACCACTACCATTTATATATACTCTAATTAGGTCATATTTATTCCATAGGATTACCTTATTAACAATATAAGAATCATAGAGAAATGTGATAAGATAGTATGAAAGGTTATGTAAGCCACAATGCGGTTACACATATTCGTAGACACACTATAGGTTAAGGGTGTGTTGATGCTTCGAACTATCTCATAGGTGCTCTCAGTGTTGATGAACACTTCTCATTTTAAGATCCTGAGAATCCAGAATATGAGTTACAGTTTGTGATAATTTGGGATGTCTATGGTGGAATAGAAGCAGAGTGTGAGAGCTATCCATAATATTTATTTAATTTGGTGGTTGGGAGCCACCAAGGTCCTGTATATTTGAAGCTTTGTGATTATTATGATCCACAAACTAACTTAGGTGGTTATTAACAATGATCTTAGACTAAAGTGAGATTTGATAAAAAAAAATTAAAAAAGGAGGGTAAGACATAAAATAAAACATGATTGTAGGCTTCCATCTCAAATATCATGACAAGGTTCTAATTGGTTTGAACATACATGAACCAATTTATGATGTAAAATAGTATGAACCCAGATTCCATCATAAACCAGTCAAGTATCAAAGGAAATATAGAAATCACAAGTAAGAATTATATTTACTTGAAAGAATTTACTACTGTAACATGAATAGCATGAGCACATCCAAATCTAGAGCAAATGAAACAAAGTATACCTAAGATCTTTCAACTAATTTAGCATAACACAAATTAACAACCTTATGACAAAAAAATTAGCTCAAAATGCAAAGAACCATTCAAATCTAAGACATTAATATGCAATTGAGAGATAACATTAGCTTTTAACACACTATTCAGACAATCCTTTCATAATTCCTTAGTTGTATTAAAATGCTTTCTTGTATACAATTGTTCATAATCCCTCCTTTTACAAAATGGTAACTCTTGCCTATTTACAAAGAACATAGGTGGTGTACCAATTAAATTCTCAAAACATCTATATGTAATACAAGGACAACTATACTTCATATAAATATTACAATACACATGACCTCCTACGTCAAATTTGACAAATAGAACCAATATATACTAACAGACTAGCATATATGCATTACAAAAGAATATTCTTTCCATATTACATTGGTGGGTCCTCTTGGTTATCTTTGCTTGAGGATGTCCTTCACCCTAGTGTGTTGTTCTTTAATCAACTCAAAATGTACTACGAGTTTCATCAAACAATCCTCTTCTTGATCTGCCAATGTATTGAATTCTTTGTCACTTTTGGCCATGAGTTCTTGGATGCATTGTGCCTCTAAAATCCACCTTCCTGAGGTAAGGATGATGTCAAGGACCTATTGATTTTCCTTGATAGACTGGCCTTGGTTTTATTTGATGTTATGGATGAAGACATTAACCCTTTGATTGAATTTTTCATCATTTATCAGGCCCATGACAGTGGGTTGAGAGGGGTTTACCAACAAGGTCACCAAGAGTTTCTCCATTCTATCTATCAAGTCCCTGTCCTCCTTCATGAAATTGTTGAAACTATTATACCAAGTGCTTAGGTCTTATATTTTATCCACTATGCCTCCTAGGAGGATGTTCAAATGTCTTAGTTAGATTATTTTAATGTCTTAGACTTGTTTTATAGTATGCACATTGATCAATTCAGCTGTTTGGTCTCTGGAGTCCTACCATTTAATGATTAATGCCTGTGCCATCTCATCTTGATGGGTCAAGGTACTTAATCTGAGATTTATGTTCTTCAATCCCTCAAATATGTCAAGAATAAAATTATTTATCATCTTTAATATGTCATTAGGGACTAAAAATGCAGCCTATGCTTCCAAGTCCTGCTTCTCCTTTTCTAGGTTGATGATCCTTTATTTCATTTGATTGAACCCAGCCAAGGTCATTGATGATTGGGCCTCAATCAAAATTTATATGTCCTCTTGATGGATGGGGTGATCCCCTACTATTTTCCCTTGCATAAGAGTTAGACCCATAAAAGGCTCCACTCTTTGGAAGGTGAACTCCTTAGTGCCTGTAGTGGCCTTCTTTGTTGTTACCTTCTCTAACCTGGCTGTGTCTAGATTGTACTGCATAGTGACTATTGGTTCAAAGAATTTGGGCACCTTTGGTATCTCAATCCCAATACCACTTAATGCTCTAGGATCCTTCATTCCTTTTTCACTCTCTTTAGTTACCTCAACAATCCTCCTTTCTTCCTAATCCTTCATGAGCTCTCCAATCTAGGGTTTGATATCATCATGGGTATCAATACTTTTAGCTCTAGTAAGTGCCAATGAATATGAATAGGATGGAATCTTTTGGAGCTTTCCATAAATTAACCAGTCAAGCATGATAGGTCCATGTATGGGGAACTCATCACTAAATGAGTTTATCTCATTGGTAGAATGCGTTCATGTCACTTTTGGCCTTTTGGAGGACCTAAGAACAAGGGCCATCTCTGTTTTCATTTTCTTTTGTGAGATAAGGACTAAACCTAAAGTAATTTCCTTCCCCTTTTCCATCTCACCTATCTGGGGTTCTTCAACTTGTGCCAACTTAGCTGTGACTTCTTCAATTCCCTCACCTTCTTGATCTGACCCATAGGTCTCTATAAGCTCTTTGAAGAATTCTTCAACTATTTCATATGGTTCTAGGAAAACCATATCAATGTGCTATACTGGAGAAGGTGGTTTTAGAGGTAGAACTGATGATGAAGGGCCTTCTCTTGGCCTTTCTTCCAATTTTATCTCATTTGGTCCTTGAATTTGGAGCACCTACTATTTTGGTAGTCCTAGATCTGCACTTAAGGTGGAAGGTAATAGATGATATTGTAATGGGTTCATTTGCCAAATTTTTCCAATTGGATTCTCCTATCTTTGCAATCTATGCTCGAGTTTGAAGCCATGTTGCCTACACCTAGCTAACACTTCCTTAAAGTTTGTAGCCTTGGTGTAGAAATTGTCATATGGGCCAATCTTATGTTCATATGCCACCTTGGTCAGCTACTTGGATTGTAGATGGAGGACAACTTTATTATCTAGGTCCCATTCTTTAAGGTCATCCTTTTAAAAATAGAAGGCATCTCTATGTCTAGACATAATGTCCAACTATTTCTAGCCATGGAGTATGGTTTTTCCAATCAAGAATGGAAAAGGATGCAAAATGCCCTTCCTCTTCTCTCTGCATACATTGTCAATCCCTTGGAGGAGTTGGGAAGCAATTTCCTATTCAGCCAATATGGTGAGAACATGGACTAACAATCTATATGGCTGTGTCATGACTCCTTCCATCCTGATGATGGTATAATCTGGGTAATACCATATGTCACCCATGGGCTCTACATATTTCTTGATGAGGGGATGCACTTTGGGCATGGGGTTCCCTGTGATAGTCTTAACCAAAGTAGGATAAATGCAATCACAAATGAATTTCATGTGACCCCTGTATATAAAGATATATAATTTTAAATAATGATGGGATATGGTAATCTTGCTATGAGAGGACCAATTATTGATATCAAGAATATGGGTGGAGGCCATCAATGAGTCTAATAGATATGACATCATGGTGAATTATTGGTTGATCTTCCTTTTTATGCCATAAAATTATCTTCCTAAGTGGATACTAACCAATTCTCTAATAGGTAGAGTTAGTTTTTCTTCTACCATGAACTATATGTAGGAAACCCATTTGGGGATGACATAGGTTATGGTGGCTACCCCTAAATCTCTATTTAATAGGGTCATGATGATCCTAATTCCTTCCCTAAATTATATAATGGGAATCTTCCCATCATGGTTCCTGGATATGTGGGTTCCCTGGTTTAACCAGGGTCTTAGAATAGTGTCCAAATTATGCTTGGTTGTCCACTCTTTGATGGTGGGGAGATCTATATGAGTCCTAGGTAGTTTATAGTAGCCCTAAAAAGCTACAGGGGCAATGTATGCTATCCCTTTTGACAAATATTCCATAACTATCCAATCACCATCAATTCTACAATTGACAAACATAGGTGTAAGGTATCTATGCAATGGAGTACCTCTGGTTTTGTAGCTGCTCGATGGAGATCAGACATTTGAATTACAACCAAGTCATAAAATTTCCTCTTGGTTACTATGGTCCTTTATTCATTAGAAGTGAGAGGCTACATTTCCTTGACAACAAAGAAGATCTTAGACTATTTATTCATTCCATTATTGAGTGCCCCAGTGTCTAATTCTATGTCTCCAAAACATCTTCCCTCATTATCTGTAGACAAATATAATTCTACCTCTTATTTCCATTTTTGCCTAGATGCTTCCATGATTCCTGAATTACCTTGGGTATATGACTGGCTTTTCTTTGCTCAAGATGAATTTTGAGCTTGCTTAATGTAATTGTGTCTCAATAGTCAAGAATTAGGGATTTATATTATTCTAATAGGGTTTTTTAGAGATTTAATGGTGAAGGTGGTAAACTTCATAAATTCATTCATGCCTTAGATCTTATGTATAGCCTCACTTGTGCAAATTCTATCTTTTTAGGTGTGCCAAACCTTTGGATTTATCATTTAGTGCTTACATGGCACCTACATTGCATTCCCCATGAAAATTATTTTGAAAAATAGCCATTGGTTTTCAAATCAAGTATTTTATCTTTGCTCCATTAGATCAGGACCCCAAAATGAGTGTGAATCGTTGATGAAGATCTTGAAGGTTTCCTTTGATTGGTTGTTTAAATCATGAATTACCTAATTATGCCAAGTGACATATTTTTGCTTCTTTAGGATATGACTTTGGAGTTTAGTGTTAGAATGAGCATGGTTCTTCCACATGTCAAGATATCAAGCTTTGGCATCTTCGATTGAAAATTCATCCTTCATTTCACTCCATTGGATCAAGACCTCTGATTATGCATGGTTTTTTTTGTCCTACAAGATGCACATAGCTTAATTAGTCTTAGGTATTAATAAAACTTAGGTCTAAGATATATTCCTAAGGTTTATTTATGTTAATAAACACTAAAAAACTTAGGTTAACGTCTTTTATACTAAGTTTTCCATGTTAATATGCTAGGGTCCTTTTTGAAGGGTTTAAAAAAAATGCGCTTTTTGCCTAGGCTAAAAGTTAGATAAGGTTAAATTTTATGGCCTCGCTAACATCAAAGACGTCCTCACAGACATCAAATGAATGGAGAAAGAATATCAAATTTAGTCTTGAGTTTAAATTCGTGAGGGCTTAGGTTTGAGTCTCAAGGTCATATTGTGTTTACGAACACAACGAATCTTCAAATTGAAATTATGGCCCTAGTCTATATGATCACATCTTAGGGCTTATTGATCAAAGAATTCACATTGTTGGATTGGATCAATGATGTAAAAAGGGCCATTGGATCCATGTACTTGTATATGATTGGACTTGAACTGTCGAGGACTCCTTTGTCTTCATGCTATTGGATCAAGATCTGAGGGTGAATGTAGATCATTGGATCTACAAAAGTGCACAAATTTTAAGTCACCAATTGGTCACATATATATATTTAAATCAAATGATTAGTATTAAGTTAATTGTGTGAATAAACATGATGAACTTAGATCTAAAGCTTATTACGCTAAGCCTAAGGTTAAAACATCAATGTGGTCCCCTTCAAACTTAGGTAAAAGTTTGGATGAGGTTTAACTTGATAGTCTCACTAACGTCCAAGACATCCTCATGAGTATCAAATGATGGGAGTGAGACTATAAAATTAAATCCTATAATAACTTTTCATAGAAAGTGAAGTATATGTATGGTTATTCTTGCGTGATCTTGCATCATTAAATTAGATCTTTGGGGAAACAAGACCTGTTGGATCTACGATTAAATCAAATCGTTAACTTAGGACCTGATAGGTATAATGGTTTAGACTAAGGTTTTGATCTTAAGATGTTTTTTTTGTTAATAAACACAAAGACATTTAAGATTGAAGATTAGGCTAAACAAAAATCCTTGGATATAAATGAAAGGGGTCTATGGACTAACAATTAGGCAAGGTTAGGAGGTTAACAAAGGGGGAGAAAATAAAAAGGTCTAAGTATGATTTTTTATTAAGGTTTGGTCATGTTAGAAACATGATCGAGTCTTAATATAAAATTAGACTTAGGGTTTTTCAAAAAATAAATATGGTTTCCCATTAAACTTATCCCCCCATTTTTGAATTTAAATCATAAAGTTTTTTGCTTAGAAACCCTTTCTTTTTCCATGGAACCTGTACTTCATCATCCAAAAAAAACCATTAGTAGGGTTATTTTTTAAATCCTAATCATAATTAGATATACAAAGGTTCATGTCCCTTCAAGTGGACAATCTTAAGATTCTAATAAACAATGACCTTTCCAAAGACAATTAAAGGTACAAATGTTTTAAAACATTTATAAGAGTCCCTATTTTGCATAAGCAAAAAAATGGGGGTATGTTGGTCTCAACAAGGTGTAGCATGTCCCTACCTTTCAAAATAATGTTTCTATTAATTTTGAACAACTCTGGTTGTTATTGCAAAAAATCTTCACCCTCCTATGGAACATCTTCATGATTTTGATCAAATACTCTTTAATCTCTCTTATAATTAGTCTTTTTATGTGTGCATAGCATATCCTTAGGTTCTAAAATGACTCGATCTCATTCATCTAGTTACAATAACTTAGTTCATGCAAAAAATCTTTGTCTAATTACCCTTTTCAAAGAAGACATATGAAATACATGGTGTATGTAAGTGGATTGAGGTAGCTCCAACTTGTATGAAACACTACCAATTTTCTGTAGGATCTTATAATGGCCATAATACTTGGAATTTTTTTTATCCTTTTTATATTACTTCAGATACATCTTGCCTATATCATTAAAAGCACACAAAGACCCAATTAGTAATGTAAAAATGTCATTCACTTTGGTGTTGATCCACTTGTTTATTTATTCTATTTTATGCCATTACTAAATTATCTCTTAGACTAGCTAGTACAACATGTTGATGTTGAATGTGTTCTTCAACATGCTGAACCTTGGGCTACACCCTTAAGGAAGAAGTGATGGACGAGCATTGATAACCATAAAATTACATAAAAATAGACATTTTGGAAGAGGTATAAAAGTGTTAAATCACCATTCCGCTAGTGGCAACCAATGAACCCACTATTCTTGTTTATTTGATGCACAAATAATAGAGACACCATTCTAGACATTTGGTGACCAACTTCATTTGCCCATTAGATTGAGGATGATAGACAATGTAGTGACCTAAAAAACATGATCAAATGGGAAATATCTTATCACTTTATCATATTTTTCTTCTCCCCCCTCAGGTCCTCCAAAACTCCATTTTTTTGGCCCTGGTAGCTTCCCTCTATTTATTTTCAAAAAAATATCATTGGTGATGAAATAACCTTATTAGGTGACAGAACTACCCTATGAGGTTATAAAACCACCGTATTCATGATGGGTTCCTCATGATGGTTATGTAAACCATCACAGTAATTCTATCATAACAAGGCAAATTTTTATTAAATTAAGGGTGATTTTGTAATCTATATCAGCAATTTTATCCCCAAAGGTGGCAGTTACATAACCACCCCTATAAATAGGGGTGATTCCATCACCATTGTTCCAACTTCTAAATTCGGCTACTATGAGTCATTATTTGATGCATTTTACATGTTTATTATTGTTTTTTTTGCTTTATCTATCCTAAATTCACTTATAATTAGACTCAACTCACTCCTCTATTTTCAATCATTTTGAGTCTCTCCCAAGTTCAACTCCTGGTTCAACTCAGTTAAATTCCTTCATGTAAGCTTCATTGATCTTTTACAAGTAAGCCAATTTTATCTTCATTTTTGATATGAAAATTTACATTTAAAGCTTAAGATTTTTGAAGCCATTACAATTTATTTGGATCTTTGCTTTGATTATTTTTGTGTTCGACTACAAAGTTCTAGATAGGGATAACTATTGTTCTTGTAACTTAATCTTTGTAAATAATGTCTTCAACTAACCACAATTTGCTATTTATTTTTTGGAGATATTTATTTCCTTTTTATATTATTTATGATATTTATTTATTTATCCTCATATTTGGAGAGTCCCTGACATCTTAATTTGAGTAAAAGGAGCTAACATACTAAAGACCATAGTGAAATAATTTTTTTGCCTTCAGTTGGTCTACATCAAGATCATGTTGGAATTCTTAGCTTAGATTTATTTATTTTATTCTATTAGATTATGTTATACTATTATCAATATTTATATTATGTTAAATCTATATTTAAAATAAAAAAGATAACTTTGATAGGAGAAAGGACTCCTTTCATTTCCCCATCTTTGCCTTTAAAAAAGATAGTAAATAGAGTCTTTATTTTGCATCCCTCTCAGTGGATTTACTCTCATTAGCATAAAATATTAAAATAAAACTTTAAGAATATTTTAGGAAATATTTTATACACTTATAACCAACAAAATATTTATTTTTCATATTCTAAACAAACTTCATTGCTCTCAAAACAATCAACTAGCAAGTAAGAAAACCCTTAGATAAACTCTAGGTAAACAAGAGGTTTTCATATTTATGATTTTATCATTATTTTAGATTTATTTGAATGATTTTATTATTAATATCAATATAAAATTCATAATTTATCTTTTTTACTTATTTTTGAACAAATCATTCAAAACTTCCATGCAATAACTAGGAAAGTTGGAAAACTAGTTTAGTTTGTTGGTTTGCAAGGCAATTGTAAAAACATTAGATTGTTGTGTCAGGATAGATTATTTTTTACATTATTTTAATTTTTAAAAAACATAATTCATATTAGACCCATCTCCATAATCATAAAAAAATACGAAAAATTCTCACTTATATTACTTTAGACAAAGCCAGGAAAAATCAACATCTTGCACAATAGAGTAGATCTCCTCTCTCCTTACATGCATTATAAAATCATTGGAATATGATAAAAAGAAGTTTTAATTCCAATTAATTTTATTTTTATCATTTATTTACTTTCATCATTTAAATTTTATCAAGAATAAACAAAAATAATAAAAACATTGTCAAAAGCCTTATCCAACCACAAGCAAATTAAAACCTTACTTTTACCCACACAACAAGTATTCTCACAATCTATTTATATAAATTCATATGCTTAAATATTTCCCAATCCCTCTTGGATGACACTTTCAAAAACACCCGGTCTTGTTAGAGGTCTTTTTTTCAAGGTTAGAGCACCTGATCCGATAGTTGGCATACAATCTGATATCAATACTAAGCTTAGGAGAGAGGTATTACATTCCACCCCATTAATTCACCTAATTTCTATTTATCTCAATGAATTAGAGGAATAATAATGAATTCTTGATCCAACAATCATTGTCCTCCCTCATAATAAAGGCCACCAATACAACATTATCTAGGACTAGTTTTCCAGTCCCACTTCATTCTTCTTCTCAGGTCTAGCCTTATCATATATGATTCACATTTGTGGATGAAATTATATAGACATGGCCAAAATATTTTTAGTATATTTATTCTCACAAGTCATTCATCTTAATTTCTCACATTTTGATATTCCTAACATCGACCAAAAGCTTTACTTCCTTGTGATCTTAGTAATTGAAATACCTTAGAGCTCTGTTTCCACACAATTTGACATTTTCAATGAGTACCATGATGCTGTTGAGGTCTTTTGGTTCCATCATGAAAACCCCTTGCCACCACCTATTCTAAATTCTATTCTCCCAAACAACCAACCCAATCCACAACCCATCCATTACATTAATTACTTTGACTTAATCTCAAGGAGTTGAGTACATAATTTAGCATGTACTATTCATGTGTACATAAATTGGTGGACCCAATGTGAAATAACTATATCATTTATGTTTATCCTTTTATTCATATTATCCTTCCTCCCTTATCCATTTCCCCCTCCTTCCATTTATTCTATGGGTATTTATATACCCCTAGAATATGTTTGAACATGACATAGGCGGATCTCTTAGCCTAGAGGGCTATAAGAGAATCCAACTAAACTCTAGTGAGCCTTCATTGATGAGTTAAAATAACACAAATTTATACGTCAATGTACTACCAATTCTATGACCACTCTCATCCTAAGATCCAAACTAGGAGTGAAGCCTCCATTTTATAAATACAAGATGTATATGAAACTGCATGTGACCACCCTGACTCCAACACTATGACCCTTACTAGGGGAGGCATGATTAATCATCGTACAGACCCTAAGTCATCAATCAACCTAAAAATCCTAGATGCAAAAATCATTGCTAAATATGATCATTATTTGGGTAGGATCCATTACTTGGAAAATGAGGTTAATCATATGCAATTGGACATGTATCCCCTTAATAGGAGCTAAGATGCCTCCAACTAGATGGGATAAAGTGAAACCATTACCCCTAGATATATCTTTCCAAACCAACCTCTTTAGATGAACCCATCTCACACCTATACCCCTCCTATATAAGAGAGTCTTGGGCCTAGCACTAACATTGGCCCAAACTAACTCATCAACACCCTAGTGGGTTGCATTCATGACTTGGAGAACAACCAAAAATATCTAAGTTAGGTGATGGGCCCAAATTATCCTAAATAATATTATCTATCTCATTCTCTCATCCAAGTTATGATTCATCAAACACCATAACAACAAGCTTACATGATTTTTCCATAATAGGAGTATGTGCCCCTGTCAAACCTTGTATCTCACCAACCCCTTAGGGATATCCTTACTCATAGAGTCCCCAAAATGGATGATTATAAATTAGATTCATCATATAAAGCTCCTATTCAAACCTAATCCACCATTCTTTACGCATCTAAGTCACATACTTATCATTTATACTCCCCCTCCATAGACAATATATATACCACCTTACATAACATCAGGTTAAATGCAAGCCATATACACCCCGCCACAATAAATCACCACACCTATTACATCTAACAATCTTCCTATTTACTTTCATATGTATTCCAAATCCACTCAGCTGAATAACTATTTTTCAGCTTATTCCACTTCACCTTATCAAGCTTATTTTATCCCTTATAATGGTTACCAAACTAACCCCTATGTGATCCTACCTTTCCATTCTAGTCCTAACACAATGAAAATGGACTTTAACGACATGGGGAATTATGATAAATACCTTAAGGAGCCTCTTGATCCTAACATATAAGGGGTTCTTCTTCTGCATACCCTACCTAACCTTTCCAAGTTCAAAGGGGAGGAGATCTTAATGTGCATGTTAAAGCTTAAATTATAGATATTAGGGAGCTCCTACCTTGGGATTGGGTGGTTGTAAAAATTTTCCCAAAAATCCTAGAGGGAAATTTAATTTGATTAGTATCACCACCTACCTAAGGTGTATATACATTATTTTTTCCAACTCATAGCCAAGTTTGTCTAAGCTTTCGATATGAACAAACTCCTAAAGACTAGCATATGAGAGTTATTGCACATTAAGAAAGAACACAATGAGTTAGTTACCCATTTCATCATGATATGACAACAAGTATTATAATCCTCTGCCAAGGTACCCCACATAGATCAATGGGAACTATATGACCTCTTCCTTCACTTCCTTATCAAAGAGATGAGGGAGGATATCCAAAAACTCTCATATCGATCCAATAAAGAAGCTCTTGAGAGCACCTTGTGGATCAAATAGACAAATCTTGATGGTGGTTAGTGAAATTACAAGACTAATGGATACATTATCACCCAAAACCAAAATAATGAGGGATTTTGAAGCGCAAGTCCAAATAATACCAAAACCAATGCCTCAAGGTCCTAAATCAAAATAGGAATGCAACTACTAATGGCATCACTGACCAGAATAAAAATCCAAACCATGTGAATAAAAATTAATATTAGTTTATAAATAACAACAATAAAACTAACAATGTAGGTGATAAGAACCAAAATACCCCTCCTTCCATTAATGTGGTTAAATTTAACTAACCACCACCACATAATGCATATCAGCATAACCATAATCAAAATCAGTATTCATGTGTCGAACAATTCCCCCAATTTTAGAAAAAAACCTATTACCAATGAAATAATCAATAAGGGTTTGGTTAATAGAGGAAGAATATGATGCATAGGTAATATGATCCCAATATCTATTTCCTCTTCTATAGAGTTATCAGTCACGATACTTGAAACTACATGGAATACAATAAATTTATCCAAAGACTCTAAGAAAATTAAAGGCATACATTTATTGACATGTTCCTAGAGAACACTAGTATAAATTCCTAGGACTTTCAAAATGACCCTCTTTCCCCTCAAAATCAAAATATCAAAATCTACCAAAAACCCTTTCCTAACCACCAAGCACATGTTGCCCAAATTCAATAGCAAAGTGGCCCATATAATCACCCGATTCAACATAATCAACCTATGATGGCATGCACTCATGATGTTGAAGCTTCCACCTATGGAACTAGTAACAATAATGTTTCTCCTTGTTTTTGAGTATAAGGAAAATGTATAATGATATGATTTATTGAGTTAGAAGTTAAAGAAGAAGAAAACACTTTTAATTGCACCAAATAATATCAATGTATGACTCTTCATCCTTGAAACTTCTTGCAAAATGAGTCTATCCCTAAACATGTGAGGAAGTATTATTTGATCTCTAATTTAACCAAGATGTTCTCCCACATATCATTCCTTGAATTACTTAAGAACTCCCTTTCCTATCTATCAACCTTGATTGAAACCCTAAAATTGGGGCATCTATCTAGTGTTACTCTTCTTCCATAATCTCAGATCAACCATATTGATTTGGATATGTTTATACCTCATTAGGAATCAAAAGATGTCGGTCATTTATTTGATTTGTGAAGTCTTCCTCCTAACTTTGAGATGGCAAGGAGGGGATATCTAGCCTTATTTATATAGGTTTGTATTTACAATAATTATGTGAAGAGATCCATGGTTGATGTTAAAGTGACCATCAATATTGTCCCCTTTTTCTTCCTACAAAAGCTTGGTTATGGGGAAACCAATTGTTATACAATGTGCAACACCCTGCGAGGCTATGATTACTTCAAATCTACTTCCATAGGGACCATTATACTCCCAATCACTTTGGGCCCCATGATGGTACTAGTTCAGATTTATGTCATAGACAAAGATACCAATTATAACATGATCTTGGGAAGACCTTGGATACATAAGATGAAGGCCATACTTTCAACCTTATTACAAAAAAATTAGTTCTTGCACCTACAAAAGGTCTTCATAGCCTAGGGGATCCTAAACCATTTGATATGTTACAAGAAAACATGTATAATAATATAAGGTTAAACATAAACTATTATTTACTTACTAATAGGGATATGAAACCCCTATAATTGGTTGGTGTTACTGAACTCGTGAAGCCTAAAGTGGTTATCTTAAATAATGGGGATGAAATACCTCAGACTCTATTAAAATCCAAATCAGAAGAGGAAGATATAGGGATGACTAAAAATATTGCTAATCTAGAACCAACCATTGGTTTGGTAATTTATACTTTGTCTACAATTGAGATCATCAATCTCTTAGAAAATGACACTCCACTCATCCTTCCATTCAATCCATGAGAGTTGGGGACCTATGATTTATCTAAGCATTAAAGCTAGTATCCCAAAGAGAGGTTAAATAGTATATATAACCTTTTCATGATAGAGGTGTTAAGGAATGAAGAGGTCCTCCTTCATAACAATCATTTTAGCAATAACCATCAATCACCCAATGATCAACCACATAGGTGTAAGCCACACTTCACATTCTACTCTTATTGATTTTGAGCCTCTTCAGAGTATTATCTTTGATCATGCTATGATAGGGCCATACTAATTTTATAGAGTTTATAATCTATTGGGTTTGATTCCTCTTGAGATGTCAATCATTACACTTTAGCCTATACCTAATTTTATTTCTCATCATGTTTCAAGTCCTCTAACATGAAACTAGACCATTTCTTTTCCCCCAACCATGTTAGTGCTCAAGGAGAGGATTCATATTATGATAGTAGGTATTATATAAATCAACATTAGAACCTATGATCATCCATAGATTCCTATAATAGGACCCCCTCTTCCCCTCACAAAGAGAGAAGAACTTGGAAATTCACTCACCAAATTCTTGTAGGCTTTCCCACATATAACAATGGGGAAAAAAGTACCCATGTCTTGTAAATAGTACTATAAACTTCATGATTAAATTCTTATAAATTCCATCCCAAAGAAAAATCAAAACTATGTTGGGATATTTCCCATGCTGAAATATAATCATAACTATGACAACATACTTCCCACACCAAAGAGAGGGCCTAATAAACAACCTTTTAAGTTTTTTGAGGTGATTACCTACCTCAAACCAAAGCTTATAAATCAAACTTTTCAATTATTATAAGTGATTCCCTTCATCCTAATCGAGTAGACCTTTCAATTTTTGCAAGATCTTTCATTCTCCCCATAAGGGGGATGAGCTCATTATTCTTCTGAGTCTCAAGACTGGGAACCCTAAGAGGAGTTGCCCAAATTTTTTTGATATCCATATGGTCAAGATATCAGAAGAACAAAAAAATTCACCAAATAACTATCCTGATTTTACACATGACTAGTGGGTCTTTTACTATGATGGGGTCAAGTGACACCTAGGCACTAGGGCAGGGGTCATTCTTATTTCCCTTAAAATGTGAGTCATGTATTTTTTATTCAAACTAGACTTTGAGTGTATGAATAATGGGGCTAAATATGAGACCTTATTTCTTGTCATGCTCATTATAAAATGTTTTGGCATTCAAAACTTAAAGATCCAAGGTGACTTATAGTTGGTTGCAACTTAAGTTTCCAAGGTCTATCAAACCAAGGCCAAATATCTTCAACTATATAAGACCCTCATGTAGAATATCATTAGATACTTTTGAATTAATTTATATAGAATAAGTACCTATAGAAGACAATCAACTTGTTAACTCCATGGTTGACTTATCTTTATGCTTTGACCCTCATCTTATTATAACAGAGTCTGATTTCATAGTTTCAGTTAGGATCGAATTTCTTGTGCGTAAAACTCTTAGTGACTAAACTATCACCCACATCAAGAAAGGCAATGGTTTATTAGTCCTTGAATTATCTATGAATGATTAAGTTATTGAGTTATTACAAGATTATGATGACTTCCCATCATTTTAAACCACAAGAGATGATTCTCACTTACTTATTATCCCACATCAACCCTTTGGAACAAATAAGATTATTATTACTTACAAGTTGAGGATTACCTATCCTTTGATGATGAATATGATATTTTCAATGTGGATTATGAAGATCCTAATATTTCCCCAGATCCTAATGAGTTTGAGGAGGGAAATACCTCCCTCCTTGAAGAAACCATTGACATTAACATCAAGATGGAGGAACACCCCAAAATTCTCAAGCTAGGGTCTTCACTCTTTGAACAAGAGGTGGAAGAACATAAGCATCTCCTCACATAAATTTCAAAAACTTTCTCTTTATCTTACACTGACATGGTAGGCATCAACCTGATTTGGTTATCCATAACTTAGTTACAATGCCTAATGTGAAACCAGTCAAATAAAAGCTTAGTCCCATCAAGCCTAAGGTCATGTTGATGGTAAAAGAGGAAGTTATCAAAATTTTAAAATTTAGATTTATTAAGAAAGTGGACTATTCCAAGTGGATGTCCAAAATTATCCCCATCTTCAAGAAGATCGATAAAATCATAATATATATAAACTTCTAAGATATTAACAAAGCAAATCCAAAATACGACTTCCCTGTCCCATCCATTGATGTCATTATTGACGCTATCATGGGATATGAATTACTATCACTCATGGATGGATTTTTGAGATACAATAAAATATATATTTATGATGAGGATCAGATCAAGATCTTATTTACTATGATACGGGGGACATTTTGTTTTGTTATAATTCCCTATAGTCTCAAAAATGTAGGGGCAACATATCAAAGGGCTGTAATCCACATATTCTATGATCTTATTCATAAGACAGTGGAGGTATACATAGATGATATTTTATGGAAAGTGAGATGATGAATAAACCACCTATAGGTATTATGCACCATATTAACACACTTAATAAAATATAATGTTACTCTTAATCTAGACAAATATGTGTTTAGAGTCACTAGTGGAAAAATCATAGGGTGTATAATCTCCTAGTGTGGGATTGATATTGACCCTACTAATATTTGAGAAATCTTAGAGATTCTCCCTCCCATAGATGAATAAGGCATCATAACATTTTTGAGATCCATTTGATGGTTCATTCTTGATCTTGCCTATGCCATTCATCCTATAAATAACCTAACTAAAATGATAAGTGGATTAACTTGGATAGATGACCATCAAGGGGCATTTGAAATAGTTAAAAACTTATTTATGTCTCCCCTAATGTTCATGGCACCTAATCCAAATAATCCCTTGATACTTTACATTAGAGTGATTGAGGTATCCCTTACCTACATGTTGGCTTATGAGGATGATACCGATAGAGAACATGCCATTTATTTCATTAGTCACACCATTTTTGATTATGAGACACTATACACTCAAGTAGAAAAAGAATGATTAACTATGGTGTTTGTGACTGAATTATTGTGACACTATATGATCAATCAAGAAATAAGGGTTATCATGAGGTCTCATGCCCTACATACTTTTCTAACCCAACCATCTCTATCTAGGAAGGTTGGGTGCTTCAATATACTCCTAAACATGTTTGGTTTAACTTATGTCAACAAAAAGTTCGTTAAGGGATAAATCATTATTGATTGGTTAGATAATTCTTCCTTGGATGTTAATAACCTCATCTATACTAGTTTTCTTGATGAATTAATTTGCTATGTAGAAAACCCTGCTATTAACTCCTCTCCTTGGTATAAAAATATCATCAATTAACTAATTGACTGCACTTATCCTAAAGAGTCCAACTCATGGTATAAGATATGTCTTCAAGTCCAAGTAAATTAGTCTAGATATGCTCATTTAGTGTAAGGCCTTTGATGACATGTTGATCTGATGTGTTGACCAAAAGGAGTCAGAGAGAGAGTCCTCTCTCATTATCATAATGGTGTTTGTGGTAGACACTTCACTAGCCATGAGACTACTTGAAAAATCTATAGGATGGGATATTTATGGTCCACTTTAGACCATGATACTATTGAATATATATACAAATGTGATAAATTTCAACATTTTTCACATGAAATACATATTCTCACTAGGGCATTGTAGCCCATTATCACTCCATGGCCCATTTCCACTTGGGGTTTGGATTTATTAGGTAAGATCTCCCATGCTTATTCGGATGGTCATCACTTCATTATCATGGTGACTGAGTATTTTAGAAAGTGGGTCGAGGTTATACCATTAACAACTATCACAAGTTTAGTCACTGTAAAGTTTATCCTGAACCAAATCATTTACTGATTTGAGGTCTCGTAGGTCATCATTACTGACAATATGTCCCCTTTCAAAAACCCTAAGATTTAAGATCTATGTAATAAGTTTTCTATATCTCACCACTCATCTTCCTTATAATATCCACATGTCAATGGTTAGGTTAAATCTAATAACAAAAACTTGAAGTCAATTTTGGTTAAAACTATCAGAGATTTTAAATAAGATCTACACTTACTGCTCTATCCAACACATTGGGTTTACATAATAACTATTAAGACACATATGGGGAAAAATCCATACTCATTTGTGTTTGGATCTAAATATATTATACCATTATGAGTATAAATACCTAGCCTTTACATCTCCCTGCAATGTCTCCTTGATCATGAAGAGTATACAAAGGTGTGGCTAGTTGAATTAGAAATTTTAGACAAACATTAGATTATTATCATAAAAAATGATATTGCTTATGTTGATCGTATAGGAAAAAAAGATAATTTTTTTTCCATGAGTACCCAATTCATGTAATATAAGTTTTCCTTAAGATTGATAGTTGAATTGACAAGAAAAAAAGATATGGTCAAAAGTTTAGACCTAACTAGTTAGGCCCCTACCTGGTGACATAAGACTTCAAAAATAGAGCCTATCAATTATGCACTCTAGAAAGTAAGGAATTTAGTGAGTCTATGAATTTTTTTAACCTAAAACACTTCTATATATAGTAATTACATATCAAACTATTCTAATTTGCATTGTATTTTCATAGTTTGTATGCTTGTCTACATATTAGAAGTGTTGTTCAGTGGTTATTTAATTGTTAGTGCACATAGTGTAATTTTTTTCAAAAGGTAGCATATCACATCATTCCATTATCACATTACCTTATCACCCCGTATAAAAAAAAATCAAAATTAGTATTACATTGGTTCTTTCCTTAGTTATTACGAACCTAGTAAACCTATTTTCCCTACATCTTCTTGTTCAACTTATAAAATACTAGCCTACAGTTTAGTCTAGAGGATTGTCTATGATAGATTCTCCTCTTATGGTTCCTTCTAAAGTGGAACATTAGCATGGTAAAAAATAGGTAACTTTACTAACCTATCTTGGTCTTTGGTGATGAGCCCTTGAATCTTACTAGTTGCATAAGGATAAGATTTGGGGTTAAAGGCGTTGAAAATAAGAAAAGTAGACACTCCTATGAAAATCAAAAGTTTATACAAGTAAAAAAGTCAAATTCCACATCTTTCACCCTTTGATAACCTTTGTTGTTGAGACATTGCATATTACTAGTTGCATGGGGTTAACACTAGGGAGAGATGACCTTATTTGTCTACATCTAGATTTTGGTGATGATCGCATGTGTCTTCCTAGTTACATGAGACTAAGTTTAAGGGGTCATAAATAAAAGTAAAATCCAAATATAGAAAAAATATCAAATCAAAAAGTTTCCAAATAAAAAGTTCATCCAAAATCTTGCTTACATGCCTATGCTAAAAAAAAAAACCTTTTCCCATTTACCAATTTTATCAGGATTAGTCATCTCTAGATGAAACTATTAAAGTTAGTGTTTTTTAAGTCTATCAAGAGGTACATTTCACCTATGCTCATAAGCATTAGGTCATATTCCTTTTTCCTATGAAAATTTTATCAATGGTTTTCATTATTTATCACCTCACATGTATCCTATTTTCCTTTTCATTCCTTGTTGCAAATTGAAAGTCATATGTTGTGTAAAAAAAATAACTAGGTCGTCACCTACAAAACAAATTTTAGAAAATTTATAGTTTCATATATTTATCTATCACATTACATAATTTATATACATTTTTTCTCACATATATAAGAATTTTTCATAGAATTATTTCAAAATAAAATAGATACATGTACATAATCACATGCTTAGTCATCTAGTGTGCATAAATTGAAATTCAGAACATGGAAGTTAAGGCACAACACATGAATGTAAAGTAACTAAGATTAGCTAAAAACATCTATATATATCATAAATGTCAAGTTTATACAAAATATATTTCTAATACAAGATCCTATGTGGAGGGCCAATGTGCCTCAAGGCATCTCAATAAGAATAAACATATATAATGGTATAGAAAAAGCATTTATAAAAAGCCTTAAGAGTCCATCTTCCTCCTGTGAGAAGGTCCTAATGTAGAGGAGTGTTAGGGGATATTGAATTGATGATGTCTCTTGATATTACCTAACTTAGAGGTTGCCTCACCCTCTCCAATTTGAAGGCTAGTATAGTGGACCATGCTAGAACCTCCTTCTAAGGTTGTCCCCCCATCCTATAGCTTGAGGCTTAGCCTTCTCTTCTACCAACCATCATGTCTACCAAGGCTTCCACTCAGCTCACCCTAGGAAACAATGTGTTGTTCTCTATCCTTAGTGTTGTCACCGTTATGGATGCATGGAATACTAGGGAAAAGACATCCATGTTCTTACCTATCCCTATAGCAATTTTAAGATTTATCAAGAGCTAGTTTCTATTCAAGTTAGTACTCAGTTGAAAAAGGTTGATCAGGGTGTCCTTGATCATCCACCTCCACCCACTCACAATATTTACAATCATATAATGCAAAATCAACATCAGATATAGATAATATAAAAATCTAAAAACATGTGAAATTAATTCAATAACTAAAAATAAAAGTATAATCTATAATAAAAATGTGTGAATAAACATTTTACCTGGGTCCCTCTCATTCTAATCAGGGTCATAATCATCATCCACAATTTCATCCTCATCTATGTCCAAGTCTTCTTCTAGATCTATTTACTATAGAACCTCACCATCTCTACCTCTTAGATGTTGCTACTATGTAAGGTCCTCCTGAAGAAACACCTAATGGTGGTGGTGGTTGGCCCATTTTCTACTACCTTGTTACACCCTATCCTCCCCCTCCCCTAACTACCTATAGGGGAGGTCCTTATGCCACACCTATATAAATTAGGTGGGTGATGGGCACCCCTCTCACAAGAAAGTGCCATGCTAATCATCCTAATCTCACCAATCTCAACTCTTGTATGCACCTATAGATAACCCCATGGATGGGAATATTACCCATATAGGGCATACCAAATTGCTATGGTAACCTATCTAGAGGGTGTAACTCAACATGTAAAGTCCCATCCTAAACTTGAGTGGCCCTGATGGATACTACAAGATAGGTCCCCTCCTTAGCCTATTGCCCAACCATGTCCTAGTAGGGTAAGAAAATTAGGTTGGCCATTGTTAAAGTTCCCATTACTTGGGTTGAAGTACAAAATGGCATCTCATCCATCCATCTAATAGCCCCAATGTCCTTGAAAAATCTAATTAACACTCCCCTCTAATAAGGGATGATCTGTTCATATATCTAACCCATGACAACCATCAGGTGGTTAATTGAGAGGTCCCCCATATGATCCACACAATATACATCCCTATAGGTCTAGGCCAGTATCTCCTTGCTCCAGGATTAACATTCTCCACTCTCCTCAATGTGTCCTAAAATTAGTGACTAATTATATAAATACATGTTAGTACCCTTGTATCCCAATATCCAAGAGGTACGAATGGATATGATGGCCTTCCATAGGTTGGGGATAACTAATCCCTCAACCTAATAAATCCTTATGCCACACTTCACACCCATATTAGGTGCATTGGCATCTATAAAATGATCTACCCAACTCTAGGCCTCATAACTGCTATCGACAACTCGAATAGATACTAACCAACCTATCATGGTGGGGAGGCTTGTAATTTGGTAAATGTCAATGGGAGTGATCATCCACACTTTGAGGCCTATGGGAACACAAATGTGTTCTAATTAGGATCCTAATAGGTCAAAATTTCATAAAGTAATTGGTTAAAGGTCATAATAATCCATACCTAGGTAATCCATAGAATCCCAATGTGATCAAAGATGGCTAGCTCATCGACTATTATAAGCACCAAGCCTTAGGAGAACTAATCCTATTCTTGAGCTCTGCTCCACCATATGTAAGGTCCCTATAATAAAGGAAAGACCCTAAGTCATCTCAAAATAACAACTCTACCTATCAAAATAAGAAAAATTATAAGTTTCAGAGTCTGGTTATAGAAATTAAAATCACCACATTTTATAAGTGATAATTATGAAACCATTGCAGGTCATTATGTAACTGCCCCAGGTGATTACATAACCTCCATCAATGAAAATTACATAATTTACCCTTATAGACATCAGAGGTTACAAAATCACCAACTTGTAAATGTTGATAGTTCCATCCTTAAGTGGTGGTATCATCCACCAACTACGTGCCCTCTAAAACCTCTAGAAACTTCCAAAATCTACCAATAAGAACAAAATATCTACATTTTCTTAGTCTAACCTTCCCTATGAACATTTTAAAACTAACATTTACAAAATTAACTAGATTTATAGTAAGATTTGATTAAAAATTACCAAAATAGGGTAAAAGGAAAAGGGTCACAAAACTTACCTGATCATGCCTCACAATTCCTCCTACTAGTAGATTCACCATTCTCTTGTCATCCTCTTCCGATTGACTACTTTCTCACTTGACAAGGTCATAGGAAATCCATAGCTCAAGAAATATCACAAGTGATTTACATAAATGAATTTGTTTTTGGAAAGTTTTTAAATATATTTGGCCATAAACTAGCCATTTTAGTTTAAAAATTTCTTATTTTGGCATATTTTCATATTTATAAATTATATTCTTGATAAAATTCTATAACTCACATTTTAAGAATTAATTTTCTAATGACTTTTCTATCTTTTGTAGCACATTTATGGGTTTTTAGGTTCTTGACCACTTGGTGTTGGATTCAGTCCCTTGGTAGGATGGTTCAAGTAGTATGATTTTACCCATACATATAATATGTATTCTTATCCATATTTTATGTAGTCCATTTTTTATTTTATCATCACATTGCACTTGATTCTCATCTTTTATTTGTAGGTTGTATAGAGTCTCGAATGGCTTCACTATTCCACCAAGATAAGGAAGGTGAATATTTCTAACTTCCTATTTCCATTCCATATGCCATTGATCGAGACTACACCCTTGCCAATCCATGACAAAGTGTCCTCCTAAGGGGGAAATATATATGCACCTAATTTTTGCACAGTGTGATTTTCTTGACATGATAGGTCTGATGATGATGTAGTGACCTCATAATAATGCTCAAATGGGAACTCTCTAACACTTTATCTCTTTTAATTCCCCCTCTATTTGGTCCCCAAAACCCTATTTTATTGGCCCTTGCAACTTCCCTCAGCCTATTTTTAAAAACTTCTCATTGGTGATGAAACTTCCCTATCAGGGGATATAACTAACCTATGAGGTTACAAAACCACCACATTCATGATGGGTTTATCATAGTAGTTATGTAAACCATCATGATGGTTATATCCTAATAAAGTAGTAATATAGTAAATCAAGGGTATTTTTAGAATATATAGTGATGGTTTCATCCCCAAAGGTGGAGGTTATGTAATTACCCTTACAAATAGGGGTAGTTCCCTCACCACTATTCTGAATTCTAAATTTGGCTTTTGTGATTCATTCATTGAAGTATTTTTCATGTTTATCATCATGTTTATTTATTTATCTACCCTAATTTCACCTTCATTCAATCCCAAATCATTCCCTCTTTTATTTTCAATCATTTTGAGTTCCTCCTAGGTTTAACCTAGTTAAACTCCTTCATGCAAGATCCACTGCTCTTCAACAAGTAAGCCAATTTTGGATTATTTTAGATATAAAAATTTGCATTTAGAGATTAAGAGTTTTGAATCCATTATATAAATAACCTTATAAAATTCCTTTGGATATTTTCTATTATTGATTTTGTGTTTGACTACATAGTTCTAGATAGGGAGAGCCATTGTTCTTGCAAACTAGTCTTTTAAAATGGTGTCTTCAACTAGCCACAGTCAGTTGTTCCTTATTTGGAGCTATGTTTATTTACTTATTATACCATTTCTGATAGTAATTTTTTTGACCTCATTTTTGGAGAGTTATTGACATATTAATTTGAGTATAAGAAACCAACAAATCGAGGACCATAGTGCAATAAATTTCTTGCCTTCAGCTGGTCTACATCAGGGTTAGGTTGGAGGTTCTTAGCTTAGATTTATTTATTTTATTCTATTAAATTATATTAGATTAGTATTCATATATATATATATATATAATATTAAATATCTATTTAAATAAAAAAGGAAAAATTAATAAGAGAAATAACTCCCTTCTTTTTCTCACCTTTACTATAAAAAAAGATAATAGATAGATTCTTTATTTTGCATCCCTCTTAGTAGATTTAATTTCATTAGCATAAAATATTACAAAAAAACTTTATGAAATTTTTATTAATCATTTCATATAATTCCATCAAATAGATTAGTTAGTTTTCATATTGAAAACAAACTTCATTTCTCTCAAAACAATCAACTAGCAAACAACAAAAACCCTAGATAAACTCTAGGTAAACAAGAGCCTTTCATATTTATGATTTTTTAATTGTTTTAGATTAATTTGAATGTTTTTATTATTTATATAAATATAAAAAACACAATTTATATTTCTTTATTCTATTCAAATAAATGATTCAAAACTTGCATGCAATAACTAGGAAAGTTAAAAAACTAGTTTAGTTTATTGGTTTGTAAGAAAATCGTAAAAGCATTAGATTGTAATTATTTTATGATAGATTTTTATTAAATTGTTTACATATTTATAAAAAATAATTCATATTTTACCTATCTATAAAATAAATTAAAAAACTACAAAACATCCTCATTTAGATTATATTTAGACAAAGATAGGAAATATCAACATCTTGCACGATAATGTAGTTCTATTCATTTCTCCTTGCATATATTATCATATCCTTGGGAAAGGATAAAATAAGTTTTAATTCCATTTAATTTATTTATTTTCATTTATTTACTTTAAACATTTAAATTTTAGCAAGCAAACATTTTAATTTCAAACAAAACAAAGAAAAACACTGTCAAAAGCCTTGTCCAACCACACAAGCCAAACAAAACCTTGATTCATTTAGCCTAGTATCCTACATTTACCTAGTCCTAACATAGACCTAAATATTCACCTCCTTATGATCTCAAAAATTGAAGGACCTTGGAGCTATGTTTTTACACAGCTTGACACTCTCATCGAGCATCATGGAATTATTGAGGTCTTTTGGTTCCATCACTAGAACCCTTTGCCACCACATATTATAAATCCAATTTCACCTAAAAAATATCCCAATCCATAGCCCATCTATTATGTTAGTTTCCTCAACCTAACCTCTGGGATTCAAGTGTAAATTTTAGCATGTGTTATTCATATGTACACATGTACTAACTATAAGTCACAATGATAAGGAGCAAAAATGAGTATATTTTGTAACCTTATCCACAATTACCATGAATAATTTTTTACCTTTACCTTTAAAAACCCATAATGAAATCCATGGAAACTTATTCGAACCTTTGGCTATAAATGGATAAAGGTTATAGAAGACCAGGTGTCTTAATTATTTCACACTTGTTCTGTTGACACACCATGCATTCAACCACAAGTTGTTGTATATACCCCTTGAGTTATTCCTAAAATAAATCTTGCTTGATTCTATGACATGTTTAAAAAACCCTGAGTGCCCCTATTAGATATGAATAAATCTCCTTAAGTATCTTGTGCTTGAGGTTAGAATTATGATATAGGTATAAGTGATATTTATACCATAATAAATTACATTTACAATCAAATATTTCCAAGGAATTATATCTATGTTAGATGTTTTGAATTAAACCATATGTATCCATTCCATTATTCCATTATGATCCTACATCTTCTAAGTAATTTGTCTGTAAAATGGTCATTCCTCATAAATATGCCTCAGTGGATTCATCTCCCCTGGATAGTGCATATGCTACAACATTATCTATTATGTTATTATATACGATTTTAAATTCATATCCTAACATTTTAGACAACTATTTTTTTATAATTTTAATAAAAATTATTGTTGTAAAAAATATTTTAGACTATCATGATCAGTGTTTACCCATCAGATAAGGTCTCCATTGCATGAATACATAAATAATATCCAACATCTCCTTATCATGGATTGGATTTAGCCTATTTTTACCTTGAATTTATGACTCTAAAATTAAATGGGTCTTCCTCCCTACATGATTACTACCCCAATGTCATAACCCAATGCATCGTATTTAACAATAAAAGTTTTATAAAAATTATGAGTAGCCAAAAATGAATTGGTAGACATAGCCTCCTTTCATGTCTCAAAAGCTTTTGTAGTTTCATCACTCTAGTAGAAAGAGTCTTTATTAAACAAAGCTATTAGTGTTGCTGATGCTACCATAATTTTTAAAAAATTTGTGATAGTAACCTATTAGCTCTAAAAAACCTTAAGATTCTAGAGGGTTTTTTGCACTTACCATTCCGTTATAGCTTTGATCTTATGAGGATAGACTATGAATCCTCCATGTGAAATAATATGACCCAAGTACTCTACCTATTAGACTCCAAAAACACATTTTGAAAGTTTTGTATAACGTTGATGTTATTCTGGACCTAATAGTACCTATTTCATATGGTGTAAATGTGCTTCCCAAGTTTTGTTGTATATTAGGATGTCATAAAAAATCACCAATGCAAATTTCCTCAAAAAAGATCTTAAAATAATGTTCATAAAATTTTAAATGTAAATGGTGCATTTGTGATACCAAATGATATGACCATAAACTCATAATAGCCTAATGAGTTTTGAAAGTTTTTATAGGAATATTTTCATCTCTAATTAGAATCTAATGGTACCTAGGATGAATATTTAGTTTTTAAAAATAAACAACACCATGTAATTCATCTAACATATAACCAATTACTAGAATAGAAAAACTATCTTTGATAGTGTATTTTTTGAGTTATCTGTAGTCTAGGCACATTATCCAAGTGCCATATTTATTATCCACCATGACCACTGGGGATTAATATTCACTTTGGCTATCTCTGATAATACCTACCTCAAGTGTCTCATGTGCCATATTTTCAATCTCACTCTTCTAGGCATATGGATACATATATAATATTATGTTAGGTGGTTGATGTTGACCAAATTTAAACTTTGGTCAAATTTGAGTCAACTGATACATTTTTAACCTTTTTATAAGTTTATCCATGTCCTATAGGGGTTTCATTTTGATCTAGATGTTCACTTATCCCTAACCTAGCCTTGGTCCAAAGTCTAGCCCTTTGTATTAGTCAAGTCAATAAAAGTCAACCCTAGTCAAATAGGGTCAAACCTAGTCAAAGTCATAAAATATGTTTTTATAGTACTAATATGGTTTTTAATGTGATTTAGGATCTTTATAAGTCATCTAATTGTATTTACCATATTCAATATGCAAAAAATGCCTTGTGAGCCCACTTTTGAGCCAATAAAGAGGGCTTGTATGGATGGCTAAATTGATCAACTTGTCACCAAGTTGTGGTTAACATGGGAAAATTTAGGGAATGTTATATTCAGGTGTGTGATAGTCCAATATTTAGTTATAGTTATAAAATTGGAGTTTTATCCTTGTTTCTAAGCCTTTTGTGCACTTATATGATCCCATTGATATGATCTTTAGCTAAAAATGTGGGTGGGGTGTCTCTTCACCTCCCCACACCCATTTACATGTTTTAATTTCAAGGATAGTTCAAAAATATGCATCTGAAACTCATTTTTCTTCCATTTCCTCTTAGCATGCTAAGGAAGGTCAACTTCAAGCACTCACTATGGGCCGTACAGTTTGACTTGGAAGAAATGATCTTGGGGGTGGATAGTGCCCTGAGTCTAATTAACATCTATAACAAGATATTGAAATTTTGTGCCTCCTCCTTTATGAACAAATGTTAATACTCCATGCAACCTTTTTTGGGTTTACAATTATGAGGGGGGTCACTATTTGTAGTTATCTCAATTTTATTATTTTGGTTTGATGAGTTCATGTTTTGTAGATGTTTATACATGTTTTCCAAGGAATTATTTTAGGTTATCCATTATTCATTTGGTTTTGAATTAATCAAGCATACAAGAAAGCCTTTTATAGGCTTGTTTCCCACTTTGGATCAATATACTACCTATTTCTCAAAAGGGTGCACCTAAAGATGTTATTGAATAGTTTTCCACATCAACATAAGGGAATTGGATGTGTGATAAATATTTGGAGTCATGAACATATGTGTGGTGACATATGCCTTCTTATGAGGCCTAAAGTATGCATCTTCTCCACTATCTTCCCTTACTGGCCACTTCAACACATTCCAACCTATAGGAGGTCAAGGATAGGAGACAGGGGAGCATTGAGGAATGTGAGGTGGTCTTAAAGATCCCTTATAAAATCTTATATATTGACTTTACCATGACAGACCTAGATTCCTCATTAAGAGTATTAGAAAGATGAAATTGCTAAACAAGGGAAGTGATTGAGTTTTGGTCTCTTTATCCCTAATTGGGTCAAATAGAGGTCCTTAGGGTTTTTTTTGTAATAGTACATATCATAAAAAAATGGTGTTTTAATTCCCTTAATTATTTGGCCTAGTATTCCTACCTAAAAATAATTCACTTGATAATTTTGAGGTCACTAGGACAAGAATGAGATGGTTTTTGAGACCCTCAAAGATTGCTAATGAACCACTAAAAGTAGACAATGTCGTCTATAGGATTTGGAAAGAGGTTATCACTCACACTATGCCAAAGAAGTTATATACAATGTATAAGAAGGGGAAATAGTTCCAAAGCCTATAAAAAGCAATCCTGAGCACTCATGCTGTGGGAGAAGAGATGGCTATATGAAATGACCTTTTACGCCTATCCCCTATCTGTACATAGGGCAGAGTATGCAGTGGAAACAATGTTGTTAAGGGTTATTAATAAATAAATAGGTCCTAGTGTGAGTAATATAAAGCTAAATTCAATATCAACAAGCCCTATAAACTCCTAACATGCTCCAAATGACTCTTGACTGACCTACAGGCTTGGGATTATGCACCTACAGTTATAGGTAATGGGAAATAGGTCTCAGTCAGGAATAAGGTGGTGTTTTATGATAAAATGAAGCATAAAGGTGGGTGGAAGATGTAAAATTATGATATGAGGACAAATAAAATATTTTATAAACTTTTTTGGGTTAAATAACTACCTTGGAAACCTACAGGCAGGGCAAAGTATGCACTTACAGTCTTGGAGGAAAGTGTGAACACAGTCAGGTCATGCAAGTATATAAGAAGCTTAAGGATTTTATAAATGAGAAGTGAAGGTTTATTCCTATTAAATGAGAAGTGTGTTCATTAAGGTTGTTTTAGTCCTCAACAGGTAGTAACAAGAGTGAAAGGCGAAGGATTGAATTGCTAAGTATGGAGCAAAAAAGGAGGATAAAGGTTAAAAAAATGAAGGATGTTTCATTATCATAAAATTAAGGTTGTATCATGCCTATAAAACTCACAAAATTCCTAAAGACCTTTTCACCTATACAAGGTATGTCTCAGTCTGTACAGCCAGGTTAGGATACCCTTGGCTCAAAGGGGAAACAAGTGTTTTAACTAACAAAATGGGTATAATATAGTTCCAAAAGATGCATGAGATTTAAATGAGAATGATAACCATGTTTTATCAACCTATTAGCATTAAATTTATGTGGAGGTAGTAGCTATAGGGAGATTTGAACAAAAACAAGCAAAGAATATGGTTTTTGACCCCTTTTTTGAGGAAATGGAGGTGGTTAGACCCCAAAAACATGGAATTTGACAAAAAACCTCAGTTAATTTTGTCATTATGACATTTTTAAGATTAAAAAATATTAATTTTTCATAGGATAATAGGGAAAATACTCTCTATTTTGTCTCAGATTAGGGGCAATCCTTTCATGATCAAGAATGGTAGTTTTTGGGAAAAGTGAAGAATGGAGGGTTTAGAGTTAGTTTTATCAGTCAAGGAAGTTTGGATATATATAGGAAACATGGAGGATAATATAAAAAAATATTTTAAGGTTGGAATTCTAACAGGGTTTTCTAGACAAGGAAGTCTGTAGGTAGGCTTGATAAGAAAACATATAAATCTATCCCCAAAGGGAAGGTCACTCCAAGTTATAGACTTATAAAAGCATTATAGTGCCATGAATTACCTTCATAGGAGTAAAAATTATGTTTTAAATATTTTATAAGACATGGTAAGTGAAAATAGTGGTCATATATTAAAAAAAATGCAAACTAGCTCATTGGAAAGGTATAGGCCTTGTCCCAAAATAGGGGTCATTTTATTTTTTGGCCTTTCATGATCCATCACAAGGGTTAGAGAGTGTTTATGGGGTAAATAAAAAGATTATAAAAACTTTTTTTGGAAAGGAAACTCCACAAGAAGCCATTTTTGGCCTAAATAGTGCTCAAACCCTCATAAGAAGCATGAAAGTAATTTGAAACTCAACTTCCATCACTCATATCTTTCATTAATGTTTGCATGGGACCCTGAGTCATTTGGATAAGTTATAGAGGTTCCTTAATAATACACAAGTGACATTTGGATAAGATTCAAATGATTTTTATTTATGAACAAATGTTAATACCAAAAACCACTCAAAACCCTTGCAAACCCTCCTCACAGACCTAATTGGGAAGAGCTTGCAATTGAATCATCCAAATGAAATTAAAGTGACATGAAATCACCTAAAAGTTTTATACGACTCACTCAAGGTATCACACATGCAAAGATGTGTACGAAACTCTACAGATAGTGGGTAGAATAGTGTTTTTCTCACCCTTTTTTGTATTTTGTAGGATCTATGATGTTCTAGGAGGTGAAACCAAGTTTGATGGGATTTTAAAGACCTATTATAACTCCATATATTAATTTTGTTCCATGAAAAAGTTTCTAAGTGTTCAAACTAGGGCCTCACTTTCAGCCAATCAAGACTAGCATCATGCATACAAGGGTGAAAAGTGTGAAAGCCTCCATTAGATGTATTTTTAAGGTGGAATTGAAGTATCTAGAGTCATGGATAATATTTCTAGGTGTAATTCATTCCTTCCCATGGATTCTACTGGTTAACTAAAGAGTTTTCAAGAACAAGTGTTAAATGTGATTCAAAAATAGGGAGTTTCAAGATTGTTGACAGTGATTCATCTTCTCCACAAGTTTCTGAATGATCAGGGTTATAACCAATGCATGAGATTGTATGTATGAATGCCTTCCCTATCATCTAAATAAATTTACCTATCCATAGTGAGAATAAGGGCATTCAAACATAGGCAAATTATGAAGGCAAATTTTTATGCCAATCCTAGAGATTTTGTGCCACTTTTCACCATTCTTATGACTTGTTTTGGATAAGTATACCTCCTAACATGGCATGTATCACCTCACCCCTATTTAAAATGAAACTTTAACTTATTTTATCAAGTTGACACATTTCCAAGTGACCCTTGGACTTCCTTTGCTTGATCCTCCTCTCAAAAGCTATAAATATGTATTCTCTTGGCTCTTTTGAGCAACCTCCATCGGTTAATGGGGAAAATCTAAGAAAATTTGTATTTAAAATACTCTTTAAGAAATATACAATTTATTTTTCCACTCACATATTGTGCTATTGAGTACATATTTTAATCTTATTGATATTGTCTAATGAAAGAGTTGCTTTTCTAGCATGTCGATCTTGGTCGTCTACCATTTTGCAAAAGGGATGGTGTTGCAAGTATTTGTTAGTATCATTTATTAAGTGTATATATTTTTTATAAGTGTTTTATGTTTTTATTCTCTTCATGGAATAATACATCAACCTCTTAAGTGTCAAATACCTTCGTAAATCTAACTTGTGAAACACTGATGTGACAATACATTCTAAGTTGTGAGTTTATGTGAGATAATTTTGTTTGCCTTTAAGTAGTGGGTTTTTAGTCAAGTAGGAAGATAATACATACCGGTGCATCACCATATATGGTTTTTAATAGTTGTTTTCCTAATACCTTTTAATCTACAAGTTGATAGGTATAGAATAGCTTCAAAGAGTGCATCAAGGGAAGCTAGCCCCTCATTTAGAGATTCATTTCTCAACATTGTCACCCATATGAAGAGAAATGTCTCCATGGTGCCACTTGGATGAGGAGAATTAGGCATCTCCTTAGGGGTGCAAATCCAAGTGTCAAATTTTTTTGGCATGCCTGATGGGACCTCTAAGTCCTAGAAGATTATTCAAGATTAGTGTTGGTCTTGGCATAGTTGAAGTTAAAAGAAGCATCTACATTTAGTACCTGGTGACTCCATTAAATAATTCAAGTCTTTGGTTGATGATCAACCCTTTTTTCCATGCCAAAGGTAACCACTAGGTATACTACTAAAGGTGTACATTTTTATTTTGTGTAACTACCTCTATATTCCACCAAAAGGTTTAGGTTTGTAAGTACTCATCCCTATAAAAGAGATTTGGTGTTTAAACCTTATAATTTTATGTTGCATTCAATTACTAACATCTATAGTGACCATTAAAATATGGATATAAGGAAACCTTTTATGCCTTTCATTGGATCATCTACTTTAAACCTTACCCAAAATGACCAAATTCTAGGAGCAACCCTTAAGAGTGTTCCATATTTTAGTGGGGATGGTCCTATTATTGCCATTAAACATATTAGAAACATATCAAACTTTTTTAATATCCAAAACATTACCAAAGAGAATGTGGCTATTATATTTTTGGCTTTGTCCTTCAAAGGCAAAGTTTTTGATTGGTATGGTTCTTTACCTCAAAACTCCATTGGCTCATGGGATGAATTGGGAGATTTATTGATTAAGAGGTTTGGGGAGAAGAGTGACCATTTATCTCTAGCTGAGAAATTGACTACCATTAAAAGTGTACCATATGTGTTTAAGTAATATTTTAACACTAGGTTCTAAAAAACATGGGATAGAATCCCAACTCCTGTGATGCCTACTCCAAATTATGCATTTTTGTACTACCCAAAAGCATTAAATAGTGATTTATTTATGATGATATAGTCTATGGGTGGAAATACACTCCCTGATGCCTATGAGATATCAATAAATGTTGAGAATTATCTTGTCCAAGTAGGGAAAATTTCTCTTAGGCCTCTCATGCCATTATTTCCTAATTTGTAGTCATCTAATCAAGTTTCATCACCTACCTTGGCTCCTTTGCCTAGTAATGAGAAATATACCATGCTTCCTTCCAATAAGATCCATGAAGTGAAAAGTTTGTTACAAATTATCACTAATGAGTTTGTTTCCCTCAAAATGAAACAAACCCAAAGTTATAGGCCATACCAATCCTACAATCAGTTTGGACAAGCCAATAAACCTCCTTTTCAAGGGAATGCTCAAGGACAAGGTCAAATCACCCAAGCTAGGACTTATCAAAGCTAAAATATAAGTTTTAATTAATCTTCAAAATATCTTATTCCCACTAAAAAAAAATTGGTTTAATAACAACCATGCTATCCATCTTTTGAACAAGGCCAAGAGCAGGTTGCTTATGCAAATGAAATGCAAAATCAAACCATGACAATGCAAGGAAATAAAGTACCACAAGTTTCAAATTTTGAGATATTAATTAAACATGGGATGGAATTTGGTCAAGTTAAATATAATTATACTCTCATAAAACACTTTAAGGGAGATTTTTGTGCCATCATCACTTGGAAAATTCAAACAACATTAATGGTAGTGTGGCTTCCAACACTAGATCAAAAAGGAGGGATGTTGATGAAGCTCAAAGAACCAATCAAGGACATGTTTTGACCCATAAATAATATCCTATGGTAAGTGGGTCTAATATATCTCTTAAATTTCAAGTAAATTAGAGGATTCCAAACTTTAGGCTAGCTCCTACAACTCTACCTCCACAAGCTACGTCATAAGGTGCCAATGTTCATAAAGAAGTCCCCAAGGTGAGGAATCATTCCATTAATATGGTGGAATAAATTAAGAATATTAACATGAATATGTCATTATGGGAATCCTTGAAAATGACAAGATATAAAGATATAATTCAAAAATAATTACATCAATTGGGTAAGCAAGCTAGCCCATCTAGATATGACAATGTGGTCTTAGTGAATGGGATCCAATCAATTCATGGTCAAGTAAATAAGAGTGAGAATAATCCTCATTTTTATTTATCTTGAATCATTGGTGATTTATTTTTTCATAATTTCATCATAGATAGTGGGGCTAGTACTTCAGCTATGCTAGCAGATAAACTAGGCCTAAAGTATGAGCCAATGTCTAAGGGAGTCTTAAAATTGGATGAATCACTAGCCAAGACTTTGGGGATAGTTAAAAAATGTGAATTTGATACTTCATGATTGTCATAATTTTCCTATTCATCATGGTGTGATGGTGGCAGATTTATCTCCATACTTTTCCCTTTGCTTGTTAATAGATTTTACAGCTAAAATAGGTGGGTACTTGGTAGCTAGTTGGTCCTACATGGTGTTTAGGACAAATTATGGAACTAAGGTGAATATTGAGTCTAAATATATTAAAAAATATCACTTGGAACCATAATCACCTAAGGTGTAAATTGTTAACTATGCCATCATTGATGAAGAGGAGCTTCACATTGATCAGTCTCCATCATCTTCCCTTGAGGGAGTTTCTGATTTATTCTTAGATGAATGGGGAAATGAACACTATGATCATGATACTTACAATTTTATTGAACAATATAGTCTTAGGGTGTACTATATGCATGAGAAGGATTCCTTCATACCCAATCTAGTGAAGCCAAATGAAGAGGTGAATGGTTTATGGAAGCTCTTCTTTGATGGGTCTAGAAGCAAGATTGGAGCAGGTGGTCGAGCAATGTTGATTTCACCCTCTAAAGAAAGTTATTATTTAACTTTTAGGTTCAAATTATCATGAAATTGTAATTTAGTAGAATATGAATCCCTTTTTCATTGCCTTGAATGGGATAGGAAAAGAGGAATTAAAAAACTTCAAATATATGGAGATAGTGAGCTTGTTGTCAATCAAGTTAGAGGGCAAAATTTGACAAATAATTATTTGATCAAGTCATACAAGCATAGAGTATGGGATCTTGTAGAATATTTTAAAGCCTTTAACATATAATCCATCCCAATAGAAGATAATAAGCATGATAATAGGTTGGCATCTATTGGAGCTCAGTTTGATGTTCCAACAGGCATAAAAGAAGACAAAAACTAACCCCATCTAAGGTGATTGTTAGACCTCCATACCAAATAATGTCACCAATTGGTATGTCTTTTAAATTGACCAAAAATATCCCTTTTACTATAAGAGGAGGCTGAATTCTGTATAAAAAACTATTCCAAGCCTCAACAACAATATGGAGGGCAGATTGTCCAATTGAAGTCCAACAAGCTTCTTAAAGGCCTAGTCACTCTTGAAAGCATATTCATTGAGGATGATCAGTTAAATAAGGAGAAGTTAAGCATGTATAATAAGTAATATAACTATGAAAAGGTATAAATATTTAAGGAGAAGATACTTACACTTGTAAAGGTATGTACTAATCAAGAGAAGCATGATTTCATTGATCTATGCAAGGAGTTTAGTGATATCTTTGCATGGGAGTATAGTGACTTGAAGGGTTTTGACACAAGCTTAGATCAACACACAATAGAGATAGATGAAAATTACAAACCTATAAAGTAAATACCAAGGCCAAAAAATCCTAATATTTAACCACTCATGAAGAAAGAGCTCACTAAGTTGATTGAGTCTAGAATCATTTTTCCTATCAAGCATTCTTCTTAGTTGGCTAACTTAGTCCCTGTTAGAAAGAATATTGGGGAGATCAAGTTGTGTGTGGAATTTAGAGACTTGAATAGGGTATCTTTGAGATATCATTATCCCATCCATTCTATGGAGAAAATTCTATAAGTTGTGGTAGGTAGTGAGAGGTTTTCTCTTCTAGATGGGTATTTCAGGTACAATCAGATTTTGGTGAAAGAGAGTGACCAATACAAGATAGCCTTCACCACTAAATGGGGTAAATATGCCTATACAAAGATTAATTTTGGATTTTCAAATGATAGGGCTAATTTTAAATTTGCAATGGATATGGCTTTTCAAGGACTAATCAATGACATTGTATTGGTATATCTTGATGATGTGACAATTTTCTCCAAGGATGAAAATGATCATTTAAAGAACCTAAGATAGATTTTTGAAAGGTGTAGAGATTTTATGATCTCTCTAAAATAAAATAAGTGTGTGTTTGTTTTCCATGAAGGTAAACTCCTAGGACATATTGTCTTCAAGAAGGGCTTATCCATTGATCCATAAAGGGTGAATGCCATCTTGGCATTGTCTTTGCCTAAACACAAGAAATGTTTGCAAAGTTTATTTGGTAGGATTAAATTTCATAAAAAGATTCATTCCTAAATTTAATAACTTGGTCAAGTATCTAACCTCTATGATAAGGAAGGATGAAATATTCACTTGGACAAGAAGTAGAAAAGAAAGTTTTGAAGAGATCAAACAAGCCATTGCCCAAGCTCCTACACTTGCAGGTCCAAAATTTTCCAAGAATTTAAATTTGTATACTTTCAAAAATGAATAAGTTATTTTTACATGCTAAATCAAAAAATGATGGGAATTTGGAACAACCTATTGCCTTCTTTAGCCAATGTTTGTAAGGCTATGAGGTAAGATATACTTATGTTGAGAAACAAGTGTTTTCAATTGTTAAGAGGTTAAATAAATTTAGACATATGCTATCAAATACCAATATTCATATACTTTTTCCTCATCATAGTTTAAAGGAATTTATATTGAGCAAATACTTGAATGATAAAAGGGCAGGCTGGATCACCAAGGTGATGGAGTATGATGTGGAAATCAAGACAACCAAACTAGTGAAGGGAAAAGGACTATGTGAACACCTTGATTAAAACTTGAAGGACCAAAGGGAGGTTGTTTTGGTACTACATGATGACCCTATAGTAACTCTACCTTAATCCATGAGAAGTTGGACACAATACATGATTCATTTCCTTCAAACCAGTGAGTGTACACAAGGTCTTGATAGAGCTAGAAGAAGGTACTTTAGGCTACAATCTATTGCTTATGTACTTGTTGATGGAGTAATATTTAGGAAGGAATTTTTAGGTATGCTTATGAGGTGTCTTGAGTTGGATCAAATTGACAAAGTAATATTTAAATTTCATGATGGACCAACTGGTGGTCATTTTGCTCCAAGAACTACAACTGCTAAGATTATGAGGGCTGGCTACTTTTAGCCTAGTTTGTTCAAGGACACATATGCTTGGGTAAAAAAAGTCAAAAGTGTACTCTTTTTAATGGAAAACAAAATCTAGCTTCCTTAACTCTTTATCCAATCCAAGTTGAATAACCCTTTATGTAATGGGGTTTGGATTTCATAGGCCTAATCAATCCACTTTCTAGTGTTGGTCTCAAGTGGGTGTTGACTATTATTGATTACTTTACAATATGGGTGGAGGATGTATCTCTAAAGGAGGCAAATGAAAACTCAGTCCTAGACTTCTATAAAGGTATAGTAACCATGTTTGAAGCTCCTTCAATAATCAATTTAGATAATGCATTAGCCTTTCTAGGAGTAAGGACAAGTGAATTGGAATTGAAGCATGGCATCTATTTTAGTACCTCCTCCAATTATTTCCCCTAAGGGAATGGACTAGCTGAGTCCATAAACAAGAACCTAATTAGGATTATAAAGAGGAAAATGGAGGAGAATCAAAGGACTTGGCACTCCAATTTAAAGATGGACCTTTGGATTGAGAGGATCACCCCAAAGAGAGTAATTAGGAACTCAATATACACACTTGTTTATGGAAGGGAGGCTAGATTACCTATCTCATTTAAGTTACTAGCTTTAGACCTCACCTATCAGCTGTAATTGATGGAGAATGAGAGAATAGAAGACAGGTTGTGTGAGTTAATGGAGCTTGAGGAGACAAGAGATCAAGCTATGCAAACTATGACCACTCACCAAGAGAAAAAAAAGAAGTATTTTGACAAGAAATCCATGCCAATAAGTTTCAAGGAAAGAGACATTATCCTAAAATGGGATGAAGATAGGGAAAAACCTAGAAGAAACATAAAGTTTGATGCTTTGTGGAGTGGCCCATATATGATCACTCAATGCAAGTCACATAATGCTTTCCAACTCTCAAATTTGGATGGAGAGGAGCTTCATATACCAGTTAATGGGATACCCATCAAACATTGCTACTAAGGTTCTTTTCCCTTGTACATAGTTTCTTGTTTTCCTTGTGTTCCCTAAGTGCTTATGCATAATTGTGAGTTTGTCCTTGTATTATTTGTGTTGTCTTTGTTTGGTATTTTTGTTCTTGGTGTGGTGTGTTTACTTTATGTTTTATTTTTTCATGTCATTTTTAGTCATCTTCGAGAATCCATTTACTCCATTGGCCATTGGTTGGATATGGCTACTAGTTTCTAACATAGACAAGCATGTTACCCCTAAGAGTTGCCAAAAGTGTTGACCAAATTTGATATTTAGTAAAATTGAGTAAAACCCTAAATTTTTAAGATTTGTATAAGTTTATCCATGTCCTATAGGGGTTTCATTTTGATCTAGATGTCCACTTATCCCTAGCCTAACCTTGGTCCAAAGTCTAGCCCTTTGTACTAGTCAAGTCAATAAAAGTCAACCATAGTCAAATATGGTCAAACCTAGTCAAAGGCATAAAATATATTAATCTAGTCCTAATATGGGTTTTAATGTGATTTAGGATCTTTATAAGTCATCTAATTGTATTTACCATATTCAATATGCAAAAATGCCTTGTGGGCCCACTTTTGAGTCAAGAAAGAGGGCTTGTATAGATGGCTAAAGTGATAAAATTGTCACCAAGATAAGGTTAATGTGGGAGAGGTTAGGGAATGTTATATTCAGGTGTGTCATAATCCAATATTCAGTTATAGTCAGAAAATGGGAGTTTCTCCTTGTTTCTAAGCCTTTTGGGCACTTGTATAGTCCCCATGATCCGATCTTTAGCTAAAAACATGGGTGGGGTGTCTCTCCACATCCCTACACTCATTTAAATGTTTTAATTTCAATAATAATTCAGAAATATGCATCTATAACTCATTTTTCTTCCATTTCCTCTTGGCATGCTAAGGAAGGTCAACTTCAAGCACTCACTATGGGCTGTATAGTTTAAGTTGGAAGAAATGATCTTGGGGGTGAATAGTGACCTGAATCTTCTTAAAATACATAATAATATCTTGGAATTTGGTGCATACTCCTTTATGAACAAATTTTAATACTCCAGGTAGCCTTTTTTGGGTTTACAACTATGAGGGGGGTCACTATTTGCAATTATCTCAATTTTTTTGTTTTGGTGTAATGAGTTAATGTTTTTTAGATGTTTATACATGTTTTACAAGAAATTAGTTTAGGTTATCCATTATTAATTTGGTTTAAAAGGCATCAAGCATACAAGAAAGCCTTGTATAGGCTTGTTTCCCACTTTAGATCAGTATACTACCTATTTCTCAAAATGGTGCACCTAAAAATGTTATTGAATAGTTATCCACATCAACATGAGGGAATTAGATGTGTGATAAATCTTTGGAGTCATGAACATATGTGTGGTGACATATGCCTTCTTATGAAGCCTAAACTATGCATCTTTTCCACTGTCTTCCCTCACTGCCTACTTAAACACATTCCAACCTACAAGAGGTTATGGACTAACGAGTGTCATTTAACTCCTCATTTAATCAATATTCAATTGATATATTTTCAACTAAGGATGGTGTCCAAAGCTATTTTTAGTAAGGTATAGGATGGTAGATCTAGAAGGCTGCTTATGGGGGTGTTTGATTGTCCTATTCTAACTTTGACTAAAGAAAGAAATGTGTCCTAAACTACTTGATTCACTCTTTTGATAAAAATAAAGAAATCAAATCAATCCACTCTTTTGCTTGAAAGTAAAAATCACACTCCTATTTATACTTGCGTGGAAAGTAAATTCACACTCCTAACTAACAAAAGGAAATTTGCTTCACACATCTGCTATAAAAGAAAACACACTTTGTTTAGAAAAGAAATGATTTTGGAATAAGAAAATACCTTTTAAACTGTGAATTTGTTTTGATGTTTTTATGAATAAATGTAAACATTAACAAGATTATAATTAGTTATAACAATGAATTAATAAAACATAACATAAATACCATACACAGTTCTTGGTTCCAAGGAGAGTGGGCCCTTGCTCCTCTCAGACTCAGGAACAAAGATTAATCAATACTAGAAATTGAAGTGATAATTCATAAAAATGAAATGATTACAATCTGGCTAAATTTTTTTAATATGCTTGTACAAATCTTTTCCTCTATGATCTGTTCTCTATCATTTGATATCTAATATATATTATATATATCTTTTCAATGATGAAAATCTTACATTTTATACTAATATAATCAACTCAAAATAGGATGCAAAGATCTAATTATTTTTATGAAATAGATATCCTATCCTATAATAGTCCTAAGATCTAAATATATATACAACTTTATCAAAAGTAAATCTTAGAAAATAACAGGCAGTTATTTTCCTTATTTGAATCCAGTTAGAATGATTCTCTCTTATCCTATCTGGCTGCCAACTTCCCCATTTGTAGCTTCACCCTTACAAAATCCACAAAATTGACCCTATAGATTTGGGAGGAATGAGCCTGCAGAGTCCATAGAAACAAGCCTGCAGAGTCTATAGAAACAACCCTATAGAGTCTGTAGAAACAAGCCTATAAAGTCCATAGAAACAAGCCTAAAAAGTCTATAGAAACAAGCCTCTAGAGTCCATAGAAGCAAGCCTGTGTCTTCTTCCTGAGTATTCTTCACAACAAAAATCACTAAAACATGCTATGTATTAGACATTAATGACAGAGTAAAGGTTTAATCTTTGGTTCAATATAAACAAGACAAATATCTATTTTCCATGTATTAGCTATCTAAAAATCTAATATTTTCATAATATAATATCCTTTGAGAGATGAATTGAGGGAAATATCATGTCAATAATGAGCCATATTTTGAGCTCATCATTTCCCCCAAGCTTTACCTTTTGCAAGTCTCATTGCGATCATTCATTTTCATTCATAGCTTTGGCTTCTGCTTTCGACACTCTGACTCAAATCATATTCATTAAATTCATCTATTATATGCTTGTCTAAATTACTTGTAAATCCTTGATGTGCTTGAATCTTTTGTTTCCATATATTAAATTGCTCCTCTGATTATGGAGCCCAACTCTGCCATCCTGGAATAGGTATGATCAGGAAAGGGTGTCTATATCTCATGGTAATCAATTTTTACTCTCCCCCAGAGTTTATTACCTTTATTAAGATTTCCAAAATTGAGGATGCTCTCCTCATACTCCATATTAAGTTATTTGGGGATATGACCTCTCATCTTTTCAGAGGCACTGAAAGTTGGTCCCATCTATTTACACTTGTAGTCATCACTGAATCAAAAATCTATCTTGAAAATAAGTCAAAAGAAATAACACAATCATATAAAGCCTGTAAATAATGTGTTTTAACATCATTTCTTAACAAAGCACAGGTAAAATTCTATTTGATCAATCTGGGAATAGGAAAGGCTGGTCTAACACATAATCCTGTAGTCTTAGCATGATTTATATAGTCCTCAAATATGATTTTCTATGCTATTTGATTTTTGAATGTAATGCCCTTAGTTGAAATTATCTTACATTAAGGTATATCAAAAATTTATTGTGCTCATGGTCTCCGAGAATCAAATCATGCAAATAAAACTTACAAAGCAAATCCTACTGATTAGGTTCAACACTAAAGAAAATTTCCAAAAATATTATTGGTTATAAAATCTTGTAAGGAAGATGACAAGAGATCCTCAGAAGCTACCATCTATAAAATTGTTCAAATAAAAACAAACTGTATGCAGGAGAAGGATTCCTACATGCCAAAAGAGATTCTCCTAATTTGCATGCATCTTGTAATTTTTCTTCTAAATCTTGGACTTTAGTTTCTAATTCTTTTTTTTCATTTTCCAAGAGTTTGTTTGCAGAAGATGCATCTTTATTTTTATGTTTAAGTATGGAATATTCTTCTTTAATTTGATGTAGTATTTGCAAGTGAGGAATACTTGGATAACTTATTTGACAACTATGGTCAATAAATACCTTAGGAGGAGAAGGTGCAACATCAGGTGCTTTGGAAGAGTTTACCAAACTCTGCAATCTCCTATTTTCCTTCTTCAAATTTTATAAATATATCCAAAGATCTATTTGTTCACTTTCATGTTCTTTTATTATTTCCTCTAATCTGTGAACTTCTAATGCATTATCAGCATATGCTATGTCTAATTTCTGTACTAATAATGAGTTAAGATGATCCTTATTTTGTAATTCACTGATCAAGTCAGCAATGTCAGTTGTTTGTTATTATTCAAGAGATTGAGCTTGAGAAAGCTTCAAAGTTAACTGCATAATAGGATCATTTAGATTAGATGATTCACCTTTCTCATTGGTATATATAGTTTTTATTTTATCCATTGTAGTTTTAACTAAAATAGGTGGTTGTTCTACCATACTTGATTCCTATACCGTGTGTGGCTCTTCCTCTGGAATTGGTTCCTTCATTATGATTGGAGATTTCCTTTCGAAAGAAATTTATTCAACATCTATAGGTGTAGGGATATTTTGATGTATGGGGGAATGAAATAATATTTTAAGACTATCTAAAATATCTACAGCTTCTTGTTCATCTTCATCTATTAAAATGAGCCTTTTACTTCTTTTAGCCACTCTCTGAGCTACACTTGGTTGACTTTCCTTCACAACCATCAAACCCTCAGTCTTCTCAAGTTCTGTAGCAACCTTTCATCTCAATTTTCTTCTTCCTAACAAAGGAATTGGTTACACTATAGATTCATGAGGTTCTTGTAGAGACTTTGAAACTTTAGGGTTTTGAGACCTTATGATTCTTCTTGAAGAAGAAGAAGGGATTTATGTTAGGACAATAGTCTATGATTTATTCCTTGGTATTGTTTTCTTAATTAATGTAACAGGTAGAGAGGAATGTTCCTATGGTGAATTTGAGGTTTTTTGTGTAGGAATATTTAGAATTTGTTATGCTATACTACTCTAAAATTCCTCCCAGACCTCTTGTCCTTGCTGAAGGAAGTGATGTTGGATAATAAGATGAATAAGGCCATGATGCCTAAGAGCATCATTAGTGGTTGTAAACATAATTTATAGAGCACCATATAAGAAGGATGGGAGGTTAATTTTTTACTGAGGGTTTTGTCTCCCATGTTTAAGGTGCATTAACATTTTTATAGCATATCCCCTTAAAATATTGTGTTGCCGCTCACAAATGATATACTTAAGTACCCACTTGGCTACAGATTTCTAGGGTTTAAGAAGTGAATTTATACTAATCCCTTTTCATTTTTCCTTGAAATCTACTAGACATGAAGTCCCATTCTGCTCATTACCATTAAACTGACTAATTAAATCACTAAATGAAATTCTTCCACTAGCTCTCATTCCCTCTTCTAGAACTTGTATAATTTGGCTTATAATTTGAGTTGTAACAAGAATAATAATGCCTTTCACAATTAAAAATTTAGGGGTGAGATTAGTGATGAATTCACTTACCATTGTTTCATCAAAACCCTATAACTTTTTAATGAAAAGTTGCCAGCCATTGGCTCTGAACACTACCATAGAAGCTTTGTCTTTATGAAACTTTGCTACATTCTTCAGCTTTGATCTCATCTTCTATCCCATTTCTATGTGGTTTTATAGACAACTCTATTCCTTTAACTTTGATTGGGTTTTAGACCAGTCTTTTGTTGAAATTGGTAGGCAATAATCAGTGAGGATTTGTAGACCATCTTCTATTAAAGCCTATAGAAATTAAATGGTTCGTATGAAATGCTACAGCTGCATGAGTCCATAGTTTGATATGATGACTTGATACAATTAAGCGCCACACATTTCTATAGAGTGTGCTAACCATTTTGTCTATTATTAGAAATTGGATGAAATGATGACATGTCACTTTGACAGTGATAGTGATTCATTACTTCATTTAAAATCCCTTTTATGATGTCCCATCATTATTATGATTAATGACTCAATTGATTATATCAAAGCTGCACACTTATCCATACACCTTTGGTGGCTCATTTACATGATTTTTCATTATGGCATGTGTCATGTCATTCTATTTTGGAAGATTCAAATTTGGATTATCTCTGTAGAATAAGTCTTAATTAAATTGAAGATAATTAGTTAACTATACATAGATAAATAAAATATATATCTTACTTACTTTGGCCTTAGATTTATCCTTTGCTCACCATTTATCCTACACAAATAAGTTTGCATGGATTAGTCAACATGACCAATCATAGTGACATGATGAGATTCTCTATTTTTCTTATAAATTATGTTTTTTCCCTTTGGCCAGCCATTGCTAGTTTTCTAGCTAAAGCCCTTTTTGCAATGTATAGCCAGCCAAAAGGCTAGTTTCTTGGGCATGGATTATCAATAGTGTCCCTGGAAGGATTTTCACTATTGTTTTTTTTTACTATAGGAATATCAAGGAGCATATTCTCTAGAAGAAACAAAGCTCTCCAGAATAACTACTTGATCTTTTATCTTTTAAATACAATCTTCTTTATTCAGAGGTTTTTGATAAAGCTTCAATCTATGTCTATTGACTAACATAACTCTTCTGCTATCATCAATAGGTATTATCTTAACAGAACCATTTTCATAGACCTTCTCAATCTGATAAGGTCCCAACCACTTCATTTGTAGTTTTCTTTTAAATTGTTGAAATTTGGAATCAAACAACAATGTCCAATCTCCTTTCTAAAACTTCAATTGCTTGATTTGTGAATCATGTCAAACTTTTCTTTGATATTGTACCAATTCAGTTCTTTGTAGTGCTTCCATCCTCATTTCATCAAGTTAATTAAGCTATAAGAGTCTTTCTTTCTATATTTCTTCTAATTCAATTCCTACTTCTACAGCGATTTTCAAAGTTTGTAATTCAAATTCAATAGAGAATAAAGGCTTCTTACCATAAACCAATTCCTAAGGTGAAAATCTAGTTGTTATTTTCCAAGTAGTATTATAGGCCCAAACAACTTCTAGTACCTTATCTGCCCAATCCTTTCTACTGGAATTCAAAACCTTAGTTAAAATGGTTTGTATTTCTCTGTTGGTGACTTCAACTTGCCCATTAGCCTATGGGTGATATGGAGATGTTTTTTTGTGTTGAGTTTGATATACTTGCATGAAGTGATTTATCATGTTTGACATGAAATATGGTCCTTGATCTGAGACTATCTCCCTTGGAGCACCAAATATTTGCATGATTTTGAAATATAATAAATTAGCTATCATCTCTTCTCTTGCATGATTTAATACTTCCACTTCTGCCCACTTGGTCACATAGTCTGTACATACTAGGAGATATTCTTTTACTTTGGAAGGAGGATCTACAGGGCCTATAAAATCAATTCCCTATTTATCAAATGGTTCTAAAACTAATTGAGGATTAGGGTGTAGAGCCATCTCTATTGAAAGAGTAGGTTGTCCAATTCTTTGACAAGCATCATAGTGTCTGACATATCTTTTTACTTGCTGATGAAGGTGAGGCCAATAGTATCCTACTCCTAGGATTTTATGTATGGTTCTTTGAGCTGAGTAATGACCTCCTCCTAGTTCATCATGACAAGCTCTAATGATATTATAAGCTTCACCATTTGTCACACACTTGTGAAACACATGGTCAATCTAAGTTTAAATAACATTCCATTAATCCATTTAAAAGAAGAACTTTATTTGGTTAAAAGTTTCTTTTCTTTTTGTAAAAATTGCAAAGGAAACTTCCTTGTGGTGAGGTAATTGGCTATATTATCAAACCATATAGATTTTGATGAAATAAAAAATAGTTATTCATCTGGAAAGTCATCTTCCACTAGTTCTTCTTCACCTATAGTGTTCATTCTTTACAAGAAATCAACAACTACATTAGACTCCCCTAGTTTATCTATAATATTAACATCAAATTCTTGTAAGAGAAATAACCATCCAATAATCCTACCTCCCATAATTGGTTTATTGGTAAGATATCTAATAGCTAAGTGGTCTGTATAGATAAATACCTTGTAGCCTATTATGTAGTGTCTAAATTTGTTAATTACATAGACTACAACTAAGAATTCCCTCTCAGTTATGGTGTAATTTATTTTGGTAGGTGTCATGTTTTTTCTAATATAATATATAGCATACATGTTACCCTCTTCATCCTTTTGTCCAAGGACTACTCCTAGTGATGTATTGGAAGCATCTGTGTATATATGTAATGGCTTGGTCTAATCTAGTCATCTCAATACTGGAGCAATAACAAGTTTAGCTTTGATGGTCTCAAAGGCCTACTGGAAACTATCACTCCATTTGAATGTACTATCTTTTGTATGCAAAGCAAACATAAGGGAAACTATTTGGCTAAAATTATCTATAAAGCATCTGTAGTAACTAGCATGTCCCAAAAAACTATTAATTTTAGTTTGTGTTTTTGGGATGGGTAAGTTGGAGATTATTTCAACTTTCTTTGGATCTACTTGAATGCCTTTTGTATAAATATGGTGTCCTAGCACTATTCCTTCATCCATCATCAACAAATATTTCTCATGGCTCAAAGATAATTGATGTTCCTCACATCTGATCAATACTCTTTCTAAGTTGGTAAGATCCTCTTCATAAGTTCCACCATAAATGGTGAAATCATCCATACATACTTCAACACAATCATTTGTAAGGTCAGAGAATATTGCTAGAATTGCTCTTTGAAAGGTTACTGAAGCATTAAAAAGTTCAAATAGAAGTACTCGATAAGCAAAAGTTCCCCGAGGGAAGGTAAATGTGGTTTTATCTTGATCTTTAGCTGCTAGCATTATCTGGTTATACCCACTAAACCCATCTAGGAAAGAAAAATATCTTTTTCCTGTCAAGTTGTCAAGAACTTGATCAATGAAAGGTAAAGGAAATTAATCTCCTAGTGTTACTTTATTCAGTTCTTTATAATCTACACATACCCTTAATTTTCCATTTTTCTTGGGCATAATTACCAGAGGTGAAACCCACTGGCTATCTAAGATGGGGTAAATAAACCCAACTTCAACAACTTTTGGATCTCTATTTTGACTATCTCCTTTAATGCTGGGTTTATTCTTCTTTGTGGTCGTCTGACTGGTTTGATATATTCTGTGTAAATGTGATGAGTGTATATGCTGGGGTGAATTCCCTTCATGTCATTATAATTCCAAACAAAAGCCTTGGTATATCTTTCCAGTACTTTAAAGAGTTGATCTTCCTCTTCATTTTTTAACCAACTATTGATGTTCAAAATCTTTCCAAGTAATACCATGATTGGTTTTATACCTGGGTAGTTAGATTCTATTTACTTGAATTCACTAATTAATGAGTTCAAAGGACATGGATTAGGAAGTAGCTTATGAAACATGGTTATATTATCAATAAAATCTTTTCTAGGAGAAATTAGTATTGCTAAAGAATAATGGAATGCATCTAAGAAATGAGTTTGCTATTGTTCTTCCAATTTCTACACACTTTCCTAAATTAATCCATGATCATATGATGAGGAAACAATAGAAGTAGAAGTGGAGGTTTTAGAATATTCTATCTGACCCAAGAATGCTAAACTAAGGTATTCCATAGTTTTTGGATTGGTTGAGTCCATAGCTTTTGGACTGGTAGAGTTCATAGCTTTCAGACTGGCAGAGTCTGTAGATTTTGGGTATATGTCTCCATTTAATTCTTCCAAGTGTTTTTTAACTATGATCATAGCTAATGAGGAAATGTTGTTTAATGTGTTTTTTGATTCATCCACCCAAAGTTCTTGTATGCAATTTGTTGATAGTTTTATAGGAGGATACAAAGAGACGCATTTGGATTTTAACCCATTAGAAATGGTCATGTCTCCTGACCTGTAATCAATTAATGCTACTACAATAGCCAACCATGGTCTACCTAGGATTATGGGATATCCTAGATTCTTTGTTTTGGGTTGGAAGACCATGAAATCTATTGGATACACCCAAGACTCTATTAGTACTTCAACATTTTCTATAATCCCTTCTGGTTTAGTTATAGATTGATCCACCATTTAAAAAATGGTAGTTATGGGTTGCATTCTCATAAGAGACAATGTATGGAGAGTATCATTTGTCATAACATTAATTGTTGCTCCCAAATCTACCAAGATGTTAGGAATTTCTTTTCCTCCAATTGTGACTATGATTACTAGGCTTCCTAGATCTGCATATTTTGGAACTAATAGTTTTCTTGCTAATAAATCAACAACTTTTCCATCAACATGAATGGTTCCTAGATATTTTGCTTTTCTCTCAGGTGTCTTGATATAAAGGTTTTTGATGATCTTGTTTAATTCAGGTATATCCCTAATAGATTATAGAAGGGGTACCTCAATATTGATTTTTTGCAACTCATGGACCAAGTTTGATTCTGGTTTAATACCAATTTATTTTAATCTTTCGAGAAAAGGAACTACTGGGGTAGTAGTTTTTTCTTTGTTTGCTTCAGGGCTCATTTTGATTTTGGCCTCTCTAATGTTTAATTGAGATGAGTCTATTTTTTCTTTTTCATCAGGTATCTCAGAAATGAGAAATGAAGGGTTTTGTATGGTTTTCCCTAATCTTAAGTGTATGTCCAAACACTCAATAACTACAACATTGATTGTCTCTTCTTGTTCATTAACATAAACAGGTGTTGGTTGTTTATTTTTTAGATTTGCTATTGGTTGTGTAGGCATTGAGGGTTGATTGATTTGTCCTTGTTGTTGAATAACTGGGGGTGGCATAATAGTTTTCTATTGAAGTGGTCTTCTTGGTTGGGTGAATTGTGGCTATGGGTTCCATGACTGATTCCATTGTTGATATGGTTGTGGTATCCATTACTGCTATGGTACCCATTGTTGCTATGATTTTGGCATTTTCCATGGGGGTGTTGGCATCTAATCTTGTCTTGCCCATGGATTTTGGATTGATGGAGTTTGGGGTTGATTCCAAAAAGGTGAAAGAACTAAAACATTCCATAGTGCCATCCATGGGTTAACTGGGTTTCTTGCATTAAACTATCCTTGAGCCTAGTTTTGTAGGGTAAAGTTTTGTCTCTAAATATAATTTACTTCTTCAATGGACTGGACTTGTGTTTTCATTTGATTATTTAAAACATGTAGAAGGGTACAATGTTTGGTATCATGATTTGTTGCATCACAGATCCCATATGACAAAACATTAGTTCTATCTAGGAGGTAGTCTCTAAGGGCATGTTTTTGTCTGCACTTAGGACATTAGATTGTTAAGGGTTCTGTTGCATTTGCCTTAGCTTGAAGGCCATCCAAAGTACTATATAGTGTAACTAGGATAATTTTCTTTAGAGTAGCAAATTATTCCATTAGCTTACCCACTTCATTAGATTTCCCAAACTTTCCTTTCCTAATTCCAGGTTTTGTTTGAGAGTAGTTGGTACAAAGCTCAGAAATCTGATTGAAAGCCAACTTATTTATATCTTCACCTCCCATCAGATTTAAGGCATATCTAGTATCTTCATCTAACCCTTTCAAGAAAACCAATTTCTAAACTTCTTCAGTGAGTAGATAATTACTTCTTTTATGAGTGAACATGAATCTATTCAAATAATTCTCTAAACATTCATTCTCATTCTATTTGATTTTGAAGAAATCCTCTTTTCTTTCTCACACTTGGAAGTAATCTTGGTACTTGTTCAAGAATTATATTTCCATGTCATCCCATGTTCTAATAGAATTTCCAGGTAAATCCATGAACCATCTTATAGCTGCATCTTTAAGTGTAGAGGGAAATAGTTTTAATTTCTGGCTATCTGTTGTGTAATCATAGGTTTGATATAGCACATTAAATTCAAATAGGAATTGATCAGGATATTCTGTAGATCTTCCCCAAAAATTTGATAGATTTGATGGTGAAATATTTTTCATGGGGGTTTGATCATTAAGATCTACAACAATAGGAAAGGAAAAAGTCCTTCCTGGTTGTGTAAGTTATTGATTTTGTTGGAGAGCCATTTATTCTTTTGATGATGTTTCAAAGCTGGGATGATCTTCCCACTAAATATTTGTGGTATTAGTTATGGGTTATTCAAAATTCTCAAAATTTTCTTCAGCTATAGATTTTTGAAATGATTCTTCTAAATCCTTGGCAATTTCTAAATAGTGTCTTCTTGCAAGAGATTGATCTTGAGGAATTTGTCTTATGAGGCTTGCTTGTGGCAATGGCCTGGTTTATATCCAAGTATTAGAATATTCTTGCAAATAAGTTTCAATTGTAACTTCTAGTTCACTACTCAGAGATGTTAAAGAAGTGTCAACTTGTGTTCTTGGTGGAAATTTTGGGATGAATCATCCTTTAGAATCTCTAGGATGGTACATCAATTTATTGAATTTTTATGGGATTTTAAAATGTTTTCTATTTTTCACTCTAGACCAAAAATTATTACCTTATTAACACCTTGTGTCCCCAACAATGGTGCCAAAAATGATGAGTGTCATTTAACTCCTCATTTAATCAATATTAAATTGATGTCTTATCAACCAGGGCTAGTCTCCAAAGCTGTCTGCAGTAAGGTATAGGATGGTAGATCTAGAAGGCTACTTATGGGGGTGTTTGATTGCCCTATTTTAACTTTGACTAAAAAGAGAAATGTGTCCTAAACTACTTGGTTCACTCTTTTGATAAAAATAAAGAAATCAAATCAATCCACTCTTTTGCTTGAAAGTAAAAATCACACTCCTATTTACACTTGAGTGGAAAGTAAATTCACACTCCTAACTAACAAAAGGAAATTTGCTTCACACGTCTGCTGTAAAAGAAAACACAGTTTGCTTAGAAAGAAAGTGATTTTGGAATAAGAAAATGACTTTTAAATTGTGAAATTGTTTTGATGTTTCTATGCATAAATGTAAACATTAACAAGATTCTAATTAGTTATAACAATGAATTAATAAAACATAACATAAATACTTTACACAATTCTTGGTTCCAAGGAGAGTGGGCCTTTGCATCAATGCTGGAAACTAAAGTGATAATTCATAAAACTGAAATGATTACAATCTGGATAAAACCTGTAATATGCTTGTACAAATATTTTCCTTTATTATCTACTCTATATCATCTGATATCTAATATATATTATATATATCTTTTCAATGATGAAAATCTTACATTTTATACTAATATAATCAACTCAAAATAGGATGCAAAGAAATAGGATTCCTTGGTCGATCCATTCATCCAAAGATAAGAGATTGGATTTCCAAGAGATCTAATTATCCAATGAAATAGATATCCTATCCTACAATAGTCCTAAGATCCAAATATATATACAACTTTATCAAAAGCAAATCCTAAAAAATAGCAGGTGATTATTTTCCTTATTTGATTCCAACTGGAATGATTCTCTTATCCTATTTGGCTGCCAACTTCCCCATTTGTAGCTTCATCCTTACAAAATCCATGGAATTGACCTTGCAGAGTCAGGAGGAATGAGCCTATGGAGTCCATAGAAATAAGCCTACGGAGTCCATAGAAACAAGCCTATAGAGTCTATAGAAACAAGCCTGTAGAGTCCATAGAAACAAACCTACAGAGTCTGTATAAATAAGCCTGTAGAGTCCATAGAAGCAAACCTGTGTCTTCTTCCTGAGCATTCTTCACAACAAAAATCACTAAAACATGCTATATATTAGACATTAATGACAAAGTAATGGTTTAATCTTTGGTTCAATATAAACAAGACAAATATCTATTTTCCATGTAATAGCTATCTAACAATCTAAGATTTGCATAAGATAATATCCTTCAAGAGATGACTTAAGGGAAATAACATGTCAATAATGAGCCATATTCTGAGCTCATCATGGACAAGAGATAGGGGAGTATTGAGGAGTGTGATGTGGTCTTAAAGATCCCTTATCAAGGCCTATATATTGACTTCACCATGACAAAACTAGCTTCCTCATTAATAGTATTAGAAAATATGAAATTGCTAAACAAGGGAAGTGACTAAGTTTTGGTCTCTCAGTCCCTAAATAGACCAAATAGAGGTCTTTAGTGTTTTTTTGGAATAGTACATATCATGACCAAATGGTGTTTTAATGCCCCTAATAGTTTGGCCTAGTAGTCCTACCTAAAAATATTTCACTTGATAATTTTGAGGTCACTAGGACAAGTATGAGATGGTTTTTGAGACCATCAAAGGTTGCTAATGAACCACTAAAAGTAGACAATGTTATCTATAGGATTTAGAAAGAGGTTGACACTCACACTATGAAAAAGAAGTTATAAACATGTATAGGAAGGGGAAATAGTTCCAAAGTCTAAAATAATCAATCCTGAGCACTCATGCCATGGGATAAGAGATGGATATATGAAATGACCTTTTAGGCATATCCCTTGTTTGTACATAGGGCAGAGTATGAAGTGGAAGTAGTGTTTAATGATTGGCACAAAGTAATGGTGTTAAGGGTTAATAAGAAGGAACTAGGTCCTAGTGTGATTATTATAAAGATAAATTAAATCTCAACAAGCCCTATAAACTCCTAACATGCTCCAAATGACTCTTGACTGACTTACAGGCTTGGGTTTATGCACCTACAGGTAGATGTATTGGGAAATTGGTCTTAATCAAGAATAAGGTGGTATTTTATGATCAAATGAATCATTAAAGTGGGTGGAATGATGTAATATGATGCTAGGAGGATAAATAAAATATTGTATACACTTTTTTAGGTTAAATACCTACCTTAGAAACCTATAGGTAGGATAAAGTATGCACTTACAGTCCTGGAGGAAAGTGTGAACACAGTCAGGTCATGGGAATATATAAGAAGCTTGAGGATTTTAGACAAGAGGAGTGAATGTTTATGCCTCTTAAATGGATCAAATTTACCTTATAAACTTCATTACCATGATACTTTACAAGGCCTAACATGTTCATTAAGGTTGTCTTAGTCCTCAACAAGTAGTGACAAGAGCGAAAGGTGAAGGATTGAAATGCTAAGTATGGATCAAAGAAGGAGGAGAAAGGTTAAAAAAATTATGGATTTTTCATTATAATAAAATTGAATTTTTATAATTCCTATAACACTCACCACATTTCCAAATACCTTTTCACCTATACAAGGTATGTCTCAGTCCATACATGCAGGTTAAAAGACCCTTGGCTCAAAGGGGAAACAAGTGTTTTCACTAAAAAAATGGGTATAAGATAGTTAAAAAAGATCCATGAGATTTAAATTAGAATAATAACCATGTTTATAAAAATATGAGCATGAAAGTTGGTGGAGGTAGCAGTTATAGGGAGATTTGAGCAAAAACAAGGTTTTTGACCCCTTTTTTGAGGAAATAGAGATGGTTAGATCCCATAAACATGGAATTTAAAAAAATAAATAAGTAAATTTGGTAATTAATAAATTTTTAATCTTAAAAAATATTAATTTTTCATATTGTCATAGGGAAAATACTCTATGTTTTTTCTTAGAGCAGGGGCAGTCCTTTCATGCACAAAAATGGCAAATTTTAGGAAAAGTGAAGAATGGAGGGTTTAGAGTTAGTTTTATCAGTCAAGGAGTTTTGGATAGGTTTATAAAACATGGAAGAACATATAAAAACATATTTTAAGGTTTTAATTCTAACAAGGTTGTCTATACAAGGAAGTCTGTAGTCATGCCTGACAAGAAAACATGCAAATCTAGCTCCAAATGCAAGGTCACTCCAAGTTATAGACTTATCCAAGAATTAAAGTTCCCTAAATTACCTTAATATGAGTTAAAATTATGTTTTAAAATTTTTATAAGACATGGTAAGTGTAAATATTGGTCATATAGATAAAAAAATGCAAACTATAGGCCTTATCCCAAAACAGGGGTCATTTCATTTTTTGGCCTTTAGTGATCCATTAAATGGGTTGGAGAGTGTTTATGGGGTAAATAAAGAGATGATAAAACATTTTTTTGGAAAATTAACTCCACAGGAAGCCATTTTTGGCCTAAAGTGCATCAAGGGGAGCTAACCCCTCATCTAGAGATTCATTTCTCAAAATTATCACCCATATCAAGAGAAACATCTCCATTGTGCCACTTGGATGAGGATAATTAGGCATCTCCTTAGGGGTGCAAATCCAAGTGTCAATAGTTGACTACCTAGAAGAAGGTAAATGGCATGATCATGTTTAATACTAGGTGGTAATCTTTTTAGCATGATGCTAAAAACAATTGGGTGGTCATAAATAATTCTCTATAGATCAAGAGTTTTAGACACATTTTTTGTTGAACTTATATGGAGGATAATAGTGATACACTTCAACCCATTTTTTGATAATCTTTGTCATATGGAGTGACTTAACCAATTGTGTAGAGTTTGCTTGTAATCCTCACAGTTCAAATGTCCTACCCTTTATAATGAAAGCACATGAAGATTTTATGGAAACTCATATCTATTATGCCTAAGGTTTTAATCCATTATAATCCAAAAATAGTGTTTGTCCCATCCATGGGAATAAAAAACATAAGAGAGTTTACCTTATAGTCTCCCATATCAAGTTTAATACTGTTAGGTTGTGGAGCTAAAAGCTTCAACTGTTGCAGACATGGAGGAGGTTGCTGAGTTCTAGAAGTACCAGTGTCAGCAGTGTAACTGACATCAGTCACATACAGTGCAGAAGGCAACCAGCATCGACAGGGAGTCATCGACATCGGTTAGAACCAGTCAGACAGGGACCGACGTCGGTCACCTGTGTGTTCTAGAACTATTTATTGCATGAATAGTTAGTTAGTTAAACTGAGTGTTTGCATGTTAAAGGGCTAACTATAGTCTCGAGATGCGTGTCTAATTATTGTAATTAGAGGTCTATTTTTGTATGCATGGGATTCTATTTAAAGACCCATGAGGCATGTATTGTAATTAACAAGAAGGCAAGTAAAAGCATTGAAGCAAGGAAGCAAGTTCAAGGAGATCTACAAGCAAGTAAGGTCAAGGAGATCAACTGAAGCATTCAAGGAGGGGATAACAACTCAGGTTGTTGAGTTGGTTGTGGTTGAGCAAGAGAGAGAGGGAAGAAGGTCTTGAGGTGTGGCAAGCCTTTGAGGTGGAAGAAGAAGTGGCATCTTCTTTATTGTATTTTATTCTAGTAGTATTTAATACAAGAGTGTGTATTGTCTCTCAAATTATTTGATGTCTCAAGATTCTAGTTAATCATTTTGGTATAATTCCGTGTTTAATTTCTTATAAGAAAAGTAATCAATTGTGCTTCCTTGGAGGGGTTCTTAACAGTTGGTATCAGAGCTTTTGGTTGGGATACTAACAGGTTGTTTCAGATTTGGTTAGTGTGTGTTGATTACAGGTTACTCACAGGGATTTCTGTTTGAGTGGGAGTAGAGCAATGGCAGAATATAGTAAGCTAAGAATGGAGAAGTTTAATGGCAAGAACTATCAAATATGGAGGATGTAGATTGAATATTATTTATATCAGAAATATTTGTACTTACCATTGGGTGGGGTTGATTGTAAGCCCCAGGATATGAAGGATGAAGAATGGAATGTTCTTGATCGGAAGGCTTTGGGTTCCATAAGGTTGAGCCTTGCATCATCTGTGATTTCCAACTTATCACAGTGCAAGACAATGGAAGAGTTGATAAAATCTTTGGCAAATTTATATGAAAAGCCCTCGGCTTCAAATAAGGTATTTCTTATGAAACAACTATTTACTTTGCAAATGCAGGAATGTGGATCGATACATACTCATCTTAGTGATTTCCATGGTTTGGTAAACTAGTTAGCTTCAGTCAATATTGTTTTTGATGATGAAGTAAAGGCTCTATTGATTTTATGCTCTTTACCTGAAAGTTGGGATAGTTTGGTTATGGTAGTAAGTAATTTTGCGTCTACTTCTAAATTCTTAAAAGTTAATGATGTTGTGAGTGTTATATTGAATGAATAAATACGCAGGAAAAGCATAGGTGAATCATTAGGGAATGCTCTAAGTGCAGAAAGCAGGGGGAGGCAAGAGAGAAGATTGAGCAAGGGAAATCAAGGTCAAAGATGGGAAGGAGATCCAAATCTAGAGGCATCACTTGCTGGTTTTGTGGAAAGAAAGGACACATAAAGAAGGAGTGTTGGTTGAGGGATAAATAAAATCAACCTGAAGGTAAAGAAGAAGCAAAAGATGCAAATATTGTAGTACAGGATGCTCTCATACTTTCTTTGGATAGTCAGGTAGGATCATGGGTTTTAGATTTTGGTTCTTCTTTTCATGCATCCCCAAACAGAGATTTTTTCCATGAGTATGTCCAGGGAGACTTTGGAGTGCTTTATTTAGGGGATGGTACGCCTTGTCAAATAGTTGGCAAAGGGAAAGTGTAGCTGAAATTGCAGATGGACAACACATGGGTGTTGAAGGAGGTTATGCATGTCCCAGTTCTGAAGCAGAGTTTGGTTTTTGTAGGAAGGTTGGGTGATGAGGGATGCACAATAACCCTCACAGTGGATTCTTGGAAGGTTACCAAGGGTGCATTTGTTTTAGCAAGAGGTACGAAAGTAGGTACTCTTTATCTATCTACTTGTATTACTGATTCTACTTCTGGTTTATCTACTTCAGCTGTAGATTCAAAGATGTGGCTTAATAGGCTTGGTCACATGAATAAGAAGGGAATGGATGTTCTTGATTCAAAAGGTATGAGTTCAGATTCGGAAGTCATAGATCGAGTTCATTGCAGGAAAAGGAAATTTGATGCTTTTGACAAGAACAGAGAAACCTTGGTGTTTATGGAGGAGATGAGGGACAGAGATCAATCACAGGGGCTGAATAAATCTGAGTAGGGCAGTATGGATAGAGTTATGATCCAAGATGAGCTCTTGGATAAAGAAATCATCACTTACAGGAAAACACAGGTACCGACATCGGTCCCATGGCACCGACATCAGCCAGACAGGTACCAACATCAGTCATGTGCAGACCAACAGGGTCGGTAGAGTCAGGCAAGAGAAGTCTGATGTCAGTCAAGAAGGAACTGACATTGGCAGAGGGGACACTGGTGTTGGCTAGGGAAATGATGTCGATAGTCAAGATCAGTGCAGGGAATCAACATCGGTCGGATGCAGACTGCGAGATGGCCGAGATCGGTCACTGAAATGGATGTTGGGTGGACAGCATGCTGTCAAGGAGTCTCAAACGCCCATATGGAGGTCAGAAAGGGTATGTGAACCTCATATTCATTGTTCACCTTCTTTATTTTATTTTTTGCTTACTGATGGTTAAGAACCAGGAAGATATAAAGAGGCAGTGCAGGTAGAATCCATAAATAGTGGGAGCTTGGCATGGATGAGGAGTGTGAGTCCTTGGATAAGAACCAAACAGGTGTTTGTTGGTGGAGTTGTGAGCTGGAAGAAAGCACTGGATAAGGGATGGATTCCCAAGTTAGAGAAGAGAGTGGATGGATACATGAGATAGAAGGCTATGGTATATGGTCTTGATTACGCTGTAGGGCAATGGAGGTTTGACCATTGTATTTTTTCTTTACCAGGTTGGATAATATTAGCTACATTATCCTATTACTATATTGTGTTACTTGTTGCAGGGTTACATATACAGGGAGTTTTTGAGCTAAGGGTAGAGTTAGTTCAGAGGTGTGTCATGAAGAATTTGGAGCAACAAAATTCTTTTGGCATAAGAGACATGGAAGATCACAGGTTGATTTTCTCTCCAGTGGGAGTTGTCAAAAAGTTCAGATGTGGTAGGGGACTTGGATGACAGGTATAACATCACAGGATGTGTGGTGGTTGGTCTTCAAGAGTGAGCTTGAAGAGGGATACAGAGCCAAGGAAACAAACTAGATGGTGTACAGGTATAGGTATAGTTGTAGCTATTTATCTCCAAGTGGGAGATTGTTAGGTTGTGGAGCTAAAAGCTTCAAATGTTGCAGACATGGAGGAGGTTGCTGAGTTCTAGAAGTACCGGCATCGGCAGTGTAACTGATGTCAGTCACATACAGTGTAGAAGGCAACCGGCATCAGCATGGAGTTGGCCGACGTCGGTCAGAACCAGTCAGACAGGGACCGACGTCGGTCACCTGTGTGTTCCAGAACTGTTCGTTAAACGAATAGTTAGTTAGTTGAACTAAGTGTTTGCATGTTAAAATGCTAATTATAGTCTCAAGCTGCGTGTCTAATTATTGCAATTAGATGTCTATTTTTTTATGCATGGGATTCTATTTAAAGACCCATGAGGCATGTATTGTAATTAACAAGAAGGCAAGTAAAAGCATTGAAGCAAGGAAGAAAGGTCAAGGAGATCTACAAGCAAGTAAGGTTAAGGAGATCAGCTGAAGCATTCAAGGAGGGGATAACAACTCAGGTTGTTGAGTTGGTTTTGGTTGAGCAAGAGAGAGAGGGAAGAAGGTCATGAGGTGTGGCAAGCCTTTGAGGTGGAAGAAGAAGTGGCATCTTCTTTATTGTATTTTCTTCTAGTAGTATTTAATACAAGAGTGTGTATTGTCTCTCAAATTCTTTGCTGTCTCAAATTTCTAGTTACTTAATCATTCTGGTATAATTCTGTGTTTAATTTCTTCTAATAAAAGTAATCAATTGTGCTTCCTTGGAGGGGTTCCTAACAAATACTATGACATTTTCTAGAACAATTGATTATGCCACCATTTTCAATCATGACTTAAAATTATAGAGTTGGGTAAATGAAATAATTCAAACAAGTAGCCAAATTATCATTGTTGAAGTTATGTGTACTCATTGAGTTAATCAACATTGTCACATTGTGTTTTTTAAGAAATGACACAACCTTAAGGATTTTAAGTGTGCTAATATACTAAAGTGCATGATAGGAGATAATAGGGTAGGAATCTATAGATTAATCCTTTGTCTCTTCCTCATCCTTACCTAAGAATATATTATTTTATTGATCTTGTTTGTATCCTTCAATTTAGAACAACATCTTCTCAATGAATTTATGTCATTTTAACCACTTGCTATCATAGCCAAAACATAACCCCTTTTTATGCTTCTCTTTAATTTATTGAGGGGGAAATATTATAGGCCAAGGAAATTATTTTGCTAAGGAATTTCATTCTCTAATAGTAGTGAAATCCATTAATTAGAACAAATATATTTCCTCTACCTTACATGCTAATTTTAGGGATTTAGATACTAAATTTAAATTAAACATGTGAACATTGAGTTGGATGTTATCCTTTAGCCCACCCAAGAGTAGGGTATCCTATTTTTCATATTTATGTCATCCAAGTGTAATGAGAGATTTTAAAATTATGAATATAATCTTTGATAGATCGTGTTTGTCACAAATTTGATAACTGACTGAATTAGTTTTCAAAGACATTATTGTGATAGTGCATCTACAAATCATCATTAAATATTATCTAGCTAATTGTAAGGCCGTTCTTTTTCTTTTGAGTACAAAACCACTAATACCAAATAAATTGATTAAGTTATAGATATAAAGATGACATGACCACCTTTATGCACATAGGGTTAGATGTAAATAAAATATTTTTTCCATTTTATTTATCCAAGTGAGTAGGTCCTTACCATCAAATTTGTGTACTTCCACTTCTATCATCATGTGCTTTGAACCAATATTAGAGTGTTGATTATTCTGATTGGGAGAACTTGAATAGAGTGGTTGAGGATTATTTGGTTTAAGATGAGTTGTAAAAGTGATCAATTTCCCACTAATAGTTCCCAATTGAGGCTTCACATTATCTATGTATCCTTTTAACTCAATGATGTCCCTTTTTACCACATCAAGATATATATTTCTTCACCATGGTTTTCATATCTGGTTGACATTGGTAAATGACCTCAAAAACTAAAGGATTTGAAGTTTTAGATTCCATGTCATCCTTGTGAGGATGTTTTTGTGTGTCTTTTCATTTCCTATGACCATGAGTTTTAGGACAACCCATGCACAAACTTTAGGCCTAAAAAAAGTATACCAATAGATTATACCATTGCAATCACTCAGTGAGATGAATGCTACAACTACTAATTTTTACAAGGGTGTGAAAAACAATTTCATTTTTAAAGATAAAAATAAGACTTAAATCAATACCATGGTAATTGAAAAATTAAATTCTTTTTAGATCATAATTTATGTTTTTTTTTGATCTCTTAGTGCTTAGAGTAATAGTTACACTAGATCTAAAAAAACACATGTAGAGACTTTCCCAAATTGATGCTCTAATACCACTTGTAATGAAATTAATTAAATAATTCAGATAAATGGATTAATATATCATATGATTATAATAAAAATAAGTGTATCCATAATAATAATTGATGAAAGATCAGAATACACAATATATATGGCTAAGTCATTTTGGGGGGTCAATCTCCACAACATGCAATAAGAATAAAATTCATAATGTGATGCTCAAATATTAACCACTAACTCCTATATATACTATAGTTAGGCCATGGATATTCCATAGGCCAACCATAATAATTATATAAGAATCATATAAAAATGTGACAATATATTATGGAAGGTTATATAAGCCACAAAGTTGGCTACATATATCCCTAGACACAGTATAGGTTATGGGCACAACAATCAAGCCTTTATTGGGTGTAAATAGATTAAGGTAAAATTTGGATAAATTAATGGTATTTGAGCACCATTTTAATTTTTCCATGATTAAATGTCATTTTTTGTTCAAATATGACCAAATCATATCATAATTAGTTGTAGTGTGATAAATGAATGTATAATGGGGAAAATTACAAGATCATGCACATTTAAGCACCATTTGGAATTATTTGATGATCACATATTATAATTGGATTTAATTTGATAAAATTAAATTATGATTATGTATTAACCATTTGATGTAGGTAGAATTAGGGAAATTATACTTATATTTAGCACCATTTTTTCATTATCCAATGTCATTATTTAGCATTGTTTGGAAATATTAAGTCCCAAGTCACATTATTTAGACTCAATAAATTCATGGGGATTGATTAGACAAAATTATGTCCCTCATTGAACTAATATTATATTTGGTTTAATCAAAGACTCACTTGGGATAAATTGAGACCCAATGTACATAATGTGGTTGTAATTAGTTTCACAGGGCTTGGTTGCCCCAAATTGCATCCCTCCTTGAATCAAATGACTAATTGACCCAATCAAGGACTCAATTGAATAAAAATGAGGCACAAATCACATCATATTGTCACAATTATGTTCATAGGGCTTGCCTACCCAAAATTGTCTTAGTCATTGTGAAAATTGAGTAATTACTTCAATTAGGGACTTAATTGGGTTAAATTGTTAGCGGGTGAATGTGAGACCCAAATTGACTAATAAAATATATCTAGCATATAGACATAATTATGGTTTCCTTATATTGAATAGTTGTTATAAATTATTTCATGGTTACTTTATTTTGGTATTGATATTACTATCATAAATAAAATACGGGTAGGCACATATTTATTCTAAAAATGGCTTAAGAGGTTAGGAATGATAACAACTTGTAGGATATATATTCCTTTAGTTTGTAGTGGAATGGGTTCACTTGATTGTAATAGAATGGGTTCAATGTTTGCATAGTTGACATTATATTGTTGAATATTTTGATCTCAAGGAGAAGGATTATAACAAATCTCTTTGCTCAGATTATATTCATCTATATTTATTATTAATGTTTTCATTGTTATGAATAAGTATGAAGTAGACTTAATTAAATATTGAATATAATTTCTTTGTGTGTTAATCTAAAAATTGTGGAATTATATGTATAATAATGCATGTTATGTTAATTCATTCATTGGAATATTTTTTAGTATTTGAATAGATATATTTGTTGTGCAAGTGTATTCATAGAATTTAAATATCTATAGTTTTAATATAGATGTGTAAAACTTATTTCTATCTATAAGTTTCAGTAAGTTCTCCCTTAGATCATAGGGTTGTCCCTATAATTAGCATGTTCTAGTAAAACATAGGAATCACTAATAACAATGGTGAGGTGAGTGTGTAACTCATCAAAAAAGTGGATGCTGTAATGGATTCCTAGTCAAAGAGGGGTAGAAAGTTGGTTAGAGTAAAAGATTCATAATTTCATAGAAGAATAAGCAAAAAGTATAGGGTTTGCTACAAAATAAATCATACAAGAACATATCTATGGTGAGATCTATGAGATATTTTGGTGAAAATTTCCTAGTATATTATCCATGTGGTTGGATAAATTGGAATTCCATTATTTTTAATTTAGAGCTACTGATGCTATTGCATGGATTAAAGAGAAGATAGAGTGGTTACAAATCCTAGATACTAGTTGGACACATGTGATTTATAACTAGGTAACTTATACCATTGATTTATACACTATGGAGTTTACAATATAGGGGTATATAAATTTTGAGATGGTAAAATATCTATTTGTTACAGGGATCAGAGGTAGATTTTTGTAATGACTTCCTTTGTTGATCAAGATGTTGGCTATAAAAAAATCCATGGTTCATATTAATTTTAGTATGGATTAGTCACTTCCATCACCAAGGGGATGTGTGTGACTAAAGGGTGAATGGTGAAGAGATGATAAGGTAGAGCTTGAACCTAAATTTAGAATGGAGAATCAAAAGGAGAGGAATCAGACAAAGACTTTAGAATTAGAAAGATAATTATGATAAAAAAAAAGATGGAATAAACAAATGGAGCTATGAGAAGTTATGAGTAGGAGTATTAATAATATAGAATATTAGAGTGAGAATAGTGTTAAGGTGTGGAGCCTAAAAGCTTCACCAAGGAGCGCATTTGATAAGTTGCAGGTTTACACAGTCACCGGCGTCGGTCAGGAGCGACCGACGTCGGTCAGGAGTAGTTGAAGATACACCGGCGTCGGCAGAGGATCGGTCGATGATGGTCATAGGCAAGCAGGCAAGAACCAGCATTGGTTACCTATGCGTCTAGAATGCTATTTCTGAGGACAAAACTGAGTGTTTGCATGATGAGTTTAAGTCTTAGTCTTAAGTTCGCATTTCTATTATTAGTAAGATTGTTTTTAGAGCCCTTGTTCAAGAGGCTTAACTGTTGGTTGTAAGTGCATGCTCAAGTTTTCTAATTCTATATGTAGGAAAGATCTTCTTAGCTTATTGTAGTAGAGTAGAACATTGTGAATGTTGAAGAACAGTACAGAGTTGTATCAATCCAAGTTGTTGGAGTTGATTGTACTTGAGAGAGAGAGCTCTTGAGGAATAGAGATCTAGAGAGAGATCTTGTGCATCTGAGAGAGGTGTGGAAGAAAGAAGTTTCTTCAATTGTATTCCTTTTGTAAAGAGTTTAATACAAGTTTTCAGGGTGGTTTCTTGTATCTCTTATTCTCTGCTATTTATCATTCTAGTTACTTATCTATCTGATTTAATTCTACAGTTTATTACTTTCATAAGTGTAATCATATTGTTGGTTGATCCCCAACAAGTGGTATCAGAGCTTGGTTGCAGGTTTAGAGCTTGATACCAACAAGTGGTATCAGAGCTCAGGTTCACTAACAGGTGGTTCAGATCTTTGTAGTGTGTATTGATTACAGGTTGCTCACAGGGGTTTCTACAGGGATTTCTATTTGAGTGGAAGAAGCAATGGCAGAAGAAAGTAAATTGAGAATGGAGAAGTTTAATGGCAAGAACTATCAACATTGGAGAATGCAGATAGAGGACTATCTGTATCAGAAAGATCTATACTTACCGTTAGGTGGGATTGCAAAGAAGCCCAAAGACATGATGATGAAGAATGGGAAGTTCTTGATAGAAAGGCTCTAGGGTCTATAAGACTGAGTCTAGCATCTACTGTGATATCTAATTTATCACAGGCAAAAACAACGGTAGAGTTAATGACTACTTTAGCAAATTTGTATGAAAAAACCTCAGCTTCTAATAAGGTATATCTTATGAAGTAGTTATTTAATTTGCATATGCAAGAAGGTGGATCTGTATCTAATCACCTGAATGATTTCTATGGAATTGTTAATCAATTAAGTTCAGTCAATATTATGTTTGATGATGAAATAAAAGCTCTTTTAATATTATGTTCTTTGCCTGAAAGCTGGCATGGCTTGGTAATGGCAGTTTCTAATACTGCATCTGCTTCGAATATTTTAAAAGTAGAGGATGTTGTTAGTGTTATCTTGAATGAGGAAATTCATAGGAAAAACACAAAGGAAACATCAGGGAATGCTTTAAATCTTGAGAGCAGGGGAAGGCAAAAAGAAAAGAGCAAGAGGAGATCAAGACCTAAGTCTAAGGTGAGAGGTAGATCCAAATCCAGAAATGGCAGGAGGCCACAATGCTGGAATTGTGGAAAGATGGGGCACATAAGCAGAGATTGTTGGTCAAAGCCTAAGGAGGACAATCAGCACGAAGAAAAAGAAGAAGCAAAGGTTGCAGGTATTACACAAGATGCTTTAATATTCTCTTTGCATAATAATATAGAATCTTGGGTATTAGATTCTGGGGCATCTTTTCATGCTACCCCTAATAGAGAATATTTTAGTGACTATATCCATGGAGATTTTGGAAAAGTGTATCTAGGGGATGATGAGCCTTGTAAGATTATTGGCAAAGGTAAAGTGTAGCTGAAGATGCAGAATGGCAACACATGGGTGTTGAGAGAAGTGATGCATGTTCCTAGCTTGAAGAGAAATTTGATTTCTGCAGGAAAGTTAGGGGATGAGGGTTGTATAATAACTCTCATAGCAGAATCTTGGAAGGTGACCAAAGGTGCACTTGTTATGGCCAGAGGTAAGAGAGTAGGTACTCTCTATTTATGTAATTGTGTTACTAATATTTATCCTTCTGTATTATCTACTTCAGATGTGGATGCTAAATTGTGGCACTCAAGGCTTGGCCACATGAGTGAGAAGGGGATGTCAATTCTTAAGTCTAAAGTTAAGCTTTCAGATTTGAAAAGCATGGATCTAGAATTTTGTGAGCACTGTGTATTTGGAAAATAGAAAAGGGTTAGTTTTCTAAAGACTGGGTCTACAAAGAAGAGGCATAAGTTGTAGCTTGTTCACACAGATGTGTGGGGACCAGCTCAGGTAGCTTCTATTGGAGGATCACAGTACTATGTTACGTTCATAGATGATGCTACAAGAAAGGTATGGATCTATTGTATTAAGAAGAAATCTGATGTATTTGAGACTTTTAAGATTTGGAAAGCTATGGTTGAGAATGAAATAGGCAGAAGATTGAAGTGCTTGAGATCTGACAATGGTGGTGAGTTTTACAGTCTTAAGTTCAATTGGTACTATTATACACATGGAATCCGTAGGTAAAAGATGGTTCCAAGGACACCTCAGTAGAATGGAATTGCTAAAAGGATGAATAGAACAATTATGGAGCGTGCAAGGTGTATGAGATTGCATGCTAGTTTGCCCTTAGAGTTTTAGGCAGAAGCTGTTGACACTACAGTGTACCTAATTAATAGAGGACCCTCTACAGCTCTGGATGGTGGGATTCCAGAAGAGGCATGGACAGGTAAAAAGGTATATCTCTCATATCTCAAAGTTTTTGGTTGTGAAGCCTTTATGCACGTAGATAAGGAAAATAGAAAGAAGCTGGATGCTAAGTCTATGAGGTGCACATTTATTGGCTATGGCTCAGATGATTTTGGTTTTAGATTTTGGAATCTAGGAACTAACAAGGTAATTAGGAGCCGTGATGTTGTTTTCAATGAAAAAGTGATGTATAGTGATCAGCTGAAGAAGCTGAATCAATCTGAGCAGAGCAATGGAGAATTGGACGAGGTGACGGTCCAAAATGAGCTCACAGGAAAAATAAATAATCACTTGCAGGAAAACACAGAGACTGACGTTGGTAGGTTAGGAACTGACGTCGGTAGAATAGAAACTGATGTCGGTCATACAGAGACTGACGTTGGCAAAATAGGAACCGACGTCGGTCAGGAAGAACTAGCGTCGGCTAGTAACAGGTCTGGAGGTGACCGAGGTCGGTCACTGTCAGAGAATTTGGGTGGATAGCATGTTGTGAATGAGTCTCAGACGCCCATCAGGAGGTCAGAAAGGGTAAGTAAGCCTCCAATTAGATATACTCCTTCATTATACTATTTATTGCTAAATGATGGTGGAAAACCAAAGAGTTTTGAAGAAGCATTACAGGTGGAGTCCAAGAGTCAGTGGGAGCGTGGCATGGTTGAGGAGATGGAGTCCTTGAGAGAAAACCAAACATGGGATTTGGTTGAGTTGCCAGTTGGTAAGAGGACACTGAAGAACAGATGGACCTACAGGTTGAAGGAAGGTGAGAATGGACAGATGAGATATAAGGCTAGGTTGGTAGTGAAAGAATTTGCACAAAAGCTAGGTATTGATTTTGGCAAATTTTTTTCTCCTGTTGTTAAAATGACTTCTATACGGGTTGTATTGTCTTTGGTTGCTATTGAGAATTTGCATCTTGAGCAGCTAGATGTTAAGACATCATTTCTTCATGGAGATTTGGATGAGGAAATATACATGGAACAGCCGGAAGGATTTGAGGTCAAGGGTAAGGAGAAGTTAGTGTGTAGATTGAAGAAAATCTTGTATGGCCTCAAGCAAGCTCCTAGACAGTGGTATTTGAGATTTGACAGGTTTATGACTGAGCATGGCTATAGTAGGTGTCAATCTAACCATTATGTGTATTTTAAGAGATTGGATAATGGTAGATATATTATTATATTGTTGTATGTAGATGATATGCTGGTTGCAGGATCACACATGCACGATATCTCTAAGCTTAAGGTGAAATTAGCTCAAACGTTTGCTATGAAGGATTTTGGAGCAGCAAAGAAAATCCTTGGCATGAGCATTAAGAGAGACAAGAAAAATCATAGGTTGATATTGTCTCAAGAGGATTATGTGGACAAGGTGTTGAAATGGTTCAATATGCAGGATGCTAAACCGGTAAGCACACCTTTGGCTGGACATTTTAAGTTGAGTAAAGAACAATGTCCTAATTCACATGATGAGGTAGAGTACATGAGTAAGGTTCCATATTCTTCCGTAGTAGGAAGTTTAATGTATGCAATGGTGTGTACTAGACCGGATATTGCCCAAGTAGTGGGAGTTGTAAGTAAGTATATGGCCAATCTAGGAAAGGAACACTAGAAAGCAGTTCAGTGGATCCTTAGATATCTGAGAGGAACCAGCAGTAGACACTTGTGCTATGGAGGTTCAGATATTTCTCTACATGGTTATGTAGAATCAGATATGGAAGGTGATTTGGATGGTAGGAGGAGCACCACAGGATATGTTTTCACTGTTGGTGGAACGGCGGTTAGCTGGATATCAAAGTTGCAGAAGGTTGTTGCTTTGTCAACTACAGAAGCAGAGTATATTGCAGCCACAGAAGCTAGCAAAGAGATGATATGGATGACACGGTTCATGGAAGAGCTTGGAAGGGAGCATGGGAGTTGTAGATTGTATAGTGACAGTCAGAGTGCAATCCATTTGGCTAAGAATTCGGCCTTTCATTCAAGAACAAAGCACATACATCTAAGGTACCACTTCATATGGCAGGTATTGGAAGATGGTGAGTTGAAGCTGGAGAAGATCCATATAGACAAGAATCCTGCTGATATGTTAACCAAGCTGGTTACAAAGGAGAAGTTGAATGTTCATTCAACTTCTATTGGTCTTCATGATTGAGTTGAAGATGGAGGAGCTAGAAGATGTTGCTGTACAGGTACTGGTGCAGCTGTTTATCTCCAAGTGGGAGATTGTTAAGGTGTGGAGCCTAAAAGCTTCACCAAGGAGTGCATTTGATAAGTTGCAGGTTTACACAGTCACCGGCGTCAGTCAGGAGTGACCGACGTCGTTCAGGAGCAGTTGAAGATACGCCAGTGTCGGCAGAGGATCGTCTGATGACGGTCATAGGCAAGCAGGCAGGAACTGGCGTCGGTTACCTGTGCGTCCAGAATGCTATTTTTGAGGATAGAATCGAGTGTTTTCATGATGAGTTTAAGTCTTAGTCTTAAGTTCGCATTTCTATTATTAGTAAGATTGTTTTTAGAGCCCTTGTTTAAGAGGCTTAACTATTGGTTGTAAGTGCATGCTCAAGTTTCCTAATTCTATATGTAGGAAATATCTTCTTAGCTTATTGTAGTAGAGTAGAACATTGTGAATGTTGAAGAACAGTACAGAGTTGTATCAATCCAAGTTGTTGGAGTTGATTGTACTTGAGAGAGAGAGCTCTTGAGGAATAGAGATCTAGAGAGAGATCTTGTGCATCTGAGAGAGGTGTGGAAGAAAGAAGTTTTTTCAATTGTAATCCTTTTGTAAAGAGTTTAATACAAGTTTTTAGGGTGGTTTCTTGTATCTCTTGTTCTCTGCTATTTATCATTCTAGTTACTTATCTATCTGATTTAATTCTACGGTTTATTGCTTTCATAAGTGTAATCATATTGTTGGTTGATCCCAATATAGAATATTAGAGTGAGAATAGAGGATAAGGTGAAGATATAAGATATGATAGGAGTAAGGAGCCTACATAGAGTGAAGAGAGATAAAGAGAAAGTGATGAAGAATGAATGAGAGAATATGAGGGATAAATTAGTGTAAAAGTAGATCAGGTAGTTAGAAGCTCACAGGCTTATATAGGAAAATTCCCTAAAAGAGAAAAAAAAATTGTCATATAGTCTCAGATATAATACATGTTCAAGTTTTGATAAATTCATCTTTTGAGGTACCAAACATTCACCATGGGAGCACACATCCTCTAAGACTTTTTTTTTAAAACTGTAGAAGTTCCTATACCACCTTGGAATAAAAATATTGGCAAGGACTTATCACATAAGAAATTCATAGGAGAAATAGTAAAATATAGGAGGAAACACATCATAAAGTTACTCATAGATTTTATAAGTAGTAGAAGGAGAACATAAAAACATTATTATCGACAGAGATAGATCCCATATTTTTTTTGCAAGCTAAAGAGTTTATCAAAAAAATTAAAATATTATAAAAAGAAGTGTAGGATGATGAAGACACATTTGAAATTACTTCATCATAAAAAACACCTATATAAACACAATAGGTGATGATACCTTAAAATCTACAAACACCAGTTACATAACAACTACTTGTGATACCTATGAGAAACCCCAATATGGCCAGTCAATTAGTGGCTTTGATTCATATGGATTAGTATGATGGGTCTTTAGACCTAGAATAATAACTACTTACCTATGCCATAAAGTGGAAATGAAGTGTGATTTGATTTGAGATTTAATTGGTCATGCATTGGAATTCATATTCTATAAGGATACCAATGTAGAAACACTACAAGAGGTAAAAAAACATGTTAATCATAGAGTTTAAGATTAAGAAATGTTCTAACCAAACTATTCAGGATTTGAAAGAGATTTGAATAGGGAGAAAACGAGTCTGTTAATGAATATTATCACATATTTAATGATGTTATGAATAAAATAGAGTGTCTTACAAGATAAATACAAAGATGCATGGTTTGTAGAAGGATTGAGGGTGAGAATATAGTTTTCCATTATACAAACCTAGTTTGGCACTAAGATATATGCATGAGTAGTATTGATAAGGGTTGAATAAATCAAAGAATATGGTGATGATACTACTTAAAATTCCATAATAAAGAATAATTTACAAATTCTCTTGAGAAAGATGAATTAATATAAAGGAGAAGGAGATAAACATAAATTTAATCTTGTGGTTTATAGAGTGTGGCCAGAAAGGATATCATAGGAATATGTCCTAGAATTAAAATAGAATTTTATGAAGTTTGTAGAGTAGTATGACATGTAACCTTTCATTGTCATCTCCTCTAACATTATGTCCAATAGCCACACTCTTTGTATTGAAATTTATAAAAATATCAAAATCATGATGAAAAAAGTTTGAGATCTCTTTAGGATCTCAAAGAAGATATTATAAAGAATATTTTTATATTCATTATGTAGAAGACAACTACTACAACCTCAAAAATTCCTAGACCAAAAATTAACATGCCAAGAGCAACACAACTAGGTGTGCTTAGGATATCGAAGGCACCACAATATCAATTGAAAGTTTTATAGAACTAGACAACACCTTCTTAGACATGGACACCTCTAGTTACACAATATCAATATTCCACCTCTTGAAATCTTGTGATTCCCTAGGCATAATAGGAAAACTTGGCCCCATCAAAATTTTAGTAACAATATGGTGGGTATGATGGCCTCTAACAACTACAAGGGTAGAATGCCCCATAGTATTATAGAAACTTTGGGCTTTAACAATCAAGAGGTTGGGGATTTAAAAATAATTATGGAGGATTTAGATGAGGTAGAGGAGGATATTGAGGTGATGCATAGGGAGGAAAGGGATGTAATCCTTAGAGGGGTCCAATATAGTATTATTTATGTGGAGAATTTAACCATACACAAATAAATTATCCTATGAACCCCTAATGACAATATTTTTGTGCTTATTGTAGGATTTTATAATAACATGACACAAAGGATTGTCTGGTCTTAGAGAAATAATGCATAAATAAGGTTGTACAGAATGTGAATATGGTTAACACTTAGTCTATAGAAGATGTTGTCTTGTATGTTTTTACATGCCAACAACATGCAAAATAAGGATTAATACCATTGGAGATGCCAAAAGATCATGAGATAAGGAAACTCAACCAGATAAGTACCTTAAACTTGTTACTAAAAAAGGATTAATGCATGAATTTGTGCATATTTTGAAAATAATTAAACAATAAAAGACTATAAAATATGGTGCTATAAATACTAATGCACATATATATGGACAAATAGTTTTAATTATGAGACAATATGGTGTTGTCACTACTTTGATGGTTCTCATGAAATTTCTTAATACCCTATGTAATGAAGACATTTCATAGAACATCACCAATTTACTACATAATATTTTAGAATGTACATGTAAAGGTCAACAATGGACTGATCAAATGATATGGTATGTTAAGACTAAAAAACCTTAGGATGTTGATTCTAGAAAGGATATTAAGTCCCAGGGTATATGATACCTAATTTAGTATTTTATTTTGATAACATCATTAATATGATTCCTGGATTCATGTGGGTTGCTATTGGGTAGCCTTCAATAACTTATAACTATATAACACTAAGCCTTATATATGATGGATGAGTTGAACCTATCGGTCACCTAGAAGATGTGGAAATCAAGGTTATAGATCTAAGCCTATGTGGTGACTTCAAAGTCATCGACATGAAGATGGACATGACTCACTATCCTACACTGATAGGTAAAAAATGGGCATATGATGGTCAAATGACCATCAACACAATCATGAACCATTTGGAATCTCATTAGGGAGACAAGGTTATCATAATTATGTTAAACAAAGATGGGCATAAACCATATTGCATTTCTAAGGATCTGGATTTACCATATAATAATGCAGATGGTCATTGGATGAATATGAATGTGGAGGACAATCAACAAGATCTATGAGTCAAAGATTTTAGTTTTATTTATAATGGAAACAATTCATAAAAATTATCCCTAGGTGTAAATGAGTTATCTCTTAAACCTATTTTGCATTGTATAGAAATTCTATATACTGAAGTGGAGGATGTGCGATCTATGTCTGTAAGATCCCTAATTCAATGAGACATAGACTTTATGTATTATATGGGTCATACAAATAGAGATTATATAGAGCCCACATTGAAAGTCATTATACCATAGGCCATAACTTTGTTAGTTAGTGGAGACTCAGATACACACATTCTTAACTAGTCAAATAGAGATCACAAGGTACATCCTTTATGGATAGTTTTTGAAACAAAGTGCAGTCTACCCTAGTACTTCACCACTGAGGATGTTGGTCATTTTATCACATGATTCTAACATGTAAGAGCTATTGATTAGAGAGTTGGTGATCTAAATTAAGCACTTAAGGGAGTTGCTAAGAACTAGTGGTCCATCTACATGAATGAACAGTTGTACTAAGATGAAGCATGTGAAAGTTTTATAGATAGGTTTTAGTTACTAGAAATAATTAGAAAATAATGGCCACTATTACATGAGGGAGATTATCCTAAAATTCACCTTTATCAATGTATGGATGTATATATTATGGAAGATGTGGCCACTAAATATTGGTATATGTCTTTAGATATACCTTAAGGGTTCTCCGAATGGCTTGGTTAATACATTAGGAGCATAGGGGGGAAAAACGCATTGGGCACAAGTTTAAAGTGATTTTATTTAGACATTCATATTTGAGGATCAAAACCCTCTGACACAAAAGGCATCAAAAAATTTAATTTTTTTATGATATGGATGGGTTGAAGATTTAGATAGTGGAGCTAAATCATCCTCACTGGGAAGCACACCATGTGATTTGAATAATGCCTTACAGACATATAATGTAGAAAATGGGAAAGATCAAGTTTTTGTTTAACCATGTCATAAGATACAAGATGAGGATGAGTGGATGTACGATGATGATGATGAGACACTTAATTATACTAGAATAAGAAGCTCAATGGATATTGTGTGACTCAATCCCCATAGAATAACACAATATATCATGAACCATTAAAGGAATATGTGGGGAACATAAGAATAAAGGTGCTTCCTAATTTGGAACATATTAGAGACTATAGGTCCCAAGAAGATATATCATAAGTGATGCAACTCTTTATAGACTACTAAGATGTGATCCTTACCAAATTATCAGAGGTTAAGGGGTGGATCCTTCCTTAAGAGAAATGCACACTAAGCTAAAGGAGTGCATCGACTTATTAATAAAATACCCTATCAATTAAATCCTAAAATGAAGCTAAAAGTGAAGGTAAAGCTAGAGTGCATGCAATAAGATGGTATTGTATTTCCTATGGAGAAATCTGATTGGGTTAGCCCCATGGTTGTAGAATTGAACAAGACTAGTGAAATTTGAATTTGTGGTGACTATCATATTTTGAATGGTGCAACGTGTGAATGGTCCAATGAAGTTTTATAACTAGTCATAGGCCATGAAGTATATTCCTTTATAGATGGATTTAACAAATACCATCAAATCCCAATCACAAAAGAAGATAGAGCCAAGACTAATTTTTAAATAGAGTGGGGTTATTTATTGTATAAGGTAATGCCATTTGGTTTGAAAAGAACACACATGGTTTTATATAGAGCAATAGTCACTATATTTAAGGATGTTATCCAAAACTTTTTGGAGGTGTATCTAGATGATTGGGTTGTATTTCCATTATTTATAAATCATTTATCTAAATTATGATTGATGTTGGAGAAATGTAGAGTGCTGCACATAACACTCAATTTAAAGAAATGTTTGTTTTTTACACCCTTTAGGGTTTTGTTAGGTCATGTAGTTTATAGTAAGGGTATACTAGTAGATCAAGATAAGATCATAGTGATTATGGAAATCCCTTCCTAAAATTTCAACATAGGTCAGATATTTTCATGGTCATACAAGATATTAAAGGTGTATGCAATCAAAAATACATCAGATCCAAAAATCAATCCTAGCTTGGAGAAGATAGATCTGGCTTACACTTTTTATTGGGGATACATTAGATAATTGAGAATATGACCAATATGTGGATCCATTAGACCCAATTAGGGGATATCTTATCACAAATAATATCACTAGGGAGGGTTCCAGAGCCTCTAGTAAAACAAAAGTATGTAATAAACCTAACTAAGTCCTATGTTTTCATATTCATTATACTAATAACAAGTAAAGAAAATAAATCTAATTGAGTGCTCACCAAATCTTGTGGCAGAAAGTGGGGGTAACAAATAACAAAAATAAACATGCATAAAAGACACATACTCATGTCAATGTTGTTAGAATCCTAATGCATAGAAGAGAAGTGCAAATGCATGTCTATCTACTCTTACAAAGGAGAAACAAAGTTAGGAATAATTACCTTTGAAGATGAACCCACCTAGCCTTAATCTCTCTATTGGCCGAGGTTATTTTCAAGAGGTTGTTATGGTATGTAAGGATGACAAGGATAAATTAGATTTAGGCTACACAACCTATCAATGCATCTAAAAGACTTCTCCCTAAGACAAGATCAATATATCCAAAAAAAGTATGAAACCCTAAGCTTGGTCTTCATGTAGAATGGTTTATAATAAGATGCATAATAAATCTTACTTCTTATTCTATTCTCTGAATAATGGCAAAATGATTATGTATATATAGGCAGATTTAACCCTAAGCCTTTTAAAAATTTTTAACTGATAGGGTTGACCCAATCAACCTAGTATCATTATTGACAAAAAATAAATAGGTCACGGGCTAGGTCAGCCAAAAGGGACCTAGACCATAAATGAGTTTCACCAATAAGAGTACAAGGTTGACCTAATTAACCTAGTCATGTAAACTATCGAAAAGGGTTTTAGGTTAGGAAAAAGGGTATTAAATGTGGTAAAATACTAGAGGAGTGTGTAAGAGAGAATAAAAAGATTAGGGGAATGGTTTTCAATAGATAAGTGTGTAGACAACAAGTGGAAAAAGGGATAACAATCTTGTGAAGCACCAATGATCTTCCCACCCCTTTATCAATGTACCCTTTAAGACACACAATTAGAGATATTAAGACTTGATGGGTTCTTATAAGATAAAGAGCATCAGTAATTGATAAAATTTTGAAAATATTATTTGCATACATATGCCCCACTCAAATATCATCACATGCCACATAGGTGTAACACAGGATGGTGCTTCGGGAATAGAACATGATGATGCATAATCTTGATGCTAAGTAAAATGCAATAAAGAGTAAATAAGATAAATGAAAGGGTGAAATTGAAAAACACATACTTTTACTTAACTTAATGTTGTAGATAAAGAAGGAGATGCAAGAGATGTCAAGGCATCCAATGTGAGAAATATTGGGCAAACCTATAGACATTAGTGCAAAAAAGAGGAAAAAATCATTTTTTTTGTAATATAGGCATATAATAGTGCAAAAAGAGAAAAAAATCAATTTTTTTCAATATAGGCATATAATAGTGGAAAGGACCCTCTACAACATAAGGATTCTAGAACTTTTTATGGTTCAAATGTTGGAAATATGATTGTCATTAATGTCAAAAGGGAGATTATTGGCATTATGGATGTCATTGATGTTTAGGGATGAGTATGGTGATTTGATGATGTACAAAGGATACTATAAGAGGTCAAAGATGATTGGAGTGATTTTGGAATTAATTTGATTCCTCATATTGTTCATATAGACATTTTGGGTCTATAGAAGAAAATCTAAGTAGGCAATTTGTTGATGTCCCCATTTCCATGTGTGGATGAGTCTGGGGAAGTTAGTCATATGGTTGTGATCACATTAGTCCCTAGTTATTATGCACCATATTTTAATCCATGTGATGAATCATAGTTAAAGATATGAGGATGGAAAGTTGGCTACTCAGATAGAATTCACTAAGTTTATATACTTAGCCAAATTTACAAAAGGGATCAATCAGAGCCAAGTAAGCATGTTGATGAGGTTAGCATTCACACACATAGAGGAGCCAGGACAAAATGATCATATAGGTTTATTCATTTTATGCCTAGTTTTTATGTGTTGAATCTTAGGTCACATGATGTAGTGCAACAAAATATATGCATGTGCAAAGTTGGGCTCCTAGACATTTTGACAGTGTTTCCCACACCTAATCAAATTTGTAGATGGAAAGAAAAGATGAGAAGGAATTTTGATGATGTCATATCTTACACATATGAAGGTTTATAGAGTAGATGAATATATGGATGGAATCTTCTATGTGAGAGTATCTTATGCACTAAATTATAGGTCATGCGATGAAGCACATCAAAAGTTATGCAAGAACAAATTTGGCCTTCTAGGAAGTTCTAAACATAATTTGCTTTGTGGTAGAAGAATCTAAGTGAGCAGATCAATGTAATTATATCTATCACATGTGAAGGATTAAGGAAGAGATGAGCATATGGGTTTGTCATTATCATGCCTAGTTTATATGGTCTAATTTTTAGAATAGGTGGATGAACAAAGCAAAATATATGAAGGTACAAAGTTAGCCTTCTAGGCATATTGAGATGGTCCCCATACTTAGTTCAATTTGCACAAGGTAAATTTCAAGCTTGTTATAAGATATAACTATGAGTGCTTAATCATAACTTAAATATCTAATGATGTACAACAAAGTCAATATGTCAAAGGCACCTACGAGTGAACACACTAGTGACAAGTGTCACAATTATGAAGCTTGAACAATAAATCGATAGTGTGGTTTAATGTCAAATAGTTAATGATCAACACAAGGATGTCAAGTGTCTCAATAGAAGGAAATAAAAAAATGTGTAAAAGGCATGTGCTAATGCCGAGTGTCACATTATGTAAAGCTCATTAGAGATAAATATTGAGCTTCTTTCAAGTATCAATGGTGCATGTATGATCATGAAATGAAGATCTAACAGAGCGAGTGGAATCAATGGGATCAAGTGCTTGATATTTAATGAGATATAGGTGAGTTAAAGACAAAGCTAGTTTGATGCGATCGATGGAGTGTTTTCATTCTAAAGACTCAAGAAGTAGCAAGATGAGATTAAGAGCTCAAGGTTTATCCATAGATAAAGATAAAGTTTGTACAATTTTAGATATATAATGACACCTAGTAGATTAAATCTAAAGATCTAATGAATGCATTTTAAAGTTGGAATAGTAAAGTTTAGAAGCATACAAGGATATAATAAAGTGTATAAGCTTGTTAGAACTTAATCTAATAGATGTGTTTTAAATTTGAAAAATGTGAATATGGAACATCAGATCATGGTAGAAAACTTAAGATCAATGGTCAATATTTAAAGATATGTTCATCCCAATGTTCAATTGAAGGAACTTGCAGTTAATCTGTAAATTATAATACATACAATGAATTTATTTACTATAATCAATCAAATTTGTGTAATATAGCATGTGACTCAAAACTTGAGTCCAATATATGATAAAAATAGTAATGAGACCAAGAATCATGGTGGTGGAGCATGAGTTCAAGACATGAGAAACTTTTAGTTAAAGACACAAACTAAATTCCAATAGAACTGAGCATGATGTGTTAGTAAAAAAGTGTGAACATAGAGTATATAAAAAACCATAGATAAAATGCTTATATATATGTCATCTAAGATATATAAAATGTTGTTGGTGTAGTTTAATTATGTCAAACAGAGAAATATAAGACACATAACCAAAAAAAAGAGAAGATAACAGGCTATAGAGAGACATGAAGTGTGTCAAATAAGAGATATATCTAGACACATAGATAGAGGGGTAGAGTGAACGAGTAGAGAGAGATAATGTGCAAAGCATGAGTAGTTATAGACCAAACCTATAATAAAGAACAAAAAATTGGATTCTTTTATGAATTCATATTATAATTTGGATTTGTAGTTCCATATAGATCTGATTGGTGGGTGCCATCAGATAAGTTGAGTTAGTGCTTAGTTAGGGAGTAGGTGCTTCCTTAGAGTTGGTGATCTTAAACTAAGGGATTGGTGTCTCCTTAGGGTCAATGACCTTAAATGTGTAACCAATAAGGTTTTTATTGTGAGGATGGATTAGAATAGTAAAATCTAGTAGCTATTCTCACCATGGTTTTTCCCATATTGGTTTTTCTATGTATACATATGGTGTTATGTGTTTTTATGTGTGTGATCTTTGCATATATGTTTTAATCTGCATATCCTTTCTAGTTTGTTTTAAAAAGGACTAATTTAGTCAATCTACTGATTTGCCCCCTCCTTAGTAGATATTTGTATTCCAACAATTGGTATTAGATCTCCGATTTCTTGAAATAAGCTTAATCAACTCAGGTAGATCTTGGACTATGAACACAAATGACTAGTCAAGAAGGCTCTTCATCAAATAAGTCACCTTTCTTTGATAGATCAAACTATGCATTTTGGAGCATTAGAATGGAAGAATATTTATCTTCATTAGGGTTTGATGTATAAATGTCTATTTTAAATGGATATATAGCTCTTATTACAACTCCTACTGATCAGGTTGCCAATAAATCATATGAGAGCAATGCCAAGGAAAATAATGTTTTTTTATGTGGATTTTTTAAATCAAAGTTTGTGAAAGTGATGCATTATCAAAATGCATAAGATATCTAAAAAAATTTAAAGAGTATCTATGAAGGTGATGATAAAGTAAATCAGACCAAGCTACAAACATACATAGGTATGTTTAAAAGTCTTAAAATGACTGAAGAAGAGAAAATTACAGACTACCTTCTCAAAGTAGATGAAATAGTCAATGTAATTTGAGGTCTTGAAGAAGAGATGAAAGAATCAATAATTTTCAAAAATGTCCTAAGCTCTCTACCATCAAGGTATGACTCTAAAATCTCTATAATAGAGGAAGGAAGAGATCTAGATAAACTCACAGTTGTTAAGTTGCATGGAACCTTCACTACGTATGATATGAGAATTGGAGAAACAAATACTTCTAAGAGAGAAGCTACATTCAAAGCATCCAAGAAATTAAAAGTAGAAGCATCTACATCCATATCTAAGGAGACTGATGAAGAAGAAACCAACTTTGTCAGAAGATTAAAAAAGGGTCTAGAAAGTACAAAAGTAAATTACCATTTAAATGATTTAACTGTGGTAAGGTAGGACATTTTACTACTAAATGCCCTTATAAAAAAAGAATAACTCTGAGCAAGAAGAGGATGGTAAAATGATTAATCCCCATTATCCTAAGAAAAATTTATGTAAAAAAAAGAAGGGATTGTATATAAGATAAGATAGTGATTCATTAGATGAGTGTGATATCTCATATGATGATCATGATTGTGCCTTTTTGGCTGAGGGAAATAAATCCCTATTCCTGGCATTAGGATCAACTTCTATAGATCTATAAAAAGAAGTTGAAGACTTTGATGAAGAAGATGAAGGAGAAGTAGATCTAGAGTGTGAACTCATCTGTGCTCTAGATGAGATTGACATGTTGAGAAAAGAGAACTCAAGGTATAAGAAGTTGACACAAAAGGAAATTAAAAAAATATTCAAAGGTCTTGCAAAATTGAGAATATAAGATGTATTCAAAATTGAACTGAAATTTAAATATGATGAATGTATGAAGCTAGAAGGAGAAATAGTGGCTTTGAGAGAAGAACTTGAAAAGGATAAAGAATAAATAAACAAAATTTTGACGCTAAAAGGAGGTTAATTAATTCTTGATGAATTGATTAACTCTCAAAAGCCTTCAAAAGAGAGATTTGGTCTTGGTTATGAAAAAGGAAAAAGTTCCATAACCAGTACATCTACAAAGTTATATGACAACTTCAAAGTAGAAGGAGGATCAAGAGCAAAGAAAGAGAAAGCTTTTAAGGATACAAAGACGTATACATGCATTTCTAATGCGAATAATGTTAAAAGAGAAAAGAACCCTGAGGAAAGAAAGAAAAATAATGAGTCCATTTTTGCAAACTCAAGGAAGATGCAGAAGACAAAGGTAGTTAATATAGATGGTTACACAAGAGTAAGAGATTTAAAGAAGCCAAATTTAAGAATAACTCCCCATCCTTCACCAAGAAATGCATAAGTCTAGTGAATGTAGAGTTGTATCTAAAAGGAGAACAAACTTTGTAAGCAAAAAATTATTTTCACCCTTGTTAGATACAAATGTAGTATGTTATAATTTTAATAATTTTGGTCACATAGCTAAACAATGTAGAACAAGTTTTGTAAGACTAAAAATACAAAGTGTAAAGAAAGGCATGCCTCCTAGTGTGAACAAAGGTTCACAAGTCTCTAAAAAAAGTAAAATAGGACATTTAAGAAACCTAAGGATGTATGAAAAGTGAAAGATCAAGCTATGATGGAGAATGCTATAGAGTCTAGAGAATGTCAAGATCTCTTAATGTCTGCTCATTTTGAGAATGAAAAAACCAAGCTCAAAGTGAAGTCCAAGGTGCTAGCCAAGGATATTTATGAAGTGTGTACAGATTCAATTGAACATCCTACTATTGATAAGCAAGTTTCATGCATAAAACATTAGTTTTCTATGCCTAGTGATGAGATTCTGAGTTGCAAAGAAGATTCATTAGATGAAAAGGTATGTCATGAATCTATGTTGTCTCCATGTATTGTTAATCCAATCATAGAAGAAAATGAGAAATCTGTAGTGGATGAGAATGTTACTTCTCTTAATCCCAAGAAGAAGAAGAATGACTACAAGTATAAGATGATCAAGGAAGAGAAGGAATAGTATGAGTTATGGATAACTCCTAGTTTCACATTGTTCTATGACATTATGAAGTAGGGTGTCTCTATCTATGCTTCTTAAGAAACTCCTTTTAGTGGAGAAGAAAGTGTTGTTGTGTTATTCTTTAGAAGATTCTAGAAGGCAAGAAATGAGCTCAAAAATGATTTATTTTATCTCAAACATTAGAGGGTTTTTCAATTAAACCCTGAGGGTAAAGCCATGGTATAGGAATCAAAGGTTCCCAAAGGTGTGGAAGCTCAAATATTGGTGCAGAAGAGTGTGATGGTTGTCTTCTGATGTGAAATAAGTATTAGAGGTTGGCATAAGGGTTCTAATGCAAGAAACCCTTAACGTTATGTATCTTGGGTTGTATAATGATTTACATCACCAAACTTGGTAAACATGTGTAAAATGATGATATACATGTGTTAAATGAAGTTATAGTGTGTTATTAGTAGTCCATAACTAAAAAGATGGAATATGGAGTTACAGGGAGCTAACTCAGATAACATGAATAGATTGAGGTACTATGTATGATGTTAAGGGGAACATATGTGAAATGATTCAGTCATGATTGAAGATGTTGTGATGTCTGATACAAATGAGAACTCAAGTAGGTTGTGATGATGACTTAATCAAACCAAGTTAGGTGCTTTGATAATGTATTGAATCCTTATGAATAAACAAAGGGAAGCTTTGTGATTGGTTAGGTCTTAGGATCAGAGGACTGTGTAGTTAAATCTAAGAGATAAGGCTAGTAAGCCTATATGGTGGCTCCTACATCACATCGCTAGATATTAATGATAGGGCATGAGTCTAGGAGGAGGATCGTATAATCTTTGTTAATCCCTAGAAGAAGAGAAAATGTAACTCAGGTATGCATACTTTTGTAAATTTATAATGAGTTGATGGTTGCAAATTCTTGGACAAAATCCTTTATCTAGTAAAGGGGGAGAAAAATTTGGATAAACATTGAGAAAGAGTCCCTTTGACATTAATGTCAAAGGGGGGAAAAACATGCAAATGTTCTCTAAAAAAGTTTAGAGAAAAAGTGCAAATGCTAAATAAGATCAGAGCATGTGTCTAAATTATGTTTTGGTAAATGATCCATTGCCTAAGGGGGAGTAAGTTTAGTATGAATAGATTTAGTTTACACTCATCAGAAGATAATGCAAGCAAGGCTAGAAAAGGAGTAAAGTATTATAATATAAGAGCATCTAGTTTTCCATCAATGATAAAGGGGAAGATTGTTGGCAATATGATTGTCATTAATGTCAAAAAGGAGATTATTGCCATTATTGATGTCATTAATGTTTAGGGTTGAGTATGTTGATTTAAGGATGTGAAAATCATCCTATCAGAGGTTAAGGATGATTGGAGTGATTTTGGAATTCATCCAATTCCTCATATTATTCATCTAGACATTTTGGGTCTATAGAAGAAAATCTGAGTAGGCAATTTGATGATGTCACCATTGCCACATGTAGATGAGTTTGGGGGAGTTGGTCATATGGTTATGATCAAATTAGTCCCTAGTTATGCACCAGATTTGAATTCATGTGATGAAGCATAGTTGAAGATATGGGGATGTAAAGTTGGCTACTTATATATAATTCACTAAGTTTATATACTTGGCTAAATTTTCAAAAGGGCTCAAGTAGAGCTAAGTAATCATGTTGATGAGATCAACATTCACACACATGGAGGTGTCAAGATAAGATGATCATATGGGTTTATTCATTTTTGTTCCTAGTTTCTATGTACTAAATCTTAGGTCATATGATGTATCATGAAAAAAGATATGCATGTGTAAATTTAGGTTCCTAGATATTTTGACAGTGTTTTCTCACACTTAGTCAAATTTACAAATGGTAAGAAAAGTTGAGAAGGAATTTTAATGATGTCATATCTTTCACATATGAAGGTTTATGGAAAAGATGAATATATGGATGGAATCCCTTTATGTGAGATGATCTTATGCACTAAATTATAGGTCATTCGATGAAGTGCATCAAAAGTTATGTAAGAACAAATTTGGCCTTCCAGGTAGTTCTAAGCATAGTTAGCTCTATGAAAAAAGAATCTGAGTGAGTAGATTAATGGAATTATATATAGCATGTGTAAAGGATTCCTAAAAAGATGAGCATATGGGTTTTTTCATTATCATGCCTATTTTACATGGTCCGAATCTCATAACATGCAAATGAGTGAAGAAAAAGATATGAAGGTGAAAAGTTAGCCTTATAGGCATATTGAGATGGTCCCCATAGTCAAATATACACAAGGTAAAGTTCAAGCTTTTTAGAATATCGAAAGGTGAGTTCTTAATCATACATTGAATATCCATTAACATACAATGAAGACAATATGTCAAAGGCACCTACGAGTGAATATACTAGTGACAAGTGTCACAATCATAGAGCTTGAATAGTAAATCTACGGTGTGGTTCAAAATCAAATAGTCAATGATCAATGCAAAGATGCCAAGTGTCTCAATGGCAGGAACTGATAGTAATGTGTAGAAAGCATGTGCTAATGCCAAGTGTCACATTATTGATAACTCATTAGAGATAAATATGAGCTTATTCTAGGGATCCATGGTGCATGTATGATCATGAAATGAAGATCTAATAGAGTGACTAAACTCAATGGTACCAAGTGCTCGATATTTAATGAGACAAAGGTGAGTTAAAGACTAAGCTAGTTTGATGACATCAATGGAGTGTATTTGATCCAAAGAATCAGGAAGTAGTGAGATGAGTTTAAGAGCTTGAGGTTTAACCATAGATAGAGATAAAGTTCATGCAAATTTAAAGATATAACAACACACAAGAGTTCAGATATAAAGATCTAATAGATGCATTTTAAAGTTGGAACATTAAATCTTGGAAGTGTACAAGGATCCAATAGAGCATGTAGTCTTGTCAGAACTTGATCAAATGGATGCATTTTAAAGTTGAGCAATTTGAATGTGGATCATCCAATCATGGTGAAAAACTTATGATCAATGGTCGATATTTAAAGATATGTTCATCCTAACGATCAAGTGGAGGAACTTACAATTAAGCCATAAATTATGACACAAACAATGAATTTGATTAATGTAATTGATCAAATTTGTGTAATATGGCATGTGCATCAAAACTAAAGCTTAGTATATGCTAAAAATAGTAATGAGACTAAGAATCATGGTGGTGGAGCATTATTTCAAGATGCGAGAAAATTTCAGTTAAAGACAAGAACTAAAGTCCAACATAATTGAGTGTGATGTGTTAGTAAACAAGTGTGAACATAGAGAATATATAAAACCCTAGATAAAATGCTTATATATATATGTCATCTAGGATACAAAAAATGTTGCTAGTGTAGTTGAATTGTGTCAAATAGAGAAATATAAGAGACATAGAACCATAAGAGAAGATAAGAGAAGAGAAGAGGCTACAGAGAGATGAAGTGTGTCCAATAACAAATATATCTAGACAAAGAGACAGAGGGTTAGAGTGAAAGAGTAGAGAGAGATAATGTGTAGATCATGAGAAATTATAGACCAAAATTGTAATAGATAATTGGATTCTTTTATGAATCTATATTATAATTTGGAGTTATATCTCCATATAGATCTGATTAGTGGGTGCCATTAGATAAGCTAAATTGGTGCTTAGTTAGGGAGTGGGTGCTTCCTTAGAATTAGTACTCTTAAATCAAGGAGTTGGTGCTTCCTTAGAGTTGGTGGTTTGAAACTAGGGGATTGGTGTCTCCTTAGGGTTGATACCCTTAAATGTGTAACCAGTGAGGTTTTGACTGTGAGGTTAGATTAGAATAGTAGATTCTAGCACTTATTCTCACCGTGGTTTTTCCCATATTAGGTTTTCCACGTATACATATCATGTTATGTGTTTTTGTGTGTTGATCTCTACATATATTTTTAAATCTACATATCCTTTTTAGCTTATTTTTAAAATGGACTAATTTAGTCAATCTACTGATTCACCCCCAGTAGATAGTTATGTTCCAACATAAAAAAATAAGTTAGTAAAAACAAAGATATGATCAAAATAGGGAATCTGATAGTAAATATTTGAAAGGTAAATAATTATGAATAGTAACTTTAAATAGGGTGAAAAAGAATTCATTTGCTATTATTTGACTATTATGAGAGAAAAATAGAGCTATGAGAGACCTAATAAGAGTTGAAAGAGCTAATATGGTGAGGAGACAATATCTAAGATGAGGAGGATGCCTAACAATCACAATGGGTGCAATATAGGTAGGCAACTGAGAATTTGAAATTGAGTGTTTTATAGAAATTTGTAATTTAGATCAAATCTATAAATTGGAATGAACCCCAAGAAGTTTGTGAAGGAAACTAGAGGTCAAATGTGGAACTAGGTTGAAAGGAATTAGAGTAATAAATGCTGAAGGCATTTATTATAGGTGGGTGAAAGAGTCAGTAGTTTGAAATAACCATGTCGACCCAATTAACCTAGTAGGTTGAAAATTAGGTTCTGATAGGGTTGATTTAGTAGGTATGAGATGAATTAGTTATTTGGAGAAGAGGGACAACTTAGTACCCCTTATCCAACTTAGTTGGTAAAGTTAAAGTGATGACTTAATACTAAGGGGAAAAAATGAAAGGGTTGACTTAGTTTGTTGAGTCCAAATAGCTGACCTAGTACTATTGGTTTGACTTGGTATGTTTTTAAGTGGTCAGCATAGTACTAAAATGCAATAAATTGGTTGATATAATACTTTTAAGGCCTAGGATGCCTAAATGAGTATCTAAATGGCCAATTAGGCTATAAATAGGTTAAATTGATAAGAAATGAATATATTAAGGCAAATTATGTGATTTTTGTTAAAATTTAAAAAAATGTATTTTGATTATAAGTAACATGGAAGTCTAATACATATTTTATTATTTGATTGTTATAGGGGCATCAGAGATTTTTGTGATTGGTGGATGCTTCTTGGATACCAGATCTATTAGAGCACCTAACGATGGTAGAATGATCTAGATTGGTCACACTAGGATTAGGAAGCATCATGGAGATGCAATGAGTTTCACTAAGTGTTAATCTAGTGGTCATGATCCTAAGAGCCTAGGAATGTTTGACCAATAATTTTAGATGGGTGGTGGATGGGGATACCGTAGAGGTTGGTATAAAATTAGAGGATGTTCATACATTAATTTGATTTCTTATAGGGGATACCAGTGATCACAGGGATATCAATTGATCAAGAGGAAAGGTGAGCATTAACTCAATGGGTGACATGCTCAGATATGATTTACCTAGGATTGAGGGTGAGTCTATTCAATGTCTTTATTTCCTAGATTTTGGATATTTGGAAGGCTATGATAGGGCTTGTGATAACATGAGTATTGTGTCATAAGTTAGATGGTAAGGTACTAATGTATGTGATAGCCTTATGTCAGTTGATATTAGAGCAAGGGGAAATCTATGACTTGGGTTTTATCATCTAGGTTTAGCTCATGAATGATATGTATGGGATGCTATCTAGATGGAAGAAGACCATGGGGCTAGTGGTGTTATTGAGTTCTTATATATACAAGAGGTTCTTAATATACTAATCAAATGGGTTTTCCTATGTGGTTGATGATCAATTGCCTTAGGTGCTAAGATGGAGATATGATCATGTGGTATGGGCCATGCCCCATGTGTCAGCACTATAGATGGTCATAAAAAGAGAGATTGTGTTTTAGTCATATGTACACATTATAATATTTTGGCTGAGGTAAGTGATGGTGGCATCATAGTTAGCATGAGTGTGGATCATAGGCCACTACACTTGACAAGCAGAGCTATATCTAATGGCATACTTACCAAGATAGTTTGGACTCCCTCACCTGGTGGCTTCTATAGTGGTGCCCACATTTTGGTCTAGGAATGTGAGAGATTTGAGGGGGAAAGGAGGAGGAAGGACACCATTCATGAGATTAGAAATCAAAACATGATGTGAGAGACCATGGATAGGTTGAGCATGATAGCTAGAAGATAGAGAGGACATAGACGTGGATGTAGGAGTACTATAGGTACCACAAGTGGTACCATAGTAGGAGGAGTGGAAAATACTGATGAAGATACTATTGGTGAGAAAGAGCATAAAGGGTAGTCATCCATGATGACCCATCAGTCAGCCCAAGATAGAGTTGGTCTATAGAGGTACTACTGAGGGGAGGCTTGAGACAAGCATAGGTAGTGATTCCAGGGTTTAATTTGATTGGGAGGTGTCCCATGGATGAGGTACTTGGGATATGAGCCAATGGAGAGACTATGCTTGATAGTAAAGTAGATGAGGAGATAGTGATTGGTGAAACCTAAATAGGTAATAAATGGTTAAATATTTTATTTAAGCTTTAAAAATAGAATACTAGTTATATAATATTTGATTGATAGATAGATATATAGATAGATTTTGAGATAAATAAATGATTTAATATCTATCTAGTTTGAATTTTGTGTATCTTTTAGGTGAGGAGGTGAATAGATAGGGATCCTTGGTGATGGGATCACTCCATAATATTAAAGATAGGGTGCTGATGCCATAAAACCCTACCACATTAAATGATCTCATGATACCATTTATCCTCACTCAGGTGAACTAGTTCAGACTATCAAGAGAGGCTACAAGGTGACTACATGCATGTGGAGATGGGATACGACCAATAATAAGGGTGGGATCAGGATAGGTGCATGCATGGTAGGCCTTGGATTAAAAGAGAGCCACATATTTGGCTATCACTATTTAGCTAAGATAGGTACATATCTAGGTGGCCAACTTATAGGGATAGGTAGAAGGTTTGAGATCTTAGATATCCTCTTTATAATGTACTATTTAGAGGGGATTGTCTGAGGCATCTATGGGCAATGTGACTAGGCTATGAGATAGACATGATATATCCCAACCTTAGAGCTAGAATGATGTATTTTTGTATTTTATATCAAAAACACATGATATATATATATATATATATATATATATATATATATATATATATATATATATATATATTCTATTTTGATAATTGGATGTTGATCTTATGTGTTTGGATTATGTTTGTGGTTGTGGATGCATGGATATATTTTTTTATCACATGTATTTTGATTTTGTTGTATATGGTATATGAAATATATGTGTTGTGTTTTCTTTTTTAGCATTATGTAGGACACATGCATATTTAAAAATAAATAGGCAAAAATATTTGGTAAAGTATAAGTAATAAAAAAATGTACTACACATTATTTCATGTTGGGAAATGTGTAACAAAAAAGATGATTAAGAATAAGAAACCAAAAAGTGGTCAACGAGAGGGAAAAATGTGGTTTTAAACCATGAGAAAGAGTGGTACCAAAATAAAACAAGTAAAATCACACTAAATCACGTTGAGAAGTATGAAAATAATGTAATAAAATGGAAAACACGTAAAATACTAATTGTATAAAAACACATTAATTAAGTCAATCAATCATACTAAATCATATTGGGAAGTATAAAGGAGAAATAAAACTAGAAAAATGGTCTTAAATTAATCACACTAATTCAAGCTAGGAAGTATGAAAAATTTAAGAAAAATGGTTGGATTCTTACATGCAATTGGAAAATAAGAAGATAAAAGATAAAATATTAATTAAGCAAGCATAAAACATACTAAATCAAAATGGGAAGCATGTCAATAATGTGAAACTCTTAATTAATCATATCTTATCTCATATTTGATGCATGTAATTTTGTTGTGACTTGGATAATGGAAAATTTTGTGAGGAAGGCCATGTCCTATCCATGGTCTTACACTGAAACTCACAAAGGGAATGATAATGAGGTATAATTAATGTGAAAATATGGTAAAATGGGATGTTTGAAAAGGTAATATGAAAATTTGGTAATTTTTGAGAAAGGCCAAGTCATATCCATGGTTTTACAATGCAACTCACAAATGGAATCCCTAGGGGGAGTGATCAATGAAAAAAAATAATATTTCTTAAGGGGAAATATTATGGTTGTAGGGAGTGAAAAAGGGAATGTAAGGAGCATAATGTATGAATATTATGAAAAGACCTTCGGAGACATGAGGCATGCTAAGGACATGAGAAGACACTAAGTGACTAGTGACCATAAATATACAAAGGATACCTATTCGTTATAGACACAAAGCTGTGTAGGAAAATAAGTGTGGTACTAAGATCAAAGCATGTAGGTAATTTTGAAAAAGATAATTAAAATAGACCTACCTTCCCATAATGTGTTCCCTATTATTTAAGACCCCTTATAGACCTGTTAGTCTACTATGAAGACTAAGTACTTTTATAAGAAAGTAGGTAGCACTAATTTTTTTAATTCTCCATTTCTAATCTATTGGCCTAATGCACCCCAATGAACCTCGACTCTATCATGAGGCTAAATATGGAGTTTGATATTTAATCATAAAAATTATATGTGCTTAGAATCACATCTTTTAGTGTGATTTAACTTTTGAGAATTTTGAATGTTGCCTTTTGTTAAATGATTTAGATTTTGAATGTTTTTATGGTTTTTAATTTTGCTCCTCCATACAGACTTGGAATGACCAATCATGAGAGATAGAGTTGCACACATGAATTAGCTTTAGGATTTGGCTAAAAGAAGCTAAATATCCAAAGATAAGACTAATTAGAACAATTAGGCTTAAAGATGAACTAGCATGTTATCTCAAGTCTCAACCATGTGTATGCTTATTTTGTGAAAGGGAATAAAGGGGAATAAAAGGAGATCCAAAGTGGACATGTAAATGATATTACAATAAGATGAATTGTTTGCTAACTGATCAGATGGTAAAGAAGTAATGACTAAAGGGAACAAGGTTTGTATAACCAAGTCATAATAACAATTATCTATGTTTATAGAGATAAGATAGCAAAAAATCTTGAAAAATAACAAGGGAGTCATATGAAAGTGAACTCAATAAGAAAAGAATGCAATAATGAAAGAGAAATCCATAAGAGAACTTAATGACATCATAAAAAACATGTAATGTGAAACAAAAGTCACCATGTAATATAGATAAGAATTCAACACAAAGTCAAATGATATAAAATAGATAAGTGTAAAGTTAGAGCACACATCTAATCCAAATGAAAATTTAAGAAAACCATGCATATGTTCATAATTACTAATATATTTATCTACACACATTATCCATAACATTTAATAAGTCTCTATGAAGTTGAATACGAACTGTACCTAATGCCTCATTGATCTTTAGTGAAAGTTGAGAAAATACTTCACATAAAATCTCCTTAATATAAAATGTAGTATTGCTTAGAGGATCATAATGATGAGGGCTATCATGCAGGGAATTCTCAAGAGAAAGCATGGGAGTGGTTTCTATAGGAGATGAATGGATCACTGGTGGGGAAGGTGCCATGGGTGAGGGACTCATGAGTGAAAGATCTATAGGTGAGGGAAGGTCCATGGGTCAGGGATTCATAGGTGGAGGAATAGTAGGTGGTGAAGAGACCATAAGAGGATATGTAACCATGGGAGGTGAAACCATGGGGTAAGAATGGGAAGCCTTATTATTTGAATGACTTGTGAAAGGAAGGGTAGAAGGTTAAATAATGGTTAGGAGGTGATCCTTGAGATACTACTGAATAATGTCGTAATAATCAATGTGATGTGTGCCACATTGGTGCTAGAGACAATATACCTTTACATACTTAGGAAGATACTTAGGTAATACTTTTGGGGAAGGTATAGCCTTTTTTTAGGACTAAGGAGTGGTGGGATGCAAGGTGTTAATATATTATCATAACTTTTGACAATGTGTCGATGAATGGTTATCTATGTCATGGAAGCAAAAAAGATGGATGTGAGTAAACTTGGTGGGTGTACTCACAAGAGGAGGGGAAATGGAAGCTAAGGGAAATTGGTATAGGGAACAGTATCTAGTCTAGTGATTAGAAACTTTATGAATGTCATAATAAGGTTGATCAACCCATTTGGTGGGTGAAGGAACAAACTATGGTAAAGGGAGAAAATGATTACCAAGAGAATGTGGGGTTGGTGGAGATATTAGATAAGGCTCGACTGAAGGAGAAATAAGATAAAAAAAAAGAAGAGACTTAGATATAGAGTAAGTGGGAATGGAATCCAAACTAGGCTCTACTAAGGGAGGGGCAAGGTTCATATAGGGTTGAAGGATAGTCACACACATATCATGGATAAGTAAGCTAGATGGGTTGTAGTATCTAGAAATGTGATAGCCAACAATCATAATATGATCCATAAGCATACTCCTTTGAGGTTCTTTAAAAACTAGGGGTGTATGCACAATCTCTACCCTATGATCAAGAGGAAAAATGCTAAAATTAGGAATGATATAAGATAGAATATGGGAGGATTTACTAAAAGACTAAAGTAAAGAAGAATGATAATGAATAATCTCAACATCTCAGGATTGAACAATACAATACTAAGAATGGATCCTCTAATGTATAACCATCATCATAATCAGGTGTATGAAGATCAATGGGGTAGGTAGGGATGACCTTGTCATATGATGTGGTGTGATGAATGGAATGCCAAGTCTTAGTTAAGACAATAGGGATGTCATCACAAGGTGGTTGATGGGAATGAGGTTGAAAATAAGTGGGAAGCTGAGAGATGAGATGAGGTGAGATATTTGAATTTTTAATCTTGAGATTGATCTTAGGCTCATTGTCATCAGAATTTAGGAGGTTAGGGGGTATATTCCTAATGATTTTGGGATGATTGTTATAACCTCAGGTGGAATTGATAGGAAATTTAAACCATTGAGATTCATGAAATAAAATGCTTGGTAAGGGTTCAAGGGTAGGAATCTTGAATACAACACAGTCTTTAGATTTTTTGAAATTCTAAGGGATAGTGTCACCTTAAATCCTATAAATGGATCTATTATGAGGAAGTTTGATGCATTGACAAGTGTAGGAGGCAACTAATCTCATGTGATGAATCCATGGCCTACCAAGTAAAATGTTATAGGATAGGGGCAAATTAAATATCATCACCTTCATGAGAATGGTGATAGGTGGGATGGTAATGGGGAGTCACACAAAACCTAAAGGAGGTATTTGCCTTCAGTCATAGCCTTGACATGTTTTGAATATTAACTAAATATTACATTCAAAATATCTAAGGGTTTTGATAAAATTGAGAGAGGCAACACCTATGCTAGAACCTTCATCAATCAAGGCACACTTGAATTGGATATTACCAATTTAGATGCTAATAAAGAGAGGAAGATCATCTTCATGAATATTGAATCTCATCAGGGATCATAGAAGTAATGGGGAATTTGAGGGAAAATAAATTTCCATTATTTCATCAACATGTATGGACATCTCTTTGTATTATTGTAATATGCTATCTTTTGGTCTAGATAAGGTGGCTTCAGATCTTGCTAGGTGAGGATGAGGGATGTTAATTTTAAACAAAAGTTACATATGATGGTTATGATGATGTGGAGAGGTCCATATAAGTTCAAAAAATGGGATTTTAGATGGGAGATTAGTGAGTTTTTTGATAGGATCCCATGCATCATAACTCATAATACTATTATTGGAAAGAGGTGCATAGTGTTGAAGGAGGTCTTTAGAAGTAAGAGCTAAAGTACATGTGAATTTATGTTGGTAAGAGGTAGAAGGTTTTAATTGAAGGATAAGTTTTTAGATTATGTTGAGAAGATGGAGAAGTTAATGTAGGTGTGGTTTGAGATAGATTAGAAGAAGTGTTGATAAAAATTTGAGTATCGTTGATGTTAGGTAAAGAAGATAGAGGGATGGTAGAAATAGTATTAGAAGTGTTATCCAATGGAGATGTTAGAATTAGTTTGTCTAAAGATATGAGATCTTATTACCTCAATTAGTTTAAGTGATTTAGAGAAGAATATTGGATAACAAAAAATGTGCGAGACAATGGAGGTGTGTAAATAGATTGAGGATCAATGAAAGCAACCACACTTTGCATATTAGTCATATTGACCACATTATCTTTAAGAGTTGGGTTAAGAATACTGTCAACATTATTGGTATAAGGGGTGGAATTGTCTTGAGTATCTTTACAATTTTGAAGAGGATCTTTATAGATGGCCAAATGATCATTAGCATGATTCAAATCTTGAGATTTAGTTTGTATTTCATGCAATTTTAAGGCAATGTCATAGGCTTATTGGCTTTGACAAATTATAGAATTGTGGTCAAAATTAGGACCAAAAAGGAAATTCATGGCCAAATCATGAAGCTAATTATAGGTATCATGAGAATGACCCCAACTAGCATGAAACTAACAAAAATTATTGGGATCATACCAAGATTTCATAAGATGAGTGGGAATAAGTTCTCATGAAAGAGGCCTTGGTAGATATTTTTATAATTCTTCTAAAGATAAAGGTTTATGAAAATTGATTTTGTTGTCTAAAGATAAATGAGGATTGGTGATGTGGTTAGGAGGGGAAGTTTGTTCTAAAGTTTGGTTGGGAACAACTTGAATAGTATGAATGGTATCATAAGAGTCGGTGACACCATCATTGGTACCCATAATTCTTATTCTTGAGTAACATGTGAGTACCCATAGAAGGTTGGGGTGGATAAAATTGATGAATAAGGAAATATTGATGCTTATATTGGTCATAGCCTCCTCCAAAGTATGTGGAGAGAGTCTAGACCTGATATTACAATTTGAGAAAAACAACATTGGTAAATAGATGGAAAAGGTTGTCATCTGCCATATTATGTTTGCATTTATTAGACAAGGTCTTCTATAATTTAATGAAAGTTTATGTGGATTTGGTCTCAATTTGTTTATAATTGATAAATTGGGCCAAGGTATTCTTAGGGAGATCATTAGTTTGGAACTCTTGGACTAGAGCATTAACTAAATCTTCTAAACTAGTAATAGAATGATATTTGAGTTGGTTGTACCAATCTAAAACATCACCCATGATAGTTTTGACTAATATATTGGTAGAAGTAAAGGTATTTAATTTGACCCAATCTTTATATAGATTTATATATATTTTTAAATGAAGATTAGGATTAGTTGATCCATTATAATAAATAGTAGGGGTGATACCTCCTATATCGATATTAGCAATTTAAGATGTAAGAGGTTCATTTTGAATATGTTTGATTGTATTATTAACAAGAGGAGATTTAGGGATAATATTACCATGGGAATCCAAAATAAGATATGGGGGAATAATTTTGTTATACGTGCCCTATGACATCTATTCAGGGTGGGTTTAAAGATGGATAAGATGATTTTACATTTGTATCATTTGATTTGCGTTGTTAGCTTGGAAAGAATTTATTTGATTAAGAGTTTGTAATAGGATTTTATGGGTTTGAGTTGAATTATGGGAATTATTTGATGTATTAGAATTGGTAGCAGTGGCTTGGATACCACTATGAGTGTTAGTAGGAGATTGAGAAAAAATGTTAGTGAGGCAATAGTGGAATAATTTGCTTGTGTGGAAAAAGATGGACTAGTGGAGGGATGAGAAGAATCAAAACTAGATGCATGATTACCTTGGGTATAAAATTATGCAATAATAGAGGAATTGATAAGAGTGGGTCTTTGAAGAGGCCCACTAGATGTAGAACCTACCATGTTAATAGAGATACTAGGCATGGAGGTAGAGGAAGTCAAAGAAGAAGTCATGGTATGAGAAAGGGTCAAAATGGAGGGAAGAAGCTTGGAATAAAATAATATAGTATCCCTAAATCCATATGGGATCATGGGAAAAGGTGAATGAGGCTCCTTGACTTGACCACTTATCATGAGATGGCAGATAATAGAAGGATACTTTCTATGATGTTGAAGAAACTCATTGATGAAGAAGAACATTTATGGTGTATACTCTAATTTGGGTTGATCTTCAAGTGAGAAGAGAGGATTGTGGAGTGAAGAGGAGTGGGGAGGGGTCCCATAGTTTGTAGTGCAAGTGGATATATGAACATTGCTTTCATATAGGATAGGAGCTACAAGCTACTTATGGGAGAACCTATTAGGGTTGGTAAGACTTATCATATCCATTACATTCAACTTAGTATTGTCTTCAAATAGTAAGTTCATGATGAAGGAGAGAGACTAGGTAAGGAAAATTTTATGAAAAAGCAAGGAGATAAGAAGGGATATATAAGAGTATAGAGTTAATTGGGTCAACCTAGTACTAAAAATAAGGTATAAAAATTGAGTTAACAAGGATACACAGTCAACAGGGTCAACTTAGTACTATAACTTGAGAGAAATAATAGCTTGATAAGGATATAGAGTTGACCAAGTTGACTTAGTATTGTAACCTAAGAGGCAAAAATGAGTACTAGGTTGACCAGGTCAACTTAGTAATATAAGTAGGGGAAATAGACAATCTATAAGAGATTGTGTTGATCAGAGTGATAGTGTAATTAAAATAGGGATTTTTTTTTGAAATACGCTTGAAATTAAGAAATGGAAGAAAACACATAATCAATTGGGTTAATGAGAATTATCCAATTGAGGCATACAACACAAAACCTTATGCCAATGCTGGCCAATGCAATTTTTTACAATAAAACATACAATGAGAAAATAGTCAAATGAAAAAAATGCTAAGTGGTCATATTGAATTTTTTTAGATTATTATAAAGTGTTATTTTAAGTGTGATAGGGAAGTCGGCTAAAATTAGGAAACTAGAAATAAATTTATGGATGGTTTTAGGATGTTTAGGATGGAAGGGATTTGTGTTAGCAATGGTACTAGCTTAGTATTGGGGCCTAGCCCGTCATTTCAAAATCTCATAGTGATAAGGGTGTTGGGTGATTTTTAAATATATATCATTAACCATGTGTTTATACTTGGTCAAAAAACCAAGTCAATTTCACCCTTGGTGATGAAATCCACGTAGGTAGGCCTTGGGCAGACAAATGTTTAAATGAGTTTTGAAATTATGTGATTTGTTAGTGTGTAAAAGAAAGAGAAAAATAGTGCAACTAAATGGTATATTAAAAAACAACCTAATTAGACTTTGTGATATATTATAATAATTTAAACAAATGAAAGTGAAAGTGTGAAGTAATTACTACCATATCATTATTAATTCCCAATTTTAAACATAGTACAGAGTTAGTTTAGATGACAGTGTATGTAAATATTACAAATTATAATCAAAATTGTTGCTACTATACTGTAGAAACAAGAGTCCTTAATAAATAGGTCAACTAAGTTGACCTAGTCTTTTAGATAGAGGACAAAATATAAAATTAGGTTGACGAGGTCAACCTAGTTTGCTATATTATTGTAATTTTAAAGATTACAAAACTTTGTAAAATAGAAATATTAGAAAGAACTAAATTGAAAGATAGAGAAAGAAAGGAAGATGTTGAGGATTATAAGGTTTTTGGTAAAGTGCCTTGAATGTTGCTTGTAATTTCTACCAACTATGTCAACTAGGTTGACTTAGTTCTACAATTCCCTATTTACTGAAGCCTATTAAGATGAATATATTAGTTTGGTCGACCTAATTTGTTATCTACAAGATCTATTGAATACTAAGTCAAACTATTTGACATAATTTTATATTCTAGAGATGAATAAGAGAAATACATTGACCTATTTGATCCAATAACCTATACTTGATGAATACCTATACAGAAAGAATAGAGTCATTTTTATGTGAATATGTGTTAAACCTAGGCATATAAGTTAAAAACTATATCATCTTGGTCGACATAGTATCATAAATATGGAAAATAAATAAATAAATGATATAAATGAAAAACATGAAATAAACATTGAAAGGGTTAGATTCACATTAGGTTCACCAAAATGTATGCAATAAAAAATACATCAGATCTAAAAATCAATCCTAACTCAAAGAAGATAGATCCTACTTACACTTTTGATTGGGGATACATTATATAATTTGGAATATGACCAATATTCAGATATTATAAACCAAATTAGGGGATCTCTAATCAAAAATAATATCACTAAGGAGGGTTTCAAAGCCTCTAGTCAAGCAAAACTATACAATAAACTTAATTAAGTCCTATGTTTTCATATTCACTATACTAATAATAAATAAAGCAAAGAAATATAATATAGTGCTCACCAAATTTTATGGTACAAAGTGGGGGTAATAAAAAAAAAAGTAAACATGTAAACAAGACATATACTATCTGAATACATGGAAGAGAAGTGTAAATACATATCTATCTACTCTTACAAAGGAGGAACAAAGTCAAGAATACTTACCTTTGAAGATGAACCTATCAAGCCTCAATCTCTCCCTTAGCCAAGGTGATTCAAAAGAGGTTATTTTGGTATGTAAGGATGACAAGGATAAATCAGCTTTAGGCTACACAACCTATCAATTCATCTAAAAGACTTCTCCATAAGACAAGATTCATATCTCCAAAGAAAGTATGAAACCCTAAGATTGCTCTTCAAGTAGAATATTGGATAAGTAGATGTGAAATAGCTCTTATTTATTCTTCTCTTTTCTAAATTATGTAAAAATTATTGTGTATATGTAGCATATTTAACCCTAAGCCCTTTCAAAAGTTTTGGTTGATAAGGTCGACCTAGTTGACCTAGTATCATTATTGATAAAAACTCACTAGGCCATGATCTAGGTTAGCCATAAACTAACCTAGACCCTAAATAAGTCTTACCAATAAGAGTAAAAGGTCCACCCAATTGACCTATTCATGTAAAATATTGAAAGGGGGTTTAGGTTATTAAAAGGGGTACTTAAGGTGGTAAAATACTAGAAGAGTGTGTAAGAGAGAAAAACAAGATTAGGGGAATGGTTTTTAGGAGACAAGTGTGTAGATAATAAGTAACAAAAAGGACAACAATCTTAAAAAGAACTAGTGGTCTACCCACCCCTTTATCGATGAAACCTTAAGGCATGCACTCAGAGAGATCGAGACTCAATGGGTTCTTGAAAGATAAAGAGTGTCAGCTATTCATAAAAGTTTGAAAATATTATATGTATACAACAAGAAGTTCAGAAAGGGGTATACAACTATATCTGCCCCTTTGTAGAATTTGTTGAGGAAAGGAACATAGTCCTTATGGATAGAATAATTTTAAGTAGCATTAATTGACCTAAAATAGAGATTTGTGATAATGCCAATTTTAATATTTCCATAATAGATTAATCCATTCCATGTGTATTAGTGTATATAGGATAAGGTGATTTGGATCATCCAATCCATTTCACCATCATAAAATTATCTGCTACTAAAATAATTATACTATAACTGAGTGAGAGGCCTTCACAATAGTGTATGCATTATAAAAGTTTTTCCATTATCTTTTGGCCACACCCTTTGAGCTATTTACTTATCACTAGGCACTACGATACTTGGTAAATAAACATTTACAGGGAGGATGCATGTCATAGTGTCTAATGCTCTTCTAAGAGTTCTAGTTTAGGATCAACATCAAGCTAGAATGAGAGTATGTGGGTATAAACCATTTGAGTTGAATCTAAAATGGTGAAATAACAAAATTTTAATATGAGTCTCCTAATGCACACTTATTCTAATTATCTATGATTTCAGAGCAATTAGAGGAAATCTCATAGTTTATAAAATAGGGCATATTTCTTGAACATTCATAGAAAAGGACAAGAAATAATTAATCATGAAGGTCCTTCCATACAATATTGTTGATATATTTATTTACCAATTAGGAAAGGACAAGGTGATATATAGAGTTGCATTAGAACATGAGCAACTTCAAATATTGGAAGAGGCACATCAGGGGATAGCTGAAGGTCACTTCATAGGAGATGCTACTATGAGAAAAGTCTTATAGAGTGGGTTATGGTGGCCTTACTTATTTTAGGATGCTCATAGAGTTGCAAAGTGGTGTGATATGTGCCAATGTATTAGTAAACCAAACCAGTGAGATGAAATGAATTTACAACTAATGCTAACACAATAGCCTTTTGATAAATGGGGAATTGATTTTGTGGGGAATATAAATCCACCCAAAAAATGTAGTCATGCAAGGTATATAATTACTATTACAGACTACTTTTCTAAATGGGTAGAAGCTATTATGAAACATTTAAATAAAAGGACAAGAAAAATCTAACCACCAAGGTCATTCCATATAGTATTGTTGATAGATTTATTTATCATTTAGGAAAGGATGAGGTACTACATAGAATTGCATCAGAACATGAACAACCTTAAATACTAGAAGAGGCACATTAGGGGATATATGGAGGTCACTTTAAAGGAGATGCTATTGTGAAAAACTTCTTATAGAGTGGGTTATGGTGGCCTTATTTTAGAATTCTCATAGAGTTGTAAAATGGTATGATATGTGCCAACAGATTAGTAAACCAAACTAGCAAGATAAAATGCATTTACAATCAATGTTAGCATAACAACCTTTTGAGCAATGGGGAATTGATTTTTGGGGCTTGTAAATCCACCCAATAAACACAATAATGCAAAGTATATATTTATTTTGATAGAATACATTACTAAATGGTTAGAAGCTATTGTGATGACCAATTATGATGCAAAATATAAAATAAAGTTATTATATAAAAATATTATTACCTAATTTGGTTGCCAAATTATAGTGGTAAGTGATTGATGTATGCATTTATTAAATAAAACAATCAAGTCTCTCACAAATGAATTCCTCATAGCGCACCATAAAATTACTACTTAATCATCCTCAAGTAAATGGTCAAGCTGAGGATGCAAACAAGGTACTAGGTAAGATGCTCACTAATTATATGATGTTTAAAGAGATGATTAGGAACATTCACTTCTTAAATTGCTCTAGGCATATCTCACACACTAAAAATTTATGATGGGGTTCACTCTATTCTAGTTGGTTTATGGTTTATAAGTCATTATGCCAATGTAATATGTTGTACCTAGTCTATGAATTATAGTCATTATGTGTATATGAGATCAATAATCTTTGACAAGTTAGCTCTTAGAGCTAAATAATATGGAATAAGATAGATGTAGAGAATCATAAACATAGGAGGTGAATAAGAATAGTCAAAAAGCTTGGCATGATAAAAATATGTAGATGAAGGCATTTCATGTGGATCGATAAGTCTTACTCTATGATAGTTGGTTTAGATCCTTCCTAAGTAAGATTCATATTATATGGAAAGGTTCATGTATAATTAATGAGTTGACACATATAGGAATCATAGATTTAAGGTATTTTAAAAGCACCATCCTACCTATAAGTGTAAATGGTAGTAGGCTCAAACCTTATTGCTAGTAATTTATGTGTCTAAGTGAAATCAAGTGCTAAATCACACCATCCTAGATTATGATTTGTTTCAATTATGTTATGTGGAGTTGAATTATTTATTTTAGGTTATGTTGATAGATCAAAAGTGTGCATGGTATTTGTAGAAATTTTAATATAATACTAGAGTAGAAGAGTACCATTAATACCATGACTAGTGTTGTCAAGAGAGAAATCATGTTTAAGGGGATCGAGTGTGTCAGTATTTAAGTCTGAGAAATACACAAGTGGAGAGATCTTAATCTGATAATGGTTAAGAATTTTTAGGCTGGATCAAGAAAAGACTAATCATGTATGATGAATGAATGGATAAGTGACTAGTTACATCACTCAATCAACAAGTTATATAAGGGATGCCAGTTCAACAGATAACACACCAACTTAGTAAAAGGAGATCTTGCTAATTAAATGACATTAAGACTAAAATCAAGGATGTCATTTCACATTTAAATAATTAGGATCTAAAAGGGTGAACAAAGATATATAAATTAGGTTTTTGGCTCCTCATGTCATCATTTTATAATTTGTGACCCTTGAGCATAGTGTGTTGAACTTGTGATGAATTACCCTTTTACCTTAGAGCCTATGAATAATTGAATTTTGAATTAGTATATATGTATGGTAAAATTTTGAACATAGTAGTTTGTGATTTATAGATATTACAAGATGGCTACCTATGATCCTTATTAATTGTGGTGAGGACTCACTATCACCCAATAAGAAGACATCAAGATTAGAAGTAATCTACATCAAATGAAATTTATGGACCCATATGCATATCCTTCTATTAATCTTGCTAAATAATGAGTCTTTTCCCCCACCATGGTTCAAGGTGCACAAAAACTAACAATTGTACTAGTTCATCAAATCTACAACATGAATTTCAAATGATTGATTTGATTGAATACATTTGGATAATTGGGAGATATTATGGAGTTGTTGTTTGGCTGATATAATCAAAGGAAGATTTATGTTTCCTCAAATATCATCATCTATGTCAATGAAACTACCATGGTGTATGAAACTAGACTATTATCCTAATGAATGACTTTGACATCCTAAAAATAAAAAATCCCACCTATTCTATGTGACATCTATGATGCTTATGTATGAAGAAACTGAGGAATACCACTGAAGGATATGAAAGATGAACCAATTCACATTCTTATAGAATGCATAATAAATAGGTTATAGAAAATAACCAAAGCCACCAAGGAAATAACCAAAGGAATCATTGATATCACCCATCACATGGTCAAAATCAATGAAGAATTTAATTATCCAAATTTCTTGGTCTCTAAGGTCATGAAAAATATTGATAAAGTTCTATCCAATGTGAAATAAACATTCTAGAATCAATTTTTGATTTTATTGCTGGTCTTAACACAATGGAAATCTCTATAGGGAATCATCCATCTCGATGTTGATTATTAGCTAGATTTTGAGTTTAAAAATATTATTTGGAAGTGAGAGAGAACATACTTCTCTCATCAGTGATTATTCAATGCCTAATGGGATGATCTCATCGAACTAGTTGTTAGTAACCCATGCATCCATATAAATGTCATGAAGTATTTGGGGTAATGTGTGATGGTGACCGAATTTCCATAGGGAAAGTTCATCCACATTCATGAATTACCTAAGACCTTGAATGTACCTCTCCCATTTTTCATTGGCATGGTTATTGTATGGTGTGATGTTGAGCATTAGAAGCAACTATCTACATGCAGATAAACTCCATTACAAATAGTACCACCAGGTGTCCCAATCACCATTATCATTGAATTACCACCAAATTCACCATAAGATCATAGGAAACACAAGGATCCCATAGATAATAGGTCACCATATCCACCTTGGTGTAAGAATCAAAGTTAAAAGACTTGGGAAGATGACCCTAACATTCTATGAATTATAACATAATGGCATTGGTCTGATATCTAAATGGATAGGAAAGATGTCTACTATACAATGATATCTGATATAGATCCATAAGTCATAGATAAGGAATCATAGGAGAAGAGGGAATAATAAGAAACAATTCACATTATTGTCAAATATAGAAACAGGTTGAGGAGGCATTAGTATAAACTAAATCCATAGCTAAAACCCAACTTGTAGCATCAACACTCAAGCCTAAGACCACATAGACATCAACCAAAGACATGTACACCCCAAAAAATAAGGAGGAAACCACACCAAATCAATCCACCCTTGTAACATCATGGGATATGAAGGTTGGTGAGACTTCATAGGACCAAGGGGAGGCTGTGGATACTGAAGTGTAGGGTCCACTAATAGGAATTCATAGTCACACCACTTTTAAAATCCTTGCATTATCTACTTAGAAGACCATTTTATCATTTACCCATACTAAAATTCATCTTCTTTTGGCTAGTATATCAATGACTACTTTGGCCATGATTCCACCAACCATCGAAGCATCTCTAGATGTTTAGTAACTTTTGTTGGCAAAGTAGGTGGATGGGCCATCTACATTTCAGGAGGTCATTAACCTAGCTATGGTTTTATTAAATAAGAGGGTTATGCAATTATGTAATTAAAATAATGAGCTTCATTATCAAATCAAAAATGTTAATTCCCTAATTGAAGATGGTTTATCATCTCTGTAAAAATAAGTTGTCAGTGATAGCATTTTTTTGCCTCAGAAAATTCCATTGTTGTTTGTGCAACTTACCCAAGATTGGTAGAACATTAAAAATTTGAATAATCTTGCATCACAAGTCCAAGCCATTAAATCTGAAACTAGTTTCCTATGTGACCTCTTTGTGGCATATTAGTTAGATATCATATTTGTCATAGGCCAAGCCATGTAGTTGGCTCAAAACATGCTTGATTGGAAACAATAGTTGGATATGGTTTGGAGAAGTGCTCAACCTGATTTTACTACTACTTCTACTTCATGGGATACTTTACAGGATAAATATTCCGCTTTTATAGGTTTGGATGCAAAAATGTAGGCTTCTGTTATGTAAAATCACATGCTATGCAATAATTTTTTAGGGGTGTAAGCCCAACATCATGCTAATAAACTTTCACATCTACATGTGGACATCATGACAAAGTTATCTACTACTCAGGTTTCTTTGCCTACTATAGTAGATAGATAAATTCACTAATTGATGTAAAATAAAACTCCTTTATAATAATTTTTTTGTAGTATATAAGAGTTTTTACTCACTTGATAGTCTTATAAGACTGACTTGGCTAATTTGGATAGTTCTCTAGAGCCCTTGTGGACATTCCTTCATTTATTCTCCCTATTTATCTCTAGGAGAATCTTAAGCAATAGAATACTACCACCGTAGGTTCCTCAAAACAAGCCACATCAACCTCACAACCACCTTCCAGTTTCATAGCAATGTCGATGCCTCCACCATCCATTTAGTTCAATGGAGGTGGGAAAATTTTGTAGTTTTACTCTTCAAATTTTCTATAGGTTGGCTCATATTATATCAAAACACTAGGTTGGTTGAAAACATAAAAATGAAACCTTTTTAGTTTATATTATCTATTGAAAACTAGAAAGGGTAGTAGACTGGCTTACTATTTAATTGAAAACCCATGAGGGTAGCTAGGTAGTGCACACCACCAAGGTGAAAATTAGTCCCTAACACTTTGATTGGTCTACAATTTTTGTGAGTCCAACCTATATTTTGTGCATCCATGCCTCTGTGATGTTGTTTTGGGATGAGAAAATAATTTAAGTCTAGGAAACTATTAGTAGGATAATGGGAGACCCAAACTAATTCATCAAATGTTGCTACCACATGGACAAAATTGTGATTTCCTTTTATTGCTAATTATTCTGCATTATTTCATGGTTATTGTATTTTGGTATTGATAAAATTATGAGGAAACTAAATAAAGGTTAACATGTATGTGTGATAAAAATGGATTTAGAGGTTAGGAATGATAACAACTTGTAAGATATATATTCCTTCAGTTTGTAATAGAATGGGTTCACCAAATTGTAATAGAAGGGTTTGATTTATTCATAGTTGAAAGTATATTGTTGAGTATTTTGATATTAAAGAGAAGGAATTTAACAAATATATTTTCTCAAATTATATGCACTATATTTATGATTAATATTTCATTGTTATAAAGAGGTTTGAATAAGACTTAATTGAATATTGAATATTATTTCTTTATGTTATTCTATGAATAATGGGATTATATGTATAAGAATGCATGCTATGTTTAATTAATTCATTATAAGTTTTATTGGAATTTGAATATATCTATTTACTATGTAAGTTATTCAAAGAAGTTAAATATCTATGATTTCAATCTAGATGTGTAAAACCCCTATTTATCTATAAGTTCTAGTAAGTTCTTCCTTAGATCACAGGGTTGTCCCTATAATTAACATGTTCTAGTGAGACCCAAGAACCATTGTTAGCATAAATTGAGCCCCAAATCAATCACATTATGTGGTTAAAATTAGGCACATAGGTTTTTAATTTTTTCAAATTATGTCCCTCATTGAATCAAATGAGTAATTGGTTCAATTAGGGACTCAACTAGCGAAAATGAAGTCCAAAATCACATTATTTAGTTACAATTAGTTTCACAGGGAGTGATCACCCCAAATTTCATCTCTCATTGAATAAAATGAGTAATTGGTTCAATCAGGTGCTTAATTAGGGTAAATGGAGCTCCTTATCACATAATCTATTTAAAATTAAAGGTTTATGAGGCTCAGTTTCCAAAAATTACATTCGACATTGAACCAAATGTGTAATTGGTTCAATTAGATATTAAATTAGGGTAGATTGAGACCAAAATCACATTATTTGGTTGAAATTAGGTTCATATGGATTTATTACCCCAAATTACGTTTCTTATTAAAATAAATGAGTAATCTATTCAATCAAGGACCTAATTATAAAATATCAAGCCTTAAATCATATTATGTAGTCGTGATTAGGTTTATAGGGCTTAATTTCCAAAGATTATGTCCCTCATTAAAAAATCTCTAATCAAAGACCCAATTTGGGAAAAGTGAGCCTAAGATCACATTAAGAGGTTGAAATTATGTTCATGGAGCTTGATTGGAAAAATTGTTTGTCATTAAAAAAATCAAGTAATTTGTTCAATCAAAGTCCTAATTGGAAAAATTAAGCTTCAAATCACATTAGTGTCCCATGGATTTATTGGCCTAAATTGTATCCCTCATTGACATATTGAGTGATTATTCGAATTAGGGGCTCAATTCGAGAAAATTGAGCCCCAAATCACATTATGTGGTCATAATTAAGTCCATGAGGTTTGATTGGACCAAATTACATCCCTCTTTAAATTAATAAAGTAATTGGTTTAATCAGGGATTTAATTAAGGCTAATTGATCACTAAATCACATTATGTGGTTGTATCTCAGTTCATAGGGATCAATTGCACCCATAGTTTCTTCCCTCATTGAACCAAATGAGCAATTGGATCAATCAAAGATTCAGTTGGGGAAAGTGGAGCCATAAACCACATTTAATGGTATTAATTATGTTCATAGGATTGATTGGCCAAAATTTTATCTTTAATTAGACCAATCGAGTAATTAGGTTAATCTAGGAATTAGTTGGATAAAAATGAAGCTCAAATAACATTATCTAGTCAAAATTAAGTTAATGGGGTGCAATTACATCAAATTGAATCTTTTATCAAATAAAATAAGTAATTCATTCAATTAGGGATTGAATTATGGATAGTAGATACCTTAATCACATTATATATCTAAAATTATATTCAAATGACTTTATTTCCCCAAATCACATCCACCATTTAAATGAGTAATTGGTTCAATTAGGGACTTAATAAAATAAAATTGATCCCAAAATCAAATTCTTGCTTGTAATTAGATTCACATAGCTCATTAATATTAGATGATTCATTTAATAAAATAATTAATTTATTAAATTAGGGAATCACTTGGGGCATATTTAGCCTTGAATCAGACTATGTAGTCACAACTATAGTCATAGGGTTTGATTGCTCCAATATGTGTCCCTCATTCAACCAAATGAATAATTGATCCAACATCAACTCAATTACGGAAAAGTGAGGCCCAAATCACATTATATGGAAAAAATTATGTTAATGGGGCTTAATTGGTCAAACCTGTGTTCATCATTGAACAAATTGAAGAATTCATTCAACCAGGGACTCATTCGGAAAACATTACGCTTGAAATCACTTTGTATGGTCACAAATAGTGTCATGGGGCTTGATTGGCCCAAATTAAGTATTTTGATGAACCAAATTCAAGAAATTAATTTAATTAAGGAATTAATTTCAAGGGATTTATTGGACCAAATTTTATCTCTCATTAAACCAAATTAGTAATTGGTTTAATTTGGGACTTATTTGGGAAAAAATGAGCCCTAAATCACAATATGTGGTTATAATTAGGTTAATGGGGTTTGATTTCCAAAATTTTCACCCCTTATTGAGCCAAATTTTTAATTAGTTCAATTTATAACTGAAATGGGATGAATGGAGCCCCAAATCACATTTTGTAGTTGTAATTAAGTTCATAGGGCTCAATTTTCCAAAGTTACATCCCTTATTAAAAAAATAAATAATTAGTTCAATCAAAGACTCAGTTGGCAAGAATTGAGCCTAAAATCATATTATATTTCCTAAATTAGGTTCATGGGATCTAATTTGGCCCAAAATTGGATCCCTCATTAAACCAAATGAGTATTTGGTTCAATTAGGGACCTAATTTAGGGCCAAATTAAATCTTGTGAACCTAATTGAGACCATATAATATGATTTGAGGCTTAATTATCTGCTTGGGGAAAATTGAACCCCAAATCACATTTTGTGGTTGGAAATTTCATCCCAAATCATCTAATTCTTGTTAAAGATGGAAATAATCACATTTACTCCCAAACCAACATCATTCATTAGTGATGATGATTTAATATTTTAGGGTTTAATTATTCAAAACCTAAGTTTAGATTAAAGGGTTGAGATGTCTAAATCAATTAAATAAATTTCAATAATTAAGAATTGGTTTTTTGTATAATTTAACCTTATTTTAATTTATAAAAATATAAATAAATAAACATAAAGATATATTTATCTAAAAAGTGACTGTCATGGATGATTTGGGTTTTGAAAACTAGGTTCTGAGTGTCATCAACTAGATTCTAGAGTTTATTTCCCCATTGAAAAGTAGTGCCCCATATGGATAGTAGCACCATGTTGGTGTAACATCTTATAAGTCATAATAGTGTCCCATTTGTGGGGATATTACTATTTTTTAGGAGCACCTATGCCTATATTCTTATGTCTTGTTCCTTCATGTATGAAACCAAGAGTTTTGTGTTGCGCATGGAAAACTTGATTTAATGTGTAAACCCTAATCCTCCTTGTAAGTATGAAATGAGAAATAATTATGTGTTCCTTATTAGGATATACTAGAAATCCTTAAAACTCTACTGTGAAGAGATTTACTTACATACCAGTACTTTGAAGAGGGATCAAGCCCAATGTAGTTCTCCCACCTAGTGCTTGATGCAAGTGCAAATGAATGCTAGAATGAGAGTGGAATTAGATTTCTTGAATGTTATTGAGATTTTAAATATTTAAAAACTAGGATTAGGGATGATATATATGGTATTATTCAAAATTAGGATAGAATAGGGATCAAATACCTTAATTTTTCTCAACTTGTCATTAATTTTTAATGTACTTTTGCATCTATTTTCCATCTAGTGAATACAGGTCAATTAGAATTATATTTATAGAGTTATGTAACTTGTGTGGATAAGAAAATATGCTTAATAAAACCTTAATATGGTAATATATTTGAAAAGTATCCATTGAGAAGAGCTATGGCTAAAGATAGTAGCACCCTGGTGGGGACACTTGCACCATGTGGCTGTAGTGTCCCAAAAATGGCACTAATGTCTAATTGATAGACTAATAATCAAGTTGGGTTGGGATATGAGAAGATAGTTTTGGGAATATGTTTCAACTGATTTTAGGTGACTTTGGTTTTCAAAATGATTACAAAAGTGTGTTTAAGACTCTAGGACAGGTTTAGGGCCAAGCTAGGAATATGATAGCTCATGTGACACTCTTAACATACAATTACCACTTTTAGGTGATTACATTCCCCCCAAATTTATAATAGTAATGAAACAAAGAAAAATTATTAGTATAAAGGAAAAATAAGTATACCTATAATTACATTGGAAGTTAAACCATGTAGCTGATTCTGAGTATGTGAATATAGGTCTGTATATGTGGAACATGATCCAAAGTAATGTCTAGAAATGAAACATACAAAAATTAGTCCTTACTTAAGAGATGATCACAATCAAAATAGTATACTAAAATAAATTAAATAAGTAAATATTATTAAAGAGAAAGAATATGAATGAATACACCTCATTGGATATGAAAACCAATGCATGAACCTAGTGATAACTTGTGTGTGTGTACATAGTGATCATATCATTGAATAACTTGGACTAAGATGATGATTTGCTCAATCCTTATATGGGTGGCTCAATAACTCAATATAATTTTGAATCCATCATTACATACCCCTGCTTGGTGGATCCTAATCTATGAATAAATTGGATAAGACTATATGTGTCTAACCCTTTCATGTGGGTGGCTCAAGAATGCAAGTAGGCCATGACTCCATCATTGCCCACCCATGTGAATTAGATGCATCTATAACTATACTACATAAAGTGTTGAAAGTATCTAAGTAAATATTGCTATGTATGTCATCTCTGTGGACACTTGGCTATATTAGGCAAATCTGAGCCACTCAGGAATGCCAACCACTATAGATAAAGGCATGAATATGGTGATATCTTAGAATGTGATAGTAAGTGTATAAAACATAGATAATGACATGGAGTTTGAAATTCCATTTGATCAACCTATTTGTAGCTAAGTATATGGAAACTAAGTACCACACACATGCCTACAATATTATATTTGAGTATATTAAATTTGAACTGAGTATGTAATAGCTAGATCTATGTAACTAAACTAAATGTGAGAGTTATCATGTTACACATGATGCCCAAAAATACAAGAAATTGATATGAATATGAGATATAATTAATGAATTTGAGTTAAATATGAACATAACTATCAAATCTATGATTATATATGTGCAAATCTATACTATATCTAGTGTATTAATTTGAATGATCAAGAATGTCCCGAAGTTAGGGATACTAGATAATAATACTCTATATTAGATAGTAGCACCTTGTAGTGGATAGTAACTCCCTATGGTGTTAATTTCAAAATTTAGGTGCTAATGTCTACTTAGTCTATATTTTGAATTGATCTAAACTAACTTTTGAGTCTCTGTTCTATTTTATGTTTGCCCTGTGTATGTTGTTTGAAACTTAGCCTGTGTGCTAAAATGTAGTTGTGAATAATAATGTAAGAGCCTGATCTCTATGACAAACCCATATGAATTCCATTTATTTTGAGGGTAGTTATGAAATATGTGTAATAACTTACCTCTAAAGAATTATCTCTAAAAAATGTGTTATCTAAATCATATGCATGATATTTCAATATAATGTACAAACATAACATCAGAATGTAAATGCATTTGAGTATGAGTAAGTAGTGTAAGATGTATTTTCTAGTCTATCATTTAACAAGGGTGTCAAGATAGATGTAATCAATGTGTATATCATTAAAGCTGAGTAACTACCTAGGGAAATGTGGCATGATGTCTATTATGGCACCCAAGTAAGAAGGGTAGATGCATGTTATCCCTCATAGCATTGAAAACTTGTGTGTGTGTGTGTGTGTGTGTGTGTGTGTGTGTGTGTGTGTGTGTGTAACAAGAAAATACAAGTGTCATATTTTAGAAGCATACATACAAGCCCCTGAGGCACACAAAAGATAGGCCAAGGGGCCACAATACAAGGGACATGGGCACATGTCACTAAATCTGAGAATGAAGACATACAAGGACATGTTCAAATGTCCACATAGTCAAGAAACACATAATTTGGCTTAGAGCCACATAGAAGGACATGCTCAAATGTTTGCATATAGAATCAGGAAAGTACACACAAGGGATATGGACACATGTACAGGTATATAAATAGAGAATTGGTGTGGAGATAAAGAACAATGGCATATTCAAATACCCTCAAATATGGAAGAATATAGGAAACACACTCTAGTCTAATTTAGGAAAACTAGAAATAGAAGCATGTATAATTATGTAGTATAAATATATGTAGATTCTAGGATGCATATATATACTAAGATAAATCAATGCATAAATAAAATATTAGTATGTAAATATAGAACTTAGTAGTAGTACTATGTATGAGATGCCCCCAAGTGGGTGGATGAATTAAATGTATAAACATGGATTGGTGTAAATGCCCCCAATGGGTAGATGATATCTGGTCTAGATCAATGTAGTAGATTGGAGTCTTATCTAGAATCTGAAAGCACTTGACAATAACAAGTGAAGAATATGTGTTTGATAATATTAATTATACTAGGATAGCTATTAATATGCAATATCTGACAAGTAGTATAAATGTAAACATGGAAATGCATAAAATCTATAATTTAAAAAAAAATGAATGTTTTTGTATTTTGACATGTTATATTGTATTTATGTTTTAAGAGTATAAGTTGTGTACAAGCGAATGAAAATAAACTATGTATAGGGAGTGAGAAAGAGAAGGGAGTATTACAAGGGTAGGAACCATACTATCCAATGAGTCTCATGGGAGACTCACTATCACCATGACTTGTGTCTAATAGGGGAATTATGATCATGCATGTGGTGTGAAAGGGAAACTATGATCCCATGATATATTATGCTATATAATCTGAGTTTAAATCTACCTATGTAGTGATGTTATGATGCTTTGACACTGACTATGATGCCTTATGAACTATAGGGGTCTTAAGGACCCATCTGGTAAAATTAAAAGTTGTAGGTGATGGAGGTGCCCTGTGCTGAGAACACCTAGAACCCATCATAACTAATCTCAGTGTAAATTGAGTAGAGTAAGGTCATCTAGAATCTATGACATATCACTAATTCAAGGGTCTCTCTAGTTATGGTCTCTTTGGGAGAGTATGCTTATGTGTAGATATAATAGGAGTTAACCTAGCCTGATTTGAAGACTCTATTGAACACTATGATGTATGCATAGGATTTATACTCTCTATTGTAATTGATAACTATGCAATATCTGTTTATGGTGCTAAAACTATAATTGGTGTTTGTGCTAGAACTGTAGCTATAAATTGTGTTGGGACTGCTTGTGGGATGGGAAGAGGATACTCATATGGGACACCCTCAATCTTAACCACTTGGTTAGAATGTAGATACTTTAGGGATTGATGTACTATAAATGGGATGGCTCAGAGCTACTATAACCATGGCTTGCCTACTAATATATTGAATACACTTGTACTAGGTAATATTAAAAACTAAGTAGTTATATGTGTTGGTCCTGTAGACACCCCATTTTGGCTGCAATTTGCTTCCAACTGAAATTCAGATTGATTTATATCAATTAGTACAAGTAAAGCTTATAAATCAATGAATGTTCAAATTTCATTTGCACATCATTAATTAGTGCTAAAAATCACATTGAGAAATCTCTATTTAGGGTATTATCTTGTACACAATGATAACCTCTCACACATTCATCTCTGTCACCTTGCAACTTAAAAACTTGTAGTTTGGTCTTTGGACACATTAAGTAGGGCACTTGAACAATTCTAAAATGCCAATCAAAATGAATCAACTAATTAAACTAGATTAAATTCTTAGTTAAATAATCCATCTACAATTAATGAATATCTAAAAATGAAAATTCAAAAATTTAAAATATCAAGATTCTTCATCATTGATTTTATGAGTTGTCAAGCTATCAAAATATATCTAAAAAATATCTAAATTTGTGAGCCATGCCTATTAATTGAAAATAATAATTACATGCCAGCTCCTTAACTCAACTGGGGTTAGCCTCAACTAACCTAGGGTTGGTTTGAACTCAACCATGCTTAATCTTAACCTAAATTCAACTTGGGTGAGAGTTAACTTTGGAGGCTATAAATATAAGGCCTCACCTATTGATCTTTAATATTTTCTAGTGAAATGTTATTATGCCAAAATACCTTCAAAAAGATTCATTGTAGTGTTGCCATGCCAATTTCATAAGTCAAGATAAGCCAAGCCAACCAACATTAGCTAGATGCCAAGGAGAGGTAGAGAAATAGAGCTTAATTGACAAAGATTTCTTGAGAACATAGTCAAGCAAGCCAAATCAACAAGTGGTTTTGGAGCTAAAAGGAAGGTAAAAGGAAGATTTTTTTTCTAGTTATGTTTTGATTATGTGTTTGTTACATATGTTCTCTCTAGTGTCTAGGTTAGAGGTGTTAGTGTTTAGTATGTTTGATTTAATTTTATTTTCATGACTAACACTATACTAATCTCCCCTCTATGGATTCCTTGTTCACATGATGGTATGCCTTGTGGGACTCACACCCCAAAAATTTCTTTCCATACCATTTTAAGACTTCTTTCTAACATTTTTCATGTAAAAATCTTAATTTAATAACCAAAAAAGTGAAAATTTAAATCTCACATATGTTACACAAGAAGTTATAGTTGCATTTTTGAAAATTGTAAATGTAATATTGCACAATGAAGTTGCAATATTGCAGTTACGATATTTCATAGGGTAGTTATAGTTTTGCCTTAAAATAAGTGTTATTGATTTAACCAAGTGTGTTTTTTAGGTGACTTAAGGTATTGACCCCATAAAATGCATTATTACAACCCCTAATTGAATTTTTTCATGCTTAGTTGCATTATTGCAACCCCTAGTTGTGGTTTTGCATGCCTAGGTGTGTTTTGCATGCCCAAGTGCATTTTACATGCTAGTTGTATTTTTGCATGTCAGTTGTGGATCTGCACTAACCAGTTATAGTTTTGTAGGAAAGTATCAATTTTTCTCTAAGTATCTATAGTATTTCACTATGTGAAAAACATACACAAACTCGAGAGCTAAATTTCAAATGTTATTTGCTCATTCATATTTTAGCTTCTAAGCAAAAACTCACTAACAACTTTTGCAAGACTTAAAGACCAATGAAAAACATTTTTATATATTCTAAGACTCAAATCAAATTTAAATTTTGTATTTAAAAAATTTTTTAATTGGTTTTTTATCATTTTTCAAAGTTCACAACTCATATAATGCCAAGGGGCTGAAATTCATATCATATTTCACTTGGTGCTCTAAAAATGAAATCACACTCTAATTAAGTGCTCATAAGAGCTTTTAATTTTTTATTATTGTGTGTTTGTTTCAAAAACCAAGTATAATGTGATTTCTCTCCCCATGTCTTCTTTAGGGAACTTGGGTGATAAAAAAATTCACTTATTGCTTTTGTCACTTTGTCCAAAGCATGGAAGGAAAGTTGCTAAGGCACTCCCCAAAATTTGAGTGATTTGGGTGATCCCAAAATGACCCTAAAGTCATACAATATTTATTTCTTGCATCTTATATTATGGGTGGTAGTTCATAGCATCCCCATAGTTACTCTAGGGAAGTGTTTACCCATGAATTCCTCTCCCACCATCACTTCAACCCCACTCCATGATAGGGGTTAATAAATTGAGGTTGACTTACTAGGATGCTTGTTTGAGTGGTTAAATAAGTTTTGTTAGTAAGAGACTACCTTAGAATGTAGGTTTAACTCAAACATCACACTACATTGAGCAATTGATGGATGTAATAGTTGTGAAAGGACAAGATCTTTTCACAACAAGCCAGTTAATGTGGATCCAAATGACAAGTTTCACCCTAGTGTTAATCACACATATGGGAGCATTTAGAATGTATAAAACTTGATACTGTTTGGATAGCCCTAATTATCTTAGATATATTTTCAATTTAGGGTGAGTAGCCTAAAGTTCCATGTCACTATATGAAATCTTGAGAGAAATGAGGGCTTAAAAACCCTACTTTTTCATGTGCATTAATTTTTTTTTGATTAACAACATTATTTCCTCTTAAGATTCAACTATGTAGATAGAATTTGACAATATAAAGCCACCTTGTCAATTTTTAGGATTAAGATGATATACCTAGGTGATTTTTTGTCTTTTCATCTTTACTTGCATTATTTTGAGTCAAAACTATTTGTTTGTTTAAAACCCTATCCAAAACAAGATGTTTACACATCACTCTTTTTTTTAAAGAGGTGTTATGTCATCCATTTGACACCATACTTTGAATTAGTCATTTGTCAAACTTTTATGTGTGTGTGATTGGTTCAAAAGGGGCATCATTATACTTCTCATTTCATTCTAAGTATTATGCCTTAGAGTTATTGAAACAACCATTTGTCATACCTTTAGAGAAAAATATCATCGTTACACTGCTCACATTGTTTTAAGGACTTGTTGCCTTGTGTCTAATCAATTTCAAAATTACGTGTACTTTTTGGATCTATGCCTAGCATTTTTATGCCATCTATCTTGGTCTAACTTTTTTTCCTTAAAAAAATAAATTCAAAATTGGTCTTGATAAGTTTAGATTCAAACATTGATTGGTTTATGCCTATGCCTCATGTAGTTTTGGCTTAGACATTTACCTTTCACTTTTGGATTGTGCAACTTGGAATAATTCCTTACCTGCTCTAGCAATATTTATGCCTAAATTTGGGAAGTGGTCTATCTTTTATGTTCCTAAAGTCTAATGTATTTTTTCAAAGGTTAATTTTATGTCTTAATCTAAATGTCTAGTTTGAGTCCAAGTGTTTCAAATTTGTTAGATTAATTATCTTGCCTTGTGAATTTAGTTTGTGCCTAGTCTAGATTTTGTGTTATGTTTCCAAAATACCTATAAATTCCCATTTATCTTAGACCTAGTGTATTTTAAACTCTAGCTTTTGTGTCATGTTTTTAAAAGACCTACTAGTGTGTTTTAAAGTCTAGATTTTGTTTCGTGTTTCTAAAAGACCTAGAAATTTCATTTTATTTTAGACCTAGTTTTATGCCAAGTATAGATTTTGTGTCATGTTTATAAAAGAACTTTCACTTTCATCCTTTTTAGTTTTTATACCTAATAATTTTGAGCCTAGCTTTGTGCTTTGTTTTGAAAGACCTCACCACTTTTTTTGACCTAGGTTAGTGTTGTTTGAAATCTAAATTTGGGATTTATATTTATCTATTCACTTGAACATTTATGTGAGACATTTGACATTAAACCTTGAGGGAATTTTATATAGATTCTATCATTGCCTATTTTGGAGAAACAACTCCATTCCTAGACTAAGTTCTTCGATCAATTTTTTAGATGTTCCAAATTTTGGGACATTTCCCCTTTCAACATCATTTTAAGAGTTTATATAACTCAAGGCATTTTTATTGAAACATTAGTTATTGATTTAGGTACATATTATTACATTTGTAGTGGAACTATGTATAATCTAGGTTACGATAATGTGGTCACAAATGATAACTTTGTTTAATCCCCCTATGGTGATAATGTAGTTTGTGAGATAAATCCATATCCTCCTTACACTTGTCTATCTAGGGAAAAAATTCAAGATCTTTTAGCCCATTATTGGGTTAACACATCTCCATATTTAGAATAAGATTAAGAGCAAACTATGCAGTATCTCACTAGTGTACCATCAATTGTAGAACAAGTTAAATATTAACCTATTATGTTACTATGCCATCAACATATGATCTTTATTTATTTGATCATAAATTGATTGAAAATAATGACAAGGATTTAGTCAGATTCATGGAGTTAGGGGCCAAGTTTCCATCAGACTTCCCCCATGAAAATTTACCTAGTTTAGTAAGAATTCCTCTAAACATGCCTTATACCGAAACCATTGAATAAGCCTCTACTATTTATCCTTATGCACTTATGATAATGTCATATCAAGACCAAGGTATGAATTTAAAAGGAAAGGGCATCATGGAGGACCACTTTATACAAATGAAACAAGCATATCAAACCTATTTAAATATAACATGCACTTTTAATGCCATGACCATGTCAAATGCTCTACTCATAGAGCTAGTTCATCCAATAGGAGTGATATTTGATTGATAGGTCAAGATAATATAGGTATAGACCCATTTTCAAAAAATTCTTTAGTCAGTGACATGTACAATGTCTCATCTATTGAAGATGTGACTATGGCATATAGGTAGAACAATGTGCCAAACATTATGGATAACACACAAGTGTCTTCCAATCTTGGACAAAGTGGTTTAAATATACCAAAACATAGTTTGAAATAACAAGTGACTTTTGTCAACACCATGAGTGGTTCACAATAACATGGGGAAGGAACTCCTACATCCCAACCATAACAAGTTACTTCAAATACTCAATCAACTACTTCATCAAGCACATAATAAAAGGGATTAAGTAATCAAATACCAGCTAGTGCTTTGCCTAAATAATAAGTGATGCATGTTACAACAGGTGGAAATTGACATTCCATAATAATAAGCATAATCTACCACCAAATTAGAGGTATAACACTATACCACCTCAACAAGGGGAAATAAATGTTCCATCTCAACATGTAGTGATAAACTCACCTCAATAATCATAGACAAATATGTTGTTACAATATCAAATGTTATTTAATCAATAACATATTTCTATTGGTTAAAGACAAATGCCAAGCATCTAAAACACATTTAATTCACAACAAGTTTTTATGCAACAAAGAAGTGATAAAATCCAACAAATACCCATCATATAGTAATTTCCTTTTACTTAAAATGTGCCATAGATTCAAAGACATGTCCTTGGTTTGAAATAAGTTCCATTTATTCATCCAAGTTTGACTAGTCAACAACAAGTACCTACTCAACCTCAATAGGCACAATAATTTACCCAAAGCCATATCCTTCCACCCCATCCCCAATTCCCTCAAAACCAAGGCTATATACTGAATTTGAACTAGAATATAGCCCAACAATATGTGTAATATAGACAATGGCATTCCAGCATGTGGATGCATATTCCTAGTCAATTCACCCATCAAACCAACATTTTGCAACAAACCATATTTCCATCATACCTTGGTCAAGGTAATCCACCTTTGATTTCCTAACCACCACCTTATCAAAATATACCATCTAATTTCTTGGCACAAGAACTAAAATAGATGAAAGATGTGATTTCTTCTATTCAAGTAGGGAAGTAGACCAAGAAATTCAATCTAAATGATGTGTGTTCATACCCAATCAACATGGAGTATCTTCAGATACCATTTACTTCAAATTATGAACCATAAGAAATTGATAAATATAAGGGTAAAGGAGACCCTAAAGCCCATTTGATAGAGTTCTTTTTTGATTATCAACCAATGTATTAAAGTGACATTTACCTACTCCTTTTGTTTCCTCTAAGTTTAAGAGGACATGATTTGGATTGGTTCCTTAAATTACCAAAGAATTGTGTATCTAATTTTGATGACCTCTCAGATAAATTTTTGTAACATTTATCCTATAATATCAAGCATGAGATTTCATTAGTAGATTTGACTCAGGCTAAGCAGATTGGTAGTGAGATATTTAAAATTTACCTATAGAGATGGAGATATCTTTCTATTCACTTTACCATAGCTTACCAAATAAGCAGTTGGCTACTATGTTTACTAAAACTTTGCACAATAAGATATATCACCAATTGAAGCTATAGTGTGCACACACCTTCAAAGAGATTATTAAGAAAGGATTATAGATTGAAAAGGACCTTATTAAAAAATGGATTATCAAGTTAACCTATTCAAATCATAATCATAACCAAAACTAAGGTGCAAGCCCAAGTCAAATCTATAACCAAATACAAACATAAGCATTAACACCAGCTCAGGCTAGAAACTATGATAAATCCAAGAAATACAACTACAATAATAACATTTCTAGAAATGGAGTATTTGAGTCACATCATGTCCAAATGGTGCAAAAACCATGTGCTTTACCTACTCCAAAAATGTAGCTTACTCATCAGCAGTAAGTGTAGCCTATGCAAAAACCTATACTAGCTTTACAAATGTAGAAACCACCACCTTTTTAAACCCCTCCTCCAAAAAGAAGACTCACTCCTTGAGTCTTAAATGATTTTGGTGAACCTATCAAAGTAGTGTTTCTCAAGTTAGAAATGGCTAATATGATTAGTTGGCCAATTTTAAAGCACTATCTTAAGGGTATTTCTTATCTAGAATGGTACAAAGACCATGAATTTTGTGAATACCATCATGTTCATAGACATTCTATATGCTATTGTGTACATTTGAAACACTTCATAGAAAATATGATAGAAAATGGGGAGATTACATTAGATAATAAATAATCTATGTCCAATCAGGACTTAAATATCTACCAAAACTCTTTTTTATAGTATACTAATAATAATCAACAATAAAAACAATGAAGACTAGAATAATAATAATAACAATATCAATAACTATTATGACAAATATAATAATATTAGCAACAACAACAATAACATCAACTAAATGGGAGGAACCAATGCCAAAATGAACCCAAAAACTAATAGAGTTACCACATAGTTACACATGACTATAATAAATTTTTAGGTCATATTATAGGAGTTCACATACCATTACCATTAATCCTTGACTAAGTGCCAATAGACCAACACCATTGCCAAACAATTCTAATTAACCCACCTATACTAGTAATCCTTCCTTGACCGAGGACTACAACCAAGTATAATAACAACAAAGGATTACTATTTTAGGACCTTATATTAATAACTCATCATTGCCCCATGACCATAACCAAGTGCACTAACAATCAAGACTTATCTTATCTAGGTCATCTCCATTGATTTCTAGCAACAATGGTCCTATATCCAATCCTGATTGTATAATCATAAATTGATGATCTAAGATTACCATTTCAAGACCACAACTTCTTTCCAATGACCTTATCCAACCCACTATGCTAGTTAGGAGCAATCCATTTACCTCTATTAAGGAAAATCCATATGATATTATGGAATAAATCTAGAAGACACCTACACAAATATCCATTTTAGATTTGTTGCATATATCTACTACCCATAATAATATCCTAATAGAGATCCTAGGCCAATTTCAAGTTTCCAATGACATAACCCTAGACAAATTCCAAGTTATTTTTGGACATCTAGCCCCAAGCCAATAGGTAACCTTTGACTAAAGAGATATGTCATCCCTTGGCCCTCTCCATAATAACCCAATCTACATTTAAGTTGTTAAAATGTAGCACAAGGTCAAATGTGTCCTCATAGACAATGGATTGGGCCTAAATATTATGTATCTAAAGCTTATCAAGCATCTAGATATACAACAACTGATCTACAGGTAGAAATAATTATTATCAAAGCATACAAAAATGAAGAACAAGAAACACAAGGCACCATAATCTTGCCAATTATTGTTGGGCCTTTAACCCATGATACACTCTACCATGTGTTGGACCTAGACCTATCCTATAATTTACTTTTAGGTAGACCATGGATACATGAAATTTGTGTAATCCCTTAAACATTGTACCAGTGTCTCAAGTTCTCACACTCAAGTATGGAGGTCACTATTAATGGAGATTTAAATCCATATGAACATTTCAAACATTTAGAGGTTGAGTGTGAAAGTTACAACTATCAATTTGGCCTAGACCAATACCCAAGAAGGAAAAAGATAAATAAATACTTTTTGAATTACAAGAGGCCAATTGTATAGACCCTGACATCCTTACTTCATATTCACATACTCTTCTTGAAATGTCTAATCATTTTACCATCTCATCCAATGGCCTAAGAGAGTACTTGACCCATGACATGTTATATATTGCCAAGATTCCATAGAACCCCAAGTCCTATGGAATACCCAAAGCTTGACCACCTTGCATGGAATGGAAATGAAAAGTAAAGGGAAAACTTCATAGTACATCACCTATTATTTTCATAGTAGCCTCTAGCCAAGAAGAGGACCCATTGGCCAATAATTATTCTTGATATACAATGACAATTTGGGTGATTATTTGAAAAATTCCAAATATCCTATCCTTAATAGCATAATAGATAACCAATCCTATGAAAGAGGAGGCCTTGGGTGAAATCAATAGGGTACTCTTTATCCAATTTATATGACTAGGTAGAAAGGAACTTATGGTCTTATATTTAAACCGCCTTAGGGTGACCCCATGTATCTTATTCATGTTCCAATACCAAGATTTAGTGAGAATGATGTTGACAATGAAACAAAGTTTGATCATTGCATTTATGAAGACCTTACTGATACTAACTTGTTTGATGCCCATACCATTTTTACTATTACCTCAGTAATCTAACATAATCCACTTCCACTTTATCATCCTCAACTTATAGACTGGGACCAACAAGAATCCATAGTGCTTATAGATTATTTTGAGAATGATAAGGCCTTTTTTTATTTTATAGGATTAAGAGACAATATTCCATTAGGAGACCACAAATAAGGGTTATCTATCAAACTAGATCCTACAACCTATTTTGGAGAATGGGTGAACACCCTTAGCTAAAAACAAAAGAATAAAACATTGAGGTCCCAAAGTGAAAACCTCTTTGAGGTGCTTTTGGAATAGGGTAAAAGTAAAGAGAAAGGTGAGTATTTTGGTAAAAACCTATTTTAGGTGCCATTAGATGGGGGTGTTCAACTTTCCTCAAATGAAGTTAATGAGACCACCAATGATGAAATTAATTTGGGGTTTGAGTTTAGTTCAATAAAAAACATGCCTTTGATCAAATTTCCCTAGAGTTTCTTACATTATTTGTGACATTGCCATCACTACCATTAGGAGATTTAAATTCATCTTATTTAGGAAATCTAGAAGAACCATGCCCACTAGATGAATTTTTTATTGTAGGCTAATTCACATCATTACTATCCATTCTTGAATATGGCTTGACTCTCTGAGTAGAAGATACTATAGAGGTCAACATCAGGACTCTCAATGACCCGAAGTGGATTAAATTAGTCACATCCCTCACTGAGGAAAAATGTGAAGTTTTTGTAGTCCTTTTGAGGGAATTTGTTGACATATTTTCTTAGGCCTATTATGAAATTACAATTTGAATCCAACCTTAGTTGTATACCACCTTGTTGTACATCTTGATGCCAAAACTATGAACCAACAATTGCAAAAGATACATCCTAATGTTGTATTAGTAAATAAAGAGTTAGAAAAACTCTTAGAAGCAAGATATATTTTACCGATCAACCATTTAGAGTGGATCTCAAATGTTATACATGTTATTAAAAATCTAAAAGGGATAAAAATCTACACTAATTTTAGAGATATAAGCAAGGCCTGCTCTAAAGATGATTCTCCTCTATCAAATATCAACATGATAGTTGACTGCATAGTCAGGTATGAAATGTTATCCCTCATGGATGGATTTTTAGGATATAATTAGATTAGGATTATGCCATAATACCAACATAATACAACATTCACCACTCCATGGGGAACATTTGCTATTAGGTTATGCCACTCATTTTTAAGAATGCTAGGGCCACATACTAAAGAGCCATGACTATCATATTTCATGATATGATACATGACATTATTGAAGACTATGTCGATGACATATTGGGTAAATAAGATACCTATAAAAATAATATGGTTATGCTATGAAAGATATTTTAGAGGATTCATGAATATAAACTTTGATGGAATCCTAAGAAATGCATCTTTGGTATCACTTTAAGCAAATTATTGGGCTTCATCATCTCTTGTTTTAGGCATTGAAGTTGATCCTGCTATGGTACAAGCCATTATTGAGATGAAACAACCTTCTAATTTGATGAAGCTCCATAGTTTTCAATGGAAAATTTAGTCTATCAAATGCTTCATTTTGCTGTTGGTTGATAAATGCCATTCTTTCACTCACTTACTAAAGAAGGGTGTCACATTTCATTAGGATGAAGATTATCACAAAGTCTTTTAGCACATGAAGGAATATCTTTCCAATCCACCTTTTTTGTTACTACCAACACTAAGAAATCCATTTTTTCTATACTTATCTACCACAAACAAATCCTTGGGAGAACTTCTAGCTCAACATGATGAGAATAGGAAAGATCATGTTGTGTACTATCTAAGTTATACATTGGTCATGTATGAACAAGTATACACTAATATAAAAATCTTGTTTATTTATGGTATTTATAGCCCATAAGTTATAGCATTATGTGTGCTTAACAAAAATACCATAGTTATTTCCAAAGTAGATCCACTCAAGTATCTACAATCCAAAACAACTTTACAAGGCCACATGACTAAATGGATGATGATTTTGAGTGAGTTTGAGATTGAGTATGTCAATTAGAAATATATAAAGGGACAAGTACTTTTAGATCAACTTGATGAAGATCCCCTTGTAGATATCAAATCACTTATTTTTTAATTCCTAGATGAGTCCATCATGACCATCATAAAAACATCTCTTGAGGATCAACACTAGAAATTATATTTTGATGGATCATTCACATCGCATAGATTAGGGGCATGACTATTATTTATTACACCATAGGGGGATATTATTCCCAAATAATTTTATATCACCTTCCCTTGTAATAATAACATGGTTAAATATGAAGAACTCATTTTAGGGTTTCATCAAGTAGTACAATGGAATATTCAACATCTTATAGTTTATGGTGATTCTCAGTTAATCATCCATCAAGTTACATACCACTTTTAGACCAAGGATGATAAGTTGGTGCCATATAAGGCCATGGTTGATGTTATTAAACAAAAAAATCATCAACTTATAGTTTTAAAACATACCCAAGGCTAATAATAGGATAATAGATGCTATGGCTACCATTGGTTCTTTGATCCACAACATTGATAAGGAAAAATAATATCAATTCCTCATGGTTAATCTTCTATCACATCCTCATAAACCTTCAACCATCATAATGATCTATGATATTATTAGTCCCAACTCTATTTCTTACTAATACCTTTTTAACTATCTTCATGACCATATTATGCCACTAGACCTATCACATAAACAACAAAAGTCTTTTACGCATAAAGCCTCTCTCTATACCTTACCTAGCCCAACCCTTTACTATGAAGCTTTGATGGAAATTTGATGCATTTTTAAAATTAAATAGAAGCCACATTAACATTATGGGAAGTTTATGAAGGGTTATGTGGTATACACACCAGTGGGGCCATCCTTACCAAAAATATCCTATGTACTGGTTACTATTGGTCAACTATGGAAGAAAATACAACTGCTTATGTCAAAAAGTGTGACAAACGTTAAAGGCATGCTAATCTAATTCATGCCTCAACCAAAACACTAAAATTGATACTTACACCATGGTTATTTTCAACATGGGGACTTGATATAATTGATAATATTAACTTTACGTCATTTGATGGCCTTAAACACATCCTTACTACCTCCAGATATTTCACTAAGTGAATTTGAGTTATACCCTTGAATTATGTGACTAGAAAATAGATTTCTAAGTTCATATTCAACCATATCATATGATACTATGGTATCCCATCTAAATTTATATTTGATAATGGTAGATCATTTAGATACAAGGATGTCAAATCACTATATGCAAAGTATAACATCACTCAACATTTTTCTACTATATATTACCCACAATGTAATGGCCAAGCAGAGGCATACAATAAAACCATTGTCAACATCCTTAAAAAGATTCTCAATAATGTTATCTATGATTGGCACCTCTAAATCTTCCATGACCTCTAGGTATATCATACTAATTACTATACTCTAACTGGGACCACTCCATACTCCCTAGTCTATAGCATTGAGGCCATTCTTCCCATCAAAGTTGAGTTACCTTCTCTGCATATCTCATTGAAACACATCCTAGATGATGAATATTATAGATTATCTTACTTGAAAGAGTTATATTTACTTGATGATAAACACATGGCTTCTATTAATAGCTTTCAAGCATACCAAAATAGACTCTATGGATAATATAACTAGCAGGTCAAACATAGAGAGTTTGAGCTTGGGGATATTTTTCTCAAAGAAAACCAAAAGAACACCATGGTTGAGAAGAAGAAGAAAGACAAATTCAAGCCTAATTGAATAGACCCTTACATCTTTATGGAATATTATGGCTCTAGAGAATATAATCTCTCTACACTAGATGGAGATGAACTTGATGAGCCAATGAACATCATATGCCTCAAGCATTATTTTACTTGAGAGACTTGAAGTATTTTCTATGAGGCACATTTATGTTGTACCATATCATTAAATTCTTTATACAATAATGTATACCATTCTACCATACCTTCCCTATTGACCAAAGTTCTTTTTACCCTCCTTACCCACCCTTTTAACCTTGGTTCTGCTCCATTGGTTCTTTTGACACCTTCAATAATAGGATTCAAATGAAGTTTCAATAGTTGATTCAGTATTCTAGATAAAGGTAGTATTTTGGACCAATATGAAATTGGTTTGGCAATTGCATTCTTCATTATTGACACATTCTATTTCATTTTTAGTGTTAATAATTATAACCACCTTTAGGAAAATTAGTATCATTGACCTATGCCATTATTTATTAATTATAGCTACCTATGGGTAAATTAGGACCAACCCCTCTACTATTTCGTGTTGCATCACCTTGCCATTCTTATGATATACCATGTCATTTTACCTAAATTAGTGAAATTATTGCTACTTAGTCAGATTCCTCTACTGTGAATGCAAAACTACAGTGACTTGAGGCCCCATTGGGACTATGTAGGTAGTACTAAATTTATATTGAGGTCATCTCATTTACCCTTTTCCATCCTCTCACCATTTTGTGAGTAATGTCAGTTTGAATGCTCTCATTTTTTATGAGTTTGATCATTTAGTCTCTTGTAATTCTCAATCGAGTCGAGACACCTATAAAATTTTAAAAACATTTTTTAAATATATATTAATCCTAAAAATCACAAAATCATGAAAATTGGCTTAGAATATCCACATAAGATATAAAGCTATCAAATTTTTTGTGATGGGCCATCCTATTTGTTCAGTTTATTTCTAAACCACCTTAATCTTTTCCTCCCATTTCTAGGAAAACTACATTGACCTAAGGTCCACATGGACTATGTAGGTAACACTTGGATACATGCGGTATCCATGGTTAGCTTGGCCATACCTTCCTTTATTTTTAACCACTTCATTGCCTTAAAATTTTTGGGACTTCTAGCTATTTCATGAGTAACCACTTATCCTTTAATTTCTCCTTCCTTATTGGCCTTAGCCATACGCTCTCACCATTTTGTGATTTCATATTGTGAGCATTATGTATTTGAATTTGATACAATAATTCCCACTTAGATTTTCTTATGCTCTCATCATTTAAGAGCCATTTTTGTTTGAATTATCTCATTGTTTTATGCATATTTTTTGTTTCAACACTCTCACTATTTAGTGAGACCATTCCCATATTCCTCTACAAGTCAATCATATTTTATGGCTTATCATTTTCTTCTATCCCATATCTTGGGAGGACTAAATTTGGCTTGAAGTTTATGTAGGATATTGATTCCATGGAACTATGTAGGCAACATCCACTCACCTCATGTATCTAGAGTCATCTTGGCTACCCCTTCCTTTTCGTATATTTCCCCTATTTTATTTGTTTGTTTTGTTGTCTCTTATAGCCTAGGAATAAGGTTTGTCAACTTGTTTGTGTCATTTCTTCCCTATAGCCTAGGGGAAACCTTGTGTTATTATCATTTTATTGTTATACCTATTTCATTATTGTATTATTTAGGGGTCACCCTGTTTCCAAGAGTAACACCTCTATTACACACACACAAATAATTTCTTTTCTATTTGCACTAACATTGTGATTAACCATTGTTTGTATTTGTTTCATGTTTTTTGATTATTTTTTCACTTTTTATTTCTTGTTGTTTTGTTGTGATTTTAGTTTATTGGTGTTTTGTATTTCTATTTATTTGTTTCTTTACCTATTTATTTGCTTTCATTATTGTGATTTGACGTAGTATACATGCATTCATTTGGTGATTCCCTGTGCATTATAATTAAGTCCATCCATATTCATACATCATCATTGTCATTATGGTTTTTATCATTAGTGCATTATTTTTGATTATTTATTAGATCAAGTGTCAATTTTTATACTTATTTTGGTTAAGTTATCATAATTTTTTATATCATGGTGCATAATATCACACATTACATAAAAAATTAGCTCAGGGAATCTTACAAGCAATGATGCCATGATACTTCTCCTCTGTCACCTGACAAATTCCTGATCTACTTTCATATCCCACAAATATGAAGTAATTAAATCATGATTGAATTTTAATCCTTACTATTTAGGATGTGCATCTCTATACTAGTAAGTATCCCAAATTCATATTTCTCCTCTATACTAGCTTCCTCTTACTTCATGAGTATGGATCTAGTATAAAATCCCCATTTTCTAATTTTCCATATTGTTCCCAACCACAGTGCTAAAGATTATAACCTCCTTTGGGAAAACCATTCTCATTCTACTACCCTATAGAGGCATGTTTTCATTATGCTTTATTATAACCACATTTGGGCAAATCATTATATCTATCTACCAAACTAGGGCATGGTTTCATTTTACTAATGATTATAACCATCTTTGATAAAACCATTATCTTTTCACCTTGCTATGTCAATGATTATAATTGCCTTTGAAAAAATCATCCTTTTTATCTACCCAATTGGGGTATCTCATTGTGCCACTAATTATAACTACCTTTGATCAAATAAGTCTTTTCTACCCCCTTTTTCTATAGGTCCCATCATATTCTTTCTTTTGAGGGACCAATCGCTGACCTTCTTTGTCATCCACTCCCTTAAAGGGGCATCTAGGGCTCATTCATCACCTTTTGGGGCATTAGGCATTAATTTTTTTTAATTATTTGAGAAGACATTACTATGCATATAGCTTGCAATGCCTTCCCAAATAGGGGAAAATTTATCGACACCCCATTTTGGCCACAACTAGCTTCAAACTAAACTTTAGAGTGATTTCTACTAAATAGTGCAAATTAAACCTAGAAATCACTGAACATCCCAATTTTGTCTTCACATCATTCATTAGTGCTCAAAATCATGTTAAGGCATCCTTATTTGAGTTATTATCATGTACGCAACAATAACCTCTCACATATTCATCTCCAATCACCTTGCAACCTAACAACTGGTAGTTTGGCCTTTGGACACATTAAATGGAGCATTTGAACAATTCTTAAAAGAGATAAAATGCTAATCAAAATGAATCAACTAATTAAACTATATTAAATAATCTATTTGCAATTAATTAATATTTAAACATAGAAATTCAAAAATTCAAAATATCAAGCTTGTTCATCATTACTTTTATGAGTTGTTAATATCTCACAAAATATCTAACAAATATCTAAATTGTTGAGCCATGCCTATTAATTAAAAATCATAATTACATGCCACCTCCTTAACTCAACTGGGGTTAGCCTCAACTCACCTAGGGTTGGTTTGAATTCAACCATTCTTAATCTTAACCTAAACTCAACTTGGGTGAGAGTTAACTTTGGAGGCTATAAATAGAAGGCCTCACCTTTTAATCTTTGAGATTTTTTAGTGCAATGTTATTATGCCAAAATACCTCCAAAAAGATTCATTGTAGTGTTACCATGCCAATTTCATAAATCAAGACAAGATAAGCCAACCAACATTACTAAGGTGCCAAGGAGAAGTAGAGAAATTGAGCTTCATTGACAAAGATTTCTTGAGCACATAAGCCAACTCAACAATCAGTTTTAAAGCTACAAGGAGGGTAAAAAGAAGTTTTCTTTTGTTTTCTATTTCTGTTTTCATTGTGTTTTTGTTACATATACTCCCCCTAGTGTCTAGGCTAAAGGTGTTAGTGTTTAGTGTGTCTGCTTTGCTTTGATTTTATTGACTAACACTATACTAATCTCCCCTCTATAGATTTATTTGTCATAGGTCTAACCTATAATGGAAGCATAATCTCCCTAATGGAAATCTAAATGTGGCCAATGAAACCACTAATGATTGTATCTATGGGGAATATATCTTACTTTATGTAACCCAAGTACTCTAAGAGTATCATGGTGCACATGATTATTCTTGACCCATTATCAACCATAACACTATGAATAGGATGGTGGTCTATGTATTCTCATATTAAGAGTGCATATAAACATTTTTCATCATCCATAATCTCCTACTCTAAAATATGATAAGTGGTCTAGGTGGAACTATAGTTTGATACATGCCAATAATTTTATGCAGTGGATGTGTATCCTCTATAATTATTTGACAATAATCTAGCGGTGGATGCACCTGATATGTATAGTAAACACCTCATGTGCCCCCTACCTCATTAATTCTATGCTTTGGGAAAGGATATGAAAATATCTTTAGTGCCTTTTCCTATATTTACTATTTTTTTAGTTCTTTTGTGGGTGTGCCCACATCAATAATGTTAGCCTCAATGAGATATTGTATCTTATGCTTTAGGCTAATTCATATGTTTTTCATGTGTCCTGGTGCCCTGTGATACTCATATAATGCATTAAAATCATACCTCTTTAGAAGAGGTCATTTTATATCAACATATTTAATGGGAGGGAGAGATGTGACATTGCATTCTAATAGTTGTTGTATAACTCATGTTGGTAATTTTAGAAGATTAGTGAAGACTCTGCACTAAAGAGTAGATAAAATGAATATGGGAGAAGGCTATAAAGCTTCATTTATTGTGACCTTTTTATCACTTTTGTTTTTTGTGGCCTTTACCTTATATGGAGATTTATTTGAACTCTTAATAGTTGATTTTGATCCATTTGTGTACTTGAGTTTGCCCATTGCTAAGAGCTTAACCTCTCTTTCCTTGACTATGTGGTACATATCAATAAATGTGGGAAACTTCTTGAATAAGATATCTTTATGCAATTTTGGTAATAGACTTTGCCTAAATATAACTTAAATCTCTCTATCTACCATGGGGCTAGTTAATTTAGATAATATTGTCTTGTATCATAAGACATAATTGGCTATAGGCTCATTTGAATTTTTCTTTAACTATGCCCCTTGTGCATATGATATATTATCAATGATGTTGATAGATAAGTGTGCTAGGAACATGTCAGCTAAAGGATTGAATTTCATGATAGATTGATTTGGAAAATCATAAAACCATTGTTGGGCATAATCTTTGAGACCACATGAAAATAACTTCATAAGAAGCTAATAGTTGGACACATAGTCCAAGCATGTTACATGAAAGGATTTGAGGAGATGATCTAGGTCACCCTTTCCATCATATAATTTGAGCTTGGGTACCATGAATTTGGAAGGTAAAAGAGTTGTCTTTATGTGATGTGCCAAAGGTGTATGGAAGAGAATGCTAGAATCTAAGGCATATGATGGTTTAACTACTCCTTTATAAATATGTAACACCTTAGACTATAGAGTAATAATCTTATACATAAGGGATTGTACATTTGGAGTAGAGGAACTATCCATAAGTGGTGTAGCTATCACTAATGGTTGAATAACAATATTAGGCTGTACTATCTGAGTTAGTTGAGTGGTTCCCACTAGAGGTGTAACAACATTATTAATTGGAGGGGTTAAAGATTGACCATTATTTATCTTTTGGATTTCCTCTTGAAGAATGTTTATGAAATCATATTATATATCCTTATGTTTGGACACAAAATCTTGTAGATTTTGTTTATCAGTTTCATCAAATTTGTTGTTATATTCTGCCATTGTAGGTTGAAAGGTAGGAAGACAAGTTTTATATATTTTGAACCTTTTAAGAAAAAGAATCTATGAAAAGATTGAAAAATTTAAATATAGCAACAAATCTAATATTTTTAGAATTAAAATCTGAGTACAAATAGAAAAGGATATAAACCCTAAGTGTGTCTAGGGTTAAGGTTTTTAGAATCTAGGGTTTCTTTTCACCAATTTAAATTATATGTAAAATAAATTTAAACCCTAATGTGAAATTAATTTAATTTAGCTAGGTTGTCTAATTTTTTTTAAAATTATAAGTATGCATTCTTAAAATACTGCACAAAAATTGAAATTAATGTAAACTAGGGTTTTATGCAATATTCAAAGTAAGATGGGTTCACCAAATGATTTAACCTTTTAGGGTTTAATTATTTAAGACCTATGTTTAGATTAAATGCTGAGATGTCATTTAACCTTATTTGAATTTCTAAAAATAGGAATAAATAGGCATAAATATAGACTTCTCTAAAAAGTGATTGTCACAAATGATTTGGGTTCTAAAAACTAGGTTTTGGATAGTTCTGAATGTTATCAATAGGATTCTAAAGTTTTTTTACTCACTATACAATAGTGCCCCATATGGACAACAATACCATGTTGGTGTAGTGTCCTCTAGATGGTGGTAATCATCCCTTTGTAGGACTATTCCTATTTTCTAGGAGCACTTGCACTTGTGTTTTTATGTCCTATTCCTACACACATGAAACCTAGAGCTCTGTGTTATTCCTAAAAAACCTAATTTAGTGTGAAAACCCTAATCCTCCTTACAAGTATGGCATGAGTAATAATTATGTGTTCCTTAGTAAGATAGGCTGGACATCTTCAACATCCTATTATGAAGAGAGTTGCCTACTTACCAGTACTCTAAAGAGGATCAAGCTTGGTGTAGTTCTCCCATTTAGTGTTTGATATACGTGAAAGTGAATACTAGAATGAGAGTGGAATTAGATGCCTTGAATGTGCTTGAGATTTGAAATCTTTGAAAATTGGGCTTAGGGCTATTGTAGATGGTAGTATATAGAAGTAAGGTAGAATATGTATCAAATACATTAATTTTTCTCAACTTATCTTTGGTTTGAATGTGATTTTACATCTATTTTCCATCTAGTGAGTAAGGGTCAATTATGATTATATTTATAGAGTTATATAGCTTGTGTGTATAATAAAATGTGATTAGGCTAACCTTATGAGGGGCACATATTTGAAAAAGTATCCATGGGGAAGAGCTAGGGCTAAGGACAGTAACACTCAATTAGGGACACTAGTGTCATGTGGTTGTAGTGTCCCAAATGTGGTGGTAATGTCCATTTGATAGAATATTGATCAAGTTGGGTTGGGATCTATGAATAAAGTTATAGGATTGTGTTTTGACTAATATAGGTGACTGTGGTTTGCACAATGATTGAAAAAGTGTGTTTAAGACTCTAGGATAGGTCTAGGGCCAAACTAGGAATAGGGTAGCTCAAGAGACACTTTTAGCATCTTGATCCAGGCATCAATTCAGGCGACAATTCGGGTGACAGTTCCACCCCAATTGATGACGAAACTTCCGGGAGCCATAACTTTTGCACCGTAGCTCCAATTGACTCGCCGTTTGAACCGTTGGAAAGCTAGGAATGAGGGGAACATCGTGAAATGGCATGAGCTCTGCTCGATGAAGTTTGACCCCCGAAAACCCAACGGAAGTGCCTCAAATTTCAATTTTAATAGTGCTGTCTAAAAATAGTAAGTTTCTAAAAATAGTAATTTCTTGAATTATGTATTGTTTTAAATATTGGAAGTCGTACCACTTCATCTCCCTCGAGATTGGTGACCTTCCACATCCTTCCCATGCTTTCAAATTGTGTATAAAAGAATAGGTAACCCGAAATGTGAAGACAGACATCTCTTCCCAGAGATAAGCATAATTCTGTATTGCGATTTTGAGTAATACTACATCTCTTCTCAGAGAATTCATTGTTATTGTGTTATTTCTATGTTATTGTGATATTTATCAACCAAAACTTCTGAGTTTTGGATCAGTGGTATCAGAGCGGTTTGTCTTGAGAGTGTATGATCCCGAGGACGAGGTCAGGCTATAAGAAGCTTGGGTGGGAAACAACTGAGCTTCCAAATTCTCCACCTGTTCGCTCCAGACGACCTCAAATGGCGGACGACACCGAGACATCTGATCCTTTTAAGGAAATGGTGAATGAGGCCCTCCAACGGCAACAAGCACAGATGCTACAACAATTTGCCCAAATTCTTCAAACACTTCCGATGGGAAATCCTGGCTCCGCGGCTCCACTTCCTGGCTCTTCATCCAGGGAACGACCTTTCAGTGCCCCAACACCCTTCAAGGTCCAGGTAAATTTTGATATTCCTACATTTGAGGGTAAAATCAATGCTGATGCAGTAGAAAATTGGTTAGATCAACTGTCCTCCTACTTCTCTGTAAATAAGTTTACCGATGGAGAAAAGATTACTTTTGCTCTTTTGAAATCAACATTGCCTGTGAAAAATTGGTGGGAAGTGTGCAAAAAGAGGTTCAACACAGATGACATTGGCCTTGAGACGGAACCTACCTGGGATGATTTTGTAGAAGCAGTGAAAGAAGAGTACTATCCCATCGGAGCATATGATGATCTCTACATACAGTGGCAACAACTTCGCCAAGGTAAGGACCAATCTGTTCAAGATTACACAGACACTTTTCATTCTTTGTCTGCAAGGTTGGGCATTCAAGAAAGTGAGAAACATAAGACTCTCAAATATCGTGGTGGACTACAATGGTACATACGGGGGGAAATGGAACTTTTCAATTTGGAAACCCTCGGTGAAGCATACAAATTTGCAGTGAAGATTGAACAGAAGAATGGCAGAAAGAATACGAAGAGTCAACCCTCAAAATGGAAAAGTGATAAGGAAGGTCAAACACGAGGCCCAAATTGGAAGCAAAAGGAGTTTCAGGATAAGAAATCCCAGAAAGGGAAGACTGGAAAATGGTGTGATTACCACAAAACTGGGACCCACTCCAAAGAAGAATGTCGGGCCATCAAGTCATTGCTTTCTGAGTCACAATACTCAACGTCCACTACTCTGCCTCAGACACAACCCACAGTCGAAGAGGACGAAGAAGAAATTGTAGATGCTGAGCCGGACACCATTGTCGCTTCATCACAGAACCGTGGAGAAAGACCAGATGACAAGGAAAGATTATTTCACTCCAAACTATGGGTAAAAGGTACGCCTTTACATTTCATTCTTGATAGTGGGAGTCAAAAGAATTTAATCTCTACTAAAGTTGTGAAGAGTCTAAATCTATCTGTGAAGCCTCATCCAAAGCCCTATAGTATTGGATGGTTAAGCCCAGGGAGAGACCTCCGTGTCACCCATCAGTGTCTTCTTTCATATGCCATAAAACCATTCCAAGATGAAGTCTTGTGTGATGTAGTCAATCTAGATGTTTGTGATGTACTCCTTGGTCAGCCATTCATGTATGAGCGACATGGCATCTATGAATCACGAACCCGAAGGATTACTCTCACCCTTGGAAAACGGCGCTATAGGGTACCAGAGGTACCACCTCCCACATCTGTCTCCCTGATCAGTGCGAAGCAATGTAAGAGATTGGTGGAGAAAACAAAGCAATTTGTCCTCATGGTGGTCAAGCCGCAGAAATCCACAAAGGCCGATGTTGCAGTCCTGACTACACAATCAACACAACAACAGAAGCAGATAGGACGCATCACAGGAGAATATGATGACTTATTCAAGTCACCTACAGGAGTTCCACTACATTGCCAGGTAAAACATTCTATCGATTTGATCCCAGGATCACCTTTGCCTAACAGTCCTGTGTATCGCAGATCAGTTTTGGAGAATGATGAGATAAAAAGACAGATTCAAGAGTTGATCCAAAAGGGTCACATCAGGCCAAGCTCTTCACCTTGTGGTAGCCCAATTGTCTTGGCACCGAAGAAAGATGGAACATGGAGGCTTTGTATTGACTATCGAGCCCTGAATAAAATCTCTGTGAAGAATCGCTATCCTCTCCCCAGGATTGATGACCTGCTGGACCAGCTCCGTGGTGCGAAGTTCTTCACCAAAATTGATCTCAAATCTGGTTATCACCAAATTCCCATCGATCCCACTGATGTCTGGAAGACTGCATTCAAATCTAAGGAGGGGCTCTTCGAATGGTTGGTTATGCCTTTTGGCTTAACTAATGCACCTGCAACCTTCATGAGGATGATGGATGACATCCTACGACCCTTCACCAACTCATTTGTGGTTGTCTACTTAGATGACATACTCATCTATAGCAGAACGTGGGAAGAACATTTGCAACATGTTCGTAAGGTGCTTCAAACTCTTCGGGAGCACAAGTTGTATGCAAATCTTGAAAAATGCACATTCGGGATGACAACAATTCAGTACCTCGGGTATGTTGTGAATGCAGAAGGGGTCCATGTTGATCCAGAAAAGATTCGGGTTATTCGAGAATGGCCCACACCAAGGACCCTCACAGAGCTTCGTAGCTTTTTGGGTCTTGCAAATTTCTACCGCAGGTTTGTTCTTGGATTTTCACATGTTGCTTGGTCACTAACCCAAGTGACTAAAGGAGGAGCAAAAGCTACATTTCAGTGGGGTGAAATACAGCAAAGGGCATTTGAGAATTTGAAGAACAGACTCTGCTCAGCCCCTGTTCTTGCCTTGCCAGATTTGCATCAACCTTTTGAGTTGATGACAGATGCGTCTGAATATGCCATGGGAGCTGTCATCATGCAACATGGCCATCCTGTTGCATATCACAGTGAAACTTTCACTGATACAGTCAGGAAATATCCAACATATGATAAGGAGCTCTATGCCATTGTGCAAGCCTGCAAACAATGGAAACACTACATCTTGGGAAAAGAAACAGTCATTCACACTGACCACAGACCCTTGGAATTCATCCAGACACAAAGCAAGCTCCGAAATGAGAGGCATCAGAAGTGGGCCACATATCTTCAGCAATTCCACTTGATAATCAAGCACAAAAAGGGGAGCTCAAATACAGCTGCAGATTGTCTGAGCCGCCCACCAATTACCGCACTCACAACAGTTTTGGACCTGTGCGGACATGAGACTGCCACTTGGGGTACCCTGTATGAAGCAGATCCTACCTTTGCTGCTACATATCAAGCACTTAAAAAAGGTACACATGTTTCTGATTTCTATTTGCAAGATAATGTCCTCTGTCATATGGGACACATCTGTGTTCCAGTTGCAGAACAACAAAAGATGATATGGGAAGCACACTTCAGTAGGACAGCTGGACACTTTGGTATTGAGAAAACATTGGCAGTTCTTCAAAAACACTTCTACTGGCCCCATATGCGAAAGGATGTAGAAAGATATCTCAAATCTTGCACCCCATGTGCGATAGCCAAGCCGACAAATAAGAAGCAAGGATTGTACACGCCATTGCCAGAACCAACCAGGCCTTGGGAATCTGTCTCAATGGATTTTCTATCAGGCTTGCCCACTTCCAAACATGGTAAGGACTGTATTTTTGTGGTAGTTGATCGTTTTTCAAAAATGGCTATCATGATTGCCTGTAAAAAGAATATATCTGCTGAAGAAACTGCTCAGCTATATTTTGGTCATGTATGGCTCCATTTTGGTCTTCCCAAGTCCATTGTCTCAGATCGAGATAGCAGGTTCTTGAGCATCTTCTGGTCCACTCTATGGAAGATGATGGATACTAAGCTGATGAAGTCCACAGCCTTCCATCCACAGACTGATGGTCAAACAGAGGTGGTAAACCGCTTGATTGTTCACATGATTCGGATGTACCACTCCAAACATCCACGCACATGGGATGAGGGACTTCTTTTCATACAACATGGATACAATCGGGCACTGCACAGCTCGACCAAGCACAGTCCATTCCAAGTATGTTTTGGGTTCCAACCCATGGCACCAGTTGATATAGCAGTTACCTTTTCCACCATGGAATACACACCTCATGGAAGATCTGAGGCAGCAAAAGCTACAAAGTTTGTTGAACAAATGCAACACCTCCAGCAACAAGTTCATGACATCCTGGAGAAGATGAATCAAAAGTACAAGCAACGCCATGATAAACACAGGATTGCACACCATTTTGCTGTGGGTGACAAGGTCTGGTTGCGACTCCAGAAGGAACGACTTGCAGGCCCACACAGAAAAATTCGGCCTCTGCGATATGGTCCATACACCATCACCAGAAGAGTTGGGGAAAATGCTTTTGAGTTGAACCTCCCAGCCTACCTTGGTCTGCACCCCATATTCAATGTGGAGCTCCTCAAGCCATATCATCCACCTCTCTTGGACACTTCAGTTGTAGCAGAACAACTTGACATTGATGAACTTGATCCACAGAGTTTTGCTCCAGTGGAAGAGGATCAGATTGTGGATACTTGGATGAAGACAACCAGAGGACGTTCTATTCCACTTTATCGAGTGGTCAAAAGGGGTCAGCTGAGCCATCAAGGTGAGTGGCTCACAGAGAATCAAATCAAGAAACAACTACCACACCTGATGGGGAGTATTGACGCAATGGGGACCATTGCTTTTCAAGGAGGGAGGAATGATCCAGGCATCAATTCAGGCGACAATTCGGGTGACAGTTCCACCCCAATTGATGACGAAACTTCCGGGAGCCATAACTTTTGCACCGTAGCTCCAATTGACTCGCCGTTTGAACCGTTGGAAAGCTAGGAATGAGGGGAACATCGTGAAATGGCATGAGCTCTGCTCAATGAAGTTTGACCCCCGAAAACCCAACGGAAGTGCCTCAAATTTCAATTTTAATAGTGCTGTCTAAAAATAGTAAGTTTCTAAAAATAGTAATTTCTTGAATTATGTATTGTTTTAAATATTGGAAGTCATACCACTTCATCTCCCTCGAGATTGGTGACCTTCCACATCCTTCCCATGCTTTCAAATTGTGTATAAAAGAATAGGTAACCCGAAATGTGAAGACAGACATCTCTTCCCAGAGATAAGCATAATTCTGTATTGCGATTTTGAGTAATACTACATCTCTTCTCAGAGAATTCATTGTTATTGTGTTATTTCTATGTTATTGTGATATTTATCAACCAAAACTTCTGAGTTTTGGATCACATCTAATTACCACTTTTAGGTGATTACATTTCCCCCCCCACCCCCCTCCCCCTTTATGCTAGTGATGCCATAAATTAAAATGACTAGTATAAAGGAAAAAGAATCATACCTAGACTTACTTTGGAAGTAAATCCCATGTAGCCGAGTCTAAGTATGTGAATCTATGTTTGTGTATGTGGAACATGATCTAAAACAATGTCCTACAATAAAACATGCAAAAATTAGTCTTTACTTAAGAGTTGATCAAAAGAAATGGATTATGCTAAAATAAATTAACAGACTAAAGTTGAGTAAAGAGAGAGGAAAGGAATGAATACACCTCATTAGGTATGCAAACCAATGTATGACACTAGTGACAACTTGTGCATGTGTGTACATAGTGATCATATCATTAAATAACTTGGATTGAGTTGATGGATTTCTCAATATTCATATGGTTGGCTCAAAAACTTAATCTAGTTTTGACTCCATCATTGCACATCCCTTTTTGGTGGATCCTGATCTACAAATACCTTGGATAAGACTATAAGTGTGTCTAACCCTCTCTTGTGGGTGGATCAAGAACTCAAGTAGGACATGAATACATCATTGACCACCCATGTAAAGTAGATGAATATATAATTATACTACATAAAGTGTTTAAAGTATCTAATTTAGTAAATCTAACTATGTATGTTGTGTCCATAGCCACTCAGGTATATTTGGTAGCTCTAGAACACTCAAGAATGCCAACCACTATAGATTTAGTAAGGCATGAATCTTGTGACAACCTAGAATGTGATATCAAGTGTATACAACATAGATAATGACATGGAATTTGCCATTCTATCTGATCAACCTATGTATAACTGAGTAAATGGAAACTAAATTCCACACACATGCCCCAAATTTGATATTTGAGTATATTAAATCTGAATTGAGTATGTAATAGCTAAATCTATGTAACTAAGTTGAATGTGGGGTTGATAATTCCATCCATGATGCTCCCAAATTTAAGCAACTAGTATGAATATGAGCTTTAATGAATGTATATGAACTAAATCTAAAAATAACATAACACCTATGCAAATATGTATTGTACCTAGTTTACTAGTCTGAATTATTTGGACTATCCTAAAGTTGTGGCTACTAGATAATAACACCTTGTAATAAAAATTAGTGCCCTGTGGTGTTAATGTTCTAATATGGGTGCTATTTTCTACTTGGTCTAATTTTTAAGTGATCTGAATTAACTTCTACGTCTCTATTTTGTTCTATGTCTACCCTGTGTTTGATGTCTAAAACTAAGCTCGTGTACTGAAATGTAGCTATGAATATCAATGTAGGAGTTTGATCTCTATGATAAACCCCTATGAATTCCCCCTCTTTTGAGGGTAGTTATGAAATATATGTAATAACTTCCCTATAAATAATTTGCTTTGTAAAATGTGTTAGCTAGAGCATATGCATGATATTCCAATATAATGTATAAACATAACATCAAAATGTAAATGTATTTGAGCATGAGTAAGTAATGTAAGATGTATGTTGTAATCTAGAATTTCACAAGGGTGTCAAGATAGATGTGATCAATGTGTATATCAACAAATTTGAGTAACTACCTAGGGTTATGGGGCATGATGTCCATCACAACACCTAAGTAGGAAGGGTAGATAATTGAAATCCCTCATGATATCAAAAATTAGTGTGTGTGTGTAATAAGAAAAAATAATTGTCATGGTGTAGAATTATACAAGGAAGCATACATAAAATCACATGAGGCACACAAAAGATAGGCCAAGGGGCCATAATATTAGGGACATGGGCACATGTCACTAAATACGATAATTAAGATGTACAAGGACATGTTCAAATGTCCACATACTCAAACAATAAGCAATTTATCATTGAGCCACATAAAAGGACATGTTCAAATGTTCACATATAGAAGAAGGAAAACACACACAAGGGACATGGGTGCATCTCTAAGGCATACTAACAAATAAGTGGTGTAGATCCAAATAATAATGGAATATTCAAATGCCCTCAAAGATGGAAGAAGCATAGGAAACACACTCAAGTATAATCTAGGAAAACTATAAATGGAAGCATGTATAACTATGTAGTGCAAATCTATGTAGATACTAGGATGCATATATACCAAGTCTAACTAGTGATAGTTGGCAAAAAATCTAAGCAATAAGGAGCAATGATCAATATCAAGATAATTCAATGTGTAACTAGAATATATAATATGTAAAGATATAACCAGAAGTAATAATGTGTATGAGATGCCCCCAAGTGGGTGGATGAATCAAATGTATAAACCTAGATCAGTGTAAATACCCATAATGAGATGATAGCTGGTTTAGATTAGTGTAGTGGATCAAAATCTTATTTGGAATATAAACACTCGATAAGAACAAGTGAAGCATATGTGTATGATAAAATTGACTATACTAGGATAGCTATCAATATGAAATATTTGACAAGTAGTAGAAATGTAAACATAGCAATGCATACAATCTATAAATTTTGTATTTTTGAAAAATTTAAATGATTTTGTATTTTAAAATGTTATATTGTTTTTGTGTTTTCTAAGTATAAGCTATGTATAATAAAATGAAATAAAATTTGTATAAGGAGAGAGAGAGAGAAGGAATTATGTACAAAGGTAGGAACCATACTATCCATTGAGTCTCATGGGAGACTCACTATCATCATGACCTATGTCGAATAAGGGAACTCTGATTATGCATGCAATGTGAAAGGGTAACTATGAGCCCATGATCTATTATGATATATAATCTAAGTCTAAATATACCTATGTAGTGATTTTATGATGATGTGGCACTGATGGTGATGCCTTATGAACTATAGGGGTCTTAGAGACCCATCTGGTAGAAGCAAAAGATATAAGTTATGTGGTTTTCTTGTGCTCAAAACCCTTAGACCCCAATATAACTTATCCTAGAATAAACTAAGTATAACAAGGTCCCCTAAATTTTGTGACATATCATTGATGCATGGGTCTCTCTAGTAATGGTCTCCATGGGAGAGTATGCATAGATGTGGCTATTATAGGAGTAGACTTAGCCTACTCTTAGGACTTTGTTGAACACTAAAATTATGCATAAGATCTATACTCTTTATTTTAATTGATTATCATGCAATATTTGGTAATGGTGTTATAACTGTAACTTGTGTCTATGCTAAAACTATAGCTATAAATTATGATGAAACTACTTATGGGATGGGAATAAGATATTCATATAGGATACCCTCAATCTTAACAACCTAGTTAGCATGTATATACTTCAAACATCAATTTACTATATATGGAATGGCTTAGAGCTACTATAACCATGGCCTACCAAATAACATATCAAATACACCCACACTAGGTACTATTAGGAACTGAGTGGCAATGTGTATTGGTCCAACCTATAATGGAAACACAATCTCCCTAATGGAACTCTAAATATGGCCACTAAAACTACTAATGAGTACATTTATGGGGAGTATATCTCACTTTGTGTAGCCCAAGTGTTGTGAGAGTGTCATGGTGCCCGTGTTTATGCTTGACCCATTTTCAACCATAACATTTTGAATAAGATGGTGGTCTATGAATGATCATATGAAGAGTGAATGTAAATATGTGTCATCATCCAAAATATCCTACTCTAAAAATGTGATAAGTGATCTAGGTGCCACTCTAGTGTGATACATGCCAATAATGTTATGAAGTGGATGTGTTTCCTATGTAACTATGTGATAAGAATCTGATGATGTATGTGCCTGGTATGTATAGTAAACACTTGATATAACCCTTGATTGATTAGATGTATGAATTAAAAAAGGATATAAAAATATATTTAGTTTATTGTCCTCTATTTTTTATTATTTAAATGCCTTCGTGGGTGTGCCCACATCAATAATGTTAGCCTTAATGAGATCTTATATCTTGTGCTTTATGCTAATGCATATGTTTTTCATGTGGCTTGGTGCCTTGTGATACTCACATAATGCATTTGAATCATAAATATTTGGAAGAGGCTATGTCGTATCAAACTCTTTAATGGGAAAGAGAGATATGACATTGCATTCCAATAGTTTTTATAGAACTCATGCTGGTGATTCTAGAAGATTAGTGAAGATGTTGAGGAATGAATAAAACCAATTTGAGAGAAGGCTCAAAAGTTTCATTGACTATGGCCTTTTTATCACTTTTGTTTTATGTGGCCCTTACCTTATATGGAGGTTTGTTTGAAATCTTAAAAGTTGATTCTGATTCATTTGTGTACTTAAGTTTTCCCATTCTAAGAGCTTAACCACTCTTTCCTTGATTGTGTGACACATATCGATAAATGTGGGATACTTATTGAATAAGATAAATTCATGTAGTGCTAGTAATATAATCTATTTAAATATATCTTGAAGCTCTCTATCTACCATGGGGATAGTCAATTTGGATAATATTGTCTTATATCGTAAGACATAATTGGCTATAGGCTCATTTGAATATTGATTTAACTATGCCACTTGTGTATATGATATCTTATCACTGATGTTGATAGAGAAGTGTGCTAGGAATATGTCAGCTAAAGGATTGAATGTTGTGATAGATTGATTTGAAAAGTCATAAAACCACTATAGGGCATAATCCTTGAGATTGTGTGTAAATAAATTTGTAATAAGCCAATCATTGGATACATAGTCTAATCATGCTACATGAAAGGCTCTAAGGTGATGCTCTAGGTCACCATTTCCATCATATAATGTGATATTAGGTTCCATGAAACTAGATGGCAAAGGAATTTCTACTATGTGATGTGCCAAATATGTATGTAAGAGAATGTTAGATTCTAAAGCATGTTATGGCCTAGCTGCTCCTTTCTCAAGATGTAATACCTTAGACTGTAGAGTAAGAACCTCATACATAAGTGATTGTACATCTAGAGTAAAAGAACTAGACACAAGTGGTGTAGCTATCACTAGTGGTTGAATAATAATATTGGGTTATGTTATTTGAGTTGGTTGAATGGACCTCACTAGAGGTGTAACAACATTATTAACTAAAGGGGTTCAAGATTGACCATTGTTTGTCCTTTGGAGTTCCTCCTAAATAATTTTTATGAAATTATCTTGTATATTCTTATGTTTGGACATAAAATCTTATAATTTTTGCTTATCAATTTCATCAAATCTATTGTTAAATTCTACCATTATAGTTTGAAAGGTCAGAAAACAAGTTTTGTATATTTTAAACCTTTTAAGAATAATAATTCATGAAAATATTTTAAAATTTAAATATAGCAGTAAATTTAATATTTTTAGAATTATAATCTGAGTATAGATAAAAAATATACAAACCCTAAGTGTGTCGAGTTAGGGTTTTTAGAATCTAGGGTTTATTTGCACTAATTTAAATTATATGTAAAATAAATTGAAATCCTAATGTAAAATTAATATAGTTTAGTTAGTTTGTCTAAAAAATTAGAAAATCAAAATCATGCATCCCTAAATTATTTCACATAAATTAGAATTAATGTAAACTAAGGTTTTATGTAATATTTGAAGTAAGATGGGTTCACCAAATGATTTAACCTTTTAGGGTTTAATTATTTAAAATATATGTTTAGATTAATGGGATGAAATGTCTAAATGAGTTAAATAAATTGAAATAATTAATCATTGATTTGTTATATCATTTGACCTTCTTTGAATTTCTAAACATAGCAATAAATAGACATAAATATAGACTTACCTAAAAAATGACTGTCATGGATGATATGTGTTCTAAAAACTAGGTTTTGGACAGTTTTGAGTGTCATCAATAGGATTATGGAGTATGTTTTCTCACTAGATAGTAGTGCCCCATAAGGATAGTAACACCATGTTGGTATAATTTCCTCTACATAGCAGTAGTATCCCATTTGTAGGACTATTCCTATTTTTAAAAGTACATGTGCATGAGTTTTTATATCATTTTATTGTGCTCATGAAACTTGGAGCTCTATGTTATGTCTTAAAACCTAATTTATTATACAAAACCTAATCCTCCTTGTAAATATGGCATGAGAAATAATTATGTGTTCATTAGTAGGATAGGATAGAAATCCTCAACACCCTACTGTGAAGAGAGCTGCCTACATACAAATAATCCAAAGAGGGATCAAGCTTGATGTAGTTCTCCAACCTACTGTTTGATGCAAGTACAAGTGAATGTTAGAATGAGAGTGGACTTGGACGCCTTAAATGTGCTTTAGATTTGAAATCTTTGAAAATTGGGGTTAGGGTTCCTATAGATGGTAGTATATTGAAGTAGGGTAGAATAAGGATCAAATAACTTAATTTTTATCAACTTATCTTTAGTTTGAATGTGATTTTGAATTTGTTTTCCATCTAGTGAATATAGGTCAATTAGACTTGTATTTATAGAGTTTTTTAGCTAGTGCAGATAAGAAAATGTGATTAGGTTGATCTTAAGAGGGGCACATATTTGAAAAATTATCTGTTGGGAAGATCTAGGGCTAAGGACAATAGTGCCTAGTTGGGGACACTATCACCATGTGGCTGTAGCATCCCAAATGTGGTGTTAATGTCCACTTGGCAGACTAATGAGTAAGTTAGGTTGGGATTTGAAAAGATAGTTATGGGACTATGTTTTGACTGACTATAGGTGACTGCGCTCTGCTTAATGACTAGAAAAGTGTGTTTAAGACTCTAAGATAGGTCAAGAGTAAAGTTGGGAATAGGGTATCTAAAGTGACACTCTTATTATCCAATTACCACTTTTATGTGATTATAGATGCCAATAAAGACACATAGTCTAGATTAGGTGCGATTAGATATATGTAAGTAGATTTAAGAAAAATTTGAAATATATGAGCATAATTTATTATTATATCATGATTAAATATGGTTATTTGATAATTTTTTTTCTAAATTATGCCTTGATTAGGTGCTTTAGATACAAGAACGTAGATTTGGGTAAAATTAGACATGTTTGTGTAACACCTATTTTTGTGATCAAATGTCATTATTTGAATAGATTCATCCTGATTAAGTACACATGTTTATTTAATTTCAACTAACTAGGGATTAATTCATTAAATATTTATCAAATAATGATGTTTGATCATGTTAAAATGACAACTAGTATTCTTAGGTGATAAATTGTAATTAATAAAGTCATGTTAATCAAATTTATAATTTGAAAAATTGTAAATAGACATAAAATTTATGCTTAAGATGCATTCAATTAGTGTGTATTTGAAAAATTGGGTGTCAACATATTTTGGTTTTATCTATTTAAAAGTTTAATCTCACCTTAATAGTATAAAACTAATTGAATGTTTAGATTATTTAAGATATATAATAATCATATGAATATAAATGTAATTGGATAAATACAAAAAATTTCTATTTTTGGAAATGAAACTATAAGAATAATGTGCTTAGTTTGTTTTGAATGACTAGGTTTGTGGATAGATGAAGTCATCAATACAAATATGAAATGAGCTATGAGTTCTTGAATCTAGAAACAAAGACTCTACATGTATTTGGACTAGTTTTCACTCCTTGGATAGCTATGCAATGTGACAATATCTAATATATTATGAAATTGTCCACTACATTTTTTGTGATCTATGACTATGGATAATGAGGATGCCTATATGTTATAATGTCTGAAAATCCATGTGAATATCTATAATTTCTTTTTCATTTCTAAAACTCTAGTTGTGAATTGTATAAAAACTATAAAACTAGAATAAAGGATGAAAGGGAAGAGTTGATCCAACTTTAGCAACCCCATTATGACTAACTGTTTCATATGTATCCAATACTAAAAATATGTAATTCAAATCCAATGTAGTTTTCCAACATAATTGAGTATGTGCAACCTTTTTGATACTAGTGTGTTATGAAATCCTGTGTATGAATTTAAAGACTTGAAAACCTATGACTTGAATTTGAAAAAGATATTTAGCCTTATTTCATGGTCTTCCATTAATATCTTGATATTTTTAAGGTAAGTTCCATATAAATTCTAGATAAAAAATTCTTAGGCTTGATTTTATTATATAGCTAAATCTTTAGGTATTTTCCTTTGGACCAACATGAAAAACATGCAGTCTAACCCATATGGGAAATTTTAATTTTGAAAACTAGTCACCAAGGGTGTAGGGATAAGTCTACCCTTATATAATCCTTTTTTTTAAAATTATAAGGTTAAGAGGAATAGGATATTCAAGAGTGAAATAACCTATTTCTAAAATTAGACCAATTAAATAATTAATTTTATGATATTCATTTTCATTGTTGAATTATGAAAAATACTAAATATAGAAAGTATAATGCCAAGCAATGTTTTTATTAGTTAATCATGAAAAAGAAACAATACTTAGATTATGAAATGATGCATAGATGAATCTGATATACACAGGTGTGGGAATAAGTTGTATGATGTTCAACACCCAATCATCATATTCTAGAAATATTTTTTTTGGCTTCCTGGACACTTGTGTCAATGCTACTATCTAAATCTTAACACATTTATCTTGTACAAAATGTTCAACATATCAATATGATAACCTAGGTCTTTTTGGGTTTTCTATCACCTTTCATATGATTTATTTGGATCTCATGTGTAGGATTTATGTAACTATTTATATCTCAAACCCTATCTCTCTACCTTAGATTAGGTTACCTTGCCAAAAAATGGGTTAATGGGTTCACGATGTTGCAATGACCTCAAATACCCTTATGATAGTGAGCACTACTTATATATCCAATAATCTAAGAAGGGAATCAAACTTATTAAGTTCCCCCTTATGTGTAGAAATTTGTGTCCAAAATGGTGCAATATTATATATGAAGTTACATATAATTACCTATCTTGTATCTTGAAAAATATGGTTCATGGGCTACCTTTTAAGTACTTTAGACCTATAATATGACTGCTCCTATGATTAATATGCAAATAGTAATGAATAGGATATAATAGCTTAGTTTTGAAAATGATTGATTGAGCTTGAATACGAGTTTGTTTGGTATTTTTCTCTATGCCCAAATGAATTGGATTTGACTTGTATTTATACTAGCTCTTTTAAAATAATTCTCACAAAAGGGTTAATGTCATTCTTAGGCTAACAAGTACACATTGAAAGATTTGAAAATTTGAGTGTTTATAGAGTAAGGAAACTTGTGTTAGAATAGGGGCATTAGTGTCAATACTATTCTCTTCCCATAAATGTAACTTTCCAAGATAAAGGAAAGTTTTTGAGGTTATGTAATTGACAATGAAGGATATATATAATATTTTAGGTGTTTTTTGGTTACATGTGATTTAGACAATCAAAATAATGAAGTTTGGATTAAGTAATAAGTAATTAGACCTATTGAGGTGGTGAGTGTGATCCTTTTGGATGTAAGGAAGTTAAAATTGAAGGGTATATCCTTGAGATATATTTATCAATTTTACAAGACTAGTTTAAAATATAAATCTACATTTAAGTATATACTTTTACCCCCTTTAATATGGTAATGCATAAGGATGAAATTTTTAGGTTAAAAGAAAGAAATTGTATCATGGTGTATAAAACACACATTGTCTTTAGTTGAGCCCACTTGAATTTGTTTTTATGTGAATGACCTAAAACTAAGAGCATGTTACATGTGTAAGTAGTGAATATAACCTTAAATCAAATAATTTGAAAATATTTAAAATAAAGAGAGAAATGAATTACATTTGTGTGTAAATACAACCATGTTTCCTCATGCTAGTTTGTCTTCATAGAGATGATTCATAGTTGAAGCATTGGAAAGAGGTTCATAATTAAACCTTGGAGATGTGAAGAGGGAAATTATAGATTGATAATTCCCCCAATATGGTATAAGGATGAAGTGTGCCAAGTCCTTAAATATCACTTAATCTCAATCACATGACCCAAGTATAACCAATCTAGCCAATTTAACCAATATCACTCAAGTAAAATGGTGTAGCCATATAAACCTAAAATAATATAATCATAGTTATAATTCCATAAAGGGTGTATAATATCAATCAAATTAATAAAGAAGAGCTAATTTATATAGTATAAAAAGCTTAAATGAATGCATCTTGATAAGGTCAGTGCATAAATGTGTGTATAATATGAAAGTGTTTCTAGTGCATGTACACCTAGAATATGTCTGAAGTTGAAATATCTATCAAAATGTAACCTATGTTATATAATGTATATAATATGTATCACAAATATGAAAACATTTTTCCCAAATTTATGCCTAATTCATAAAATTATGTCCCAAAATGTATATTTGAATCATGTAAACTATGTAAATTGAATCAAAATTTCCCATTTTGTTAACTATATGTATGTGGAGTCATGTTTTATATGACATGTACCCATTAATATGTACCTACTTTCAAGGTGATAGGATTTTAAAAGTGAAATTAATATTATCTCAAAAGGATAAGACAACTATGCTGTATCTATATGAATCATGTAGTAAAAGATGCATATAGTAGTGTCATGTCAAAGTAGATATATCAATAAATCTTGAAATATGCATACATATCAAGCCCTAAGATGCATGATATGAATCATGGAAATATCAAAATGATAAAAATATCAAAAAATAATCAATAACACACACATTAGTACTCAAATTTCATACAAGGAGGGGTCCAAGGAGACCACAAACAAGAGGCATGTTCAAATGTTTCACACTCAAGTGAAATACATGAAAATGTCCACACACCAAATAAACAAATGACACTCAGGGTACTATGGCTAAAAAGTAAAGGAACATGTTTAAATGCTACAAAATAAAGATAAATAAGAAAATAATAAGTACACTCAAGTAAGCTAATACAAATATATGAAGTAATGAGATATAAACAATTAGCATACACATGCCATCTTAGTCCCTACAGACATGTATTATAAAAATGTCATGTCAAATAACATATCAAATAAAATGTATAAGATAACAACATGAATATAGGTATGTGTAAGATATATAAGCTCAAAAAGATAATGGAAAATTATCATAAAGTAATAAAACTTATGTCCATCATGATCTTATAGAATCAATATGCCCCCAACGTAATGTATCGTGCTAGAAGAGGAAATGTCTAAAATCTACATGCTTGATATATCATGGGTCTAATGTATGCCTATATCACACTCAATTACTCATGAAACTTATGTGTGTATAGAAATGATATGTTATCTACTAACATAAATTGAACAACATATGCAAAAACTAGAAAACATGTGAAAAATTAAAAGTATTTTCTTTAATTTTTTTTGAAATTTAGAATATTTTAATTTTTAATTAATTTTTGGAATGTTTTGGAGTTTTAGAGTGATAGACGATGTTATAATCTAGGGGATTCTCATAGGGAAATATATAATTTGATGGTGGTATAATAAATTGGTCATGCTACTAAGGATTATGTGTATGTGCCAAATCTACATGTGTATAATCTATGATGCTTTGTGTATATCTCATAATAATTTATGGCCATGAAGTAGTAATATAAGGTGTAGGTGTTTTTAGAACCCACTTTTTTGTGATTTGTAATTTCCTCAGTATAATAGTGGGTTTCATTACCCATTTAGAAACATGGTATTCTGATGTAGGTAAATGGTTAGTCAATGGAGGTGTGAATGAGGATCTCAAAGATTCCACTGTATATCTCTGACATAAATTCCTCTCGATCACCTAGGAAAGGGGATTACCTAGTGTTTAAATTTCATGCATGATTAACCTTAGTAGGTTATATAATCAATTATCATGGAACAAGTTTTTCTTGGTATTGACCAAATTTGACTTTGCAGGTCAAATTGGGATCCCTAAAGGTAAAAACTTGATCTTTATATGTTTTAGGGGTATAATTTTATGTAATAAGGTGTATTATATGAAATTTTATGTCATTTAATGCTATATTAGCCTTGGTATCAGTCATTTTAATCCTTATGTCTTTTTGAGCCATTTAGGGGTCATAAATGTAAATGGCACAATTTTTAAGGTGTAAAAGTGTCTTAGTTTCCTTTAAAATGTCCAAGAAGTCAGATTTATTATAAATAATTTCAGTCTCATATGAATCTTATAGGTTGTCTAACTGAAAATCAAGAAACCAATTGAAAAGACAGGAGTTTGGCACTTGTACGACCCATGAGGGAAGGTGAAATGTGGAAAAAGGTCATGGAATGAATATTAATCTTCATAAAACTCATTTAAATGATTTAAATTATCTTTAAATTCCAAATTTGAGTTAAAACCATTCTATTCCTTCTTCGCTCTTCTAGACACAAATAAGTGGTCAACAAGTTTATGCTTGGTATGGAAGGTTGGAGAACTTCCAAGTAAAACACCTTTGGGAGGTGATAGTAAAGTTAGAGAGATAAATTTAAATAAAAATATTCAAATTATTGGTAAACCATGCTTTATGAACCATTTCTAACAAGTTGACTATGTTTTTTTGCTCACTATTTCCTACACCCTATAAGTTTTGCTCTATTTTAGATAGGTCCATACAATCTAGTTGGTGATGTGGAATCCAAAGAATTTTGGATATCTTATAAAATTATATTCATTATTTTTTTCATGTTTAATGGTTTTTTTATGGATAACCATCTCATGTTTCAGGAAGGTGTCACCATGTGAGGTCTCAGTCAAAGTTTTCTAGTTGCAAAAGGTTGAACTCTCTACAAAGGATTTCATGTGAATAAGATATTTTTTTTTACATGTTTAAATTCCATAAGGACTACCTCATTTCCATGTTTATTCTCATAACTCCATGCTTTGATCAAACATTTAGTCCATTGTCATACTTAGTCAACTCTTTATCCAATATCACTTGTAACCATGTTGAATCATGTGTGTAAAACCTATTTAGTATGTTCATAGAGATGTATTAGATGTATTAAGAGTTTTAAATGTGTTTATAATAAGGACCAAACAATTTAGATCCTCAAAATAGCATAAAAAGGGGATTGTATAGTTAAATATAACATATACATGGTTAGTCATTGACACACACCTACAGATACTCTCAAGAGTTACATTCACATTGAAAAGAGTACTTTGGACTTGTTTTAAGTTTTCATAAGATGAAGGAATCCATATGAAATCTTAAGATGGTGGTAAAGTAATTATACATGATCATAGTCCATACATCCTTTCCAATGCTCCTATCTACTTGCATACAACTCAAAACAAACCTACAAGTACCCTAAAAGAAGCTGACATCATGGGAAAATACATAATTGATTAATTTATATCTCCATAAGGTTGAAAAAATTCATTTGAGGAGATTATAATAGACTAGGAGTGATCAAATTTCTATACATTATGTATTGTTTGAAAGATAGTTATATTGTCAACTTGTACATTAGCATAACCACCTATAAGTGGCTTAACAGAGAGCTAAAGAGCCATATAGAAAGGTTGAATCATGTGGTGAAACATTTATTGGAGTATTAATATGTTAAATGGATCATTTAAAACTTCCCTTGAGTTCTATATTTCTAAACAAGGTTAAAGATCACCTTATAACATGAGGTGACTATGTATTTAGGAACACTTTCCCTAAAAGGTGAAAATAAAGGACCTCACCATTTTGTGGATGACATAAAAAAAGGTTGAAAATGCCCTTTATTCATATTTATGAATAAAACTTGAAGAATACATATAATAAAATATCTATGAAAATTTTGGAGGGTGAAGGATTATTGGAAGTCAATTGTTGAAGAGCTCTAATATGCATTTTTATGCACTGAGTTTAGGTAGTAATATCTACATTATTTGAATCCTTAAGTGAAATTGCATCTAAAAATGACAATAAAAGGAATATATACATGTTATAATGGATATAATAAGGTAATAAATATACTAATTCTCTAAAATTCATCTATCATAGTTGATAGGCAATTTTTTGTCCTCATAAACACCTATAGGTGCCCCTTTACAAGAAAATGCACACCTACAAATTTATGGAGGTGAAAGAGTTATTTGGATTAAAAAATCAAGAGGGTGGGAGATCAAAAGATGAATTTTAGTGTTTGAGCTTGGGTAATAGGTTTAAAATGAGTTTATGGAATATAAGAGACTAGGAAAAGTTGATGATGAATGTAAGTTACTCTCAGACCTTATTATGCACACCTGCAACCTGCCTATAGATGCTCATAAAGCTCTCAAAATGAGATTGGGAAATAATAGGCATATAGACATGAAAATATCATTAATAAAGGTTGATTAAATTATTATAAAGGGTTTCAAAGGATATAGGATATAGGTCTCATGGATAGAATTCACCTATAGGGTCCTTTTTATCTCAACAACTACTATTGACTGTTATAGGCAGTGAGTAGGAGATGATGATTTCAATGTTAGAATAGATTGAGTGTTAATAAAATAGACATAAAAAATTATAAATTTCCCTAAGGGAATATAAATATGTTTTATAAATTATATTAAAGTTAAAATCATGCAAGGTAACCTATAGGTACAATACCCTAAAGCAGAGCATAGTCAAGGAATGACACTCAGTTTGACTAAGTAAAGACTATGAAGAATATATAAGGAGTTGGAGTTAGGAATAAAGATGGAAAAATATTATAAATTATCATAATAGTATAATTAAACCATCATTATGGATATTTAATAGATAAGGGGCACTAAATAAGCATCATACAGTCTACATCTTGAAACCCTGCACACAGTCCCTTTTCTAGGAGCCTGCCTTAGAGATCTAAGGAGTTTGGGGGCCAAATGACTTGATAAAAGGATAATATTTGGTGAAAATTGTATAAATAAATTTTATTACCCTATAAAACATTAAAAATATCTGAGTAAAGGGAATAAAATCCTATTTTGTCTCAGATAAAGGATACTTCCATTTATGCACAAACTGGAAGGGTTTGGAAAGTAGGGATGAAAGATGAACCAAAGGTTGATTAAAAATAAAAATAAGTTATTTTAAGATTAATTAAATCCAAATAAACATGATAAATTACCCAAATAAGGAGGGGTCCCATCTTGGAAGTCTAGACCCTCAAAGTTTTAGATAGACTTATTAGGGATAGTTGGGCCTAAATTCCAAATGGGTGGTCAACTTCAATTGTAGCCTTAGGTAAGTATTAAAATGGATTGTTTCATATTTTTGTGGTAATTTTAGATATTTTTGAGCCTTTACCTTGTAAATAAACCACAAGGAGGTCCACTTTTAGCTCAAAGACAGTCTAAGCTTGCAAGAAATGGAGAAAAGAGCTCAATAGGGCAACTTTGAGTGCTCACATCTCTTCTGAAGCTTTGCATGGAGATCCAAGACATTTGGAGGTGTTATATAGGGTCATAAATAACCATTTTTTTCATTGAATAAATTTGAAAGTGAAATCTCTATAAATAATGGCTAAGTGTGTAAAATAGCTCTAAACCCTTGCTAAACCCTTAGAAGGACCTGATGAAGGAATTGAAAGAGATAATGCACCAAAATGGAATAATTTTCATAGGAAAATGATTGGATGTTTTATAATACTTAGTCATGATCCCTACCATCAAGATGAGTTATATGGAATCTATATAGATAGGGTGTAGACTTATTTTTCCTAACTATTTTATGCATAATGTAGGTTCTAGGAGGTTTCAAGAGATGAAATCAAATTTGGAAGGAATATTGAGACTTAAGATAACTCCCCATTTCTATTTTAATTCATTTTAAAAAATCCTAAGTGTTTCTAATATATCTCTCATCTCACCTAGTCCGAACTAGCATAATGAACATGGTAGTGAGAAGGGTGAAAAGCTTCAAGTAAACTAATTTTAAGGTGTGCCTAATGTATTTAAGGCCTTGGATGGTATTGAAACATGTATTTCACCCCATTTTATGGATTTTCAAGGGAAAATAATTCCAAATTTGAGGCCAAGTGTGTAAGGTGTGGGAAAGAGGAGTTTATTTGACTATAGTTAGTGATGGCTCACTCCCAGAAGATTATAAATGACTAGGAATGAAACAAATACATAGAGAAGCATGTATTAGAACCTTAAATATTATTCCAATAATTATAAATATATATAGTAAACTTTGGGGTGTTAAAACATGGATAAATAATGAAGTCAAATTTTTGAGCTAGTAAAGGGAATTTCATGCCACATTTCAAGAGTTTCATGAATTGGGTTGACACTTATGCTTCATAAATTTGTATGATAAATTTACCACTCTCTTCCCATGCACATGTAACTCCTTTTATTATATTTAAAGGTGTACTTGTGACCTTTGGACTTCTATCTTCTCTCTCTCTTAAGTTCTATAAGAACTAGCTAGTTTGGCCTTTGTAAATTATGCTCCACTTGAGTATGGTGAAGTCTTGCTCATTTTCATACTATTATAAAAATAAATAATACTAATTTTACCTCTTTTATGAATATTAATAGTGTGTTTAATTGAATGATGGATCTTGCTTAATGATGACTATGGTTTCCTTAGCATTATTATCTCATTCTCTCACCTATTTATAGCTTCTTCTTGCAGATCATGTGAAGTGTTCTATGCAGTGTCAATGTTGAGTGATTTATCCTATTCAATAGTTCCATTTTAGGCCTCTTATCTAGTCATCCTATTCTAAACATTCATCCTAACCTTATAATAAAATACCGATGTGAGAAGATTCCAATCTTAGAAGTGTATGTCTAGTTAGTCCCTTGTTCTCATGTGCAACATACAACTAGTTGGTAGTCATCAAATAATTTTGTGTATCACCTCCTTTAGGATAGTCTTCTCTCCCTTTTACCTCACAATCATAGGTGTAGTAGTGGTCTACAAGTGGTACATCAAGGGAGCTATCCCTATCTAGAGATTCACCTCATTCTTATGCCACCCATAGCCTAGAGGTGTTTCAATTGTGCCACTTGGATGAGGAGAGATGAGATATCTCCTATAAGGTTGAAAATATAAGTGACCAAACATATTTAAAATAATGTTAATTTAGTATCCCATAAATTGTAATTACCTTATTGGTATATTGGCATGAATATAATTAAGATAACCATGCACTATGGAAGGTATTAAATGGAGCTTATGTATCCAAGGATGCACCAATAACATATCAAAGACTCTTTTATGTGATATAACTAAAAATTTAGTGGTCACATGTGTGGGACCAACCTAAATAAGTAAATTAATCTCACTATAAATTTATTGTGTCTTCCCATCAAATGATTTTACTATATTAACTGAAGGGAATAAATCATCATGTGTGTATTCCAAATGTGTGAGTAATGTCCTGGTACATACATTATTACTATCACCATTATCAATACTAAAACCATGTATAATATTATGATCAATATATTATTTGATAAATAATGAAATAATATTTGAGTCATCATCCATAATCTCATTATCGTAAAATGAAATAGAAGGTCTTAGAACCACAGGAGGTATCTCACGTATAAATGTACCAATAATCCCATATATTGGGTGCCCATAATGTGATGGATGAGGATGCACATGATATTCCATTTGAACTTTTGGATTTATATTAGAATGATCTTTCAATGGATTATTTAATATATTTTATTGATGAAAATCATTTCATTATGACCTTGAATCTGTGGGAGAATCCTCAAAGGTAAGTTGATCACTATCAATAAGGTTTGCTATCTTATGATTTAGTTTATAACATATATTAATATAATTCCCCACACATTGATGATGATCATAATAGGCATTAACATCATATCCTTTTTGTAAATATTGACTCGTATCAACCACCATAGGAGGAGGGAGATATATGAGATAACACTCTACCATCTTTGAAAGTAACAAATTTAGAGACTCAGGTAATTGTATAAATTATATCTTAGGTGCATTAGATAAGATGAAACTATAAGGTTGTTGTGACACTATATTTAAATGGTATTTGTGTCCTTTTTAGCCTAAGTAAGTATTACCTAGTAACTTGGTTTGATATGAAACTTTCTAGTAGATGTAGTTAGTGTGTTAGCTACATAGTTAAGCTTGTTTAATGCAATACGTTTAATTTATCTATCTATAATAATATGTCATAAGTCATTAAATGATTTTATTTATTAAAAGTAATAGACTCATGTAAGGGAGAAAGTAAACTTTGCTTGAATATGTCTTGAATTTCTTTATCTACTATTGGATTTGTCATTTTGGCTAACATTATCTTATATCTCAAGACATATTCTTTAATTGGTTTTTTGGTTCCTTTCTTTATTTTGCTATTTTACGTATATGACATTGTTTTAGTAATGTTTATTGAAAAATATAATAAAAATTGATTGGATATGTATTTTAATGCTCTTACTGATTGTATTGGTAGATCATAGAACCATATCAGTCCTTTAAGCTTATTGGAAATAATTTGGTGAAAAGTATGTCATTATAAGCATAATTAAGGGATGATACATAAAAACATCAAATATGTTGCTCAAGATCACCCTTATCATTGTAAAGTGTGAACTTGGTTGTAACAAAACTAATTGGAAAATGGTATATTTATATCTCAGGTGTAGTAGGGTTATGAAATACATCTTGTGAATCAATAACATGGGGTGATTTCATATAATTTTTTTCAATGTTGGTAACCTTCGATTGAAAATGTTTTATAGTTTGTATAATATCTTGCACATTTTGACCACTAAGGTTTGAAGTTTGAGAAGTCACCAAAGAGGATGCAAAGACTTGTGTAGAAGTAGGCATTGAAACTAGTAATTGGGTTGAATTGCTAATGGTTCCCATGGAGGATGTGGAAATAGCAGGACCATTTAAAGGTAAATTATCAGATGTGGAGTAGTATGCTTAGCATGTTTACTAATTTCATCTCTTTTAATGTATAAAAATGTATCAATTAACTCTTTATTTTCATTGAAATGATTGGTTAATGCTTATTTGTTTTCCATTTAGAATTGGTATTTCTTAAAATTTTAAGTATTTGATAAATAAAAATAAAGGTGCCAAAAGAAATTATATTCTTAGATCTAAAAATTAATCAAATAAAAAATCTAAGAATATTAAAAACCCTAGAAAAAGTTAGGATTTGCATGGAAAGACACACTAGTTGGGTTCATCAAATGCTTAACCATTTTTATAAAATTATAAGGTTAATAGGAATATGATATTAAAGAGTGAGATAACCTATTCCTAAAATTAGGTCAATTAAAGAATTTAGTTTATGATATTCAGTTTCAACTCTGAATTACAAAAAATACTAAATATATAAAGTACAATGCCAAATAGTATTTTGATTTCTTAATCACAAATAAGAAATAATACTTATCTTATGCAATGATGCATAGAAAAATTTGATATGTGTAGGTGTGGGAATAGGTTATCTTATTTTTAGAAACCAATCGTCAGATTGTAGAAATATTATTTATGGTTTCCTGAACACTTAAATCAACTTGTTGACACTTGTGTAGGATACTATCTAAATTTTCATGCAATAGTCATGTATGAAATGTTCACTATATAAAAATGTGACCACCTAGGTATTTATATATTTTATATCACCTTTCATCTAATTTATCTTTATCTTGTACATAAGATTTGTATTACTATTTTAATATCAAACTCTAGCTCTCCACGTTAGGTTAGGTTACCTTTCCAAAAAATAGGTTAGTGGGATCACAATGTCGAGTTGACCTCAAAGTCCTCTCTATCATTGAACATTAGATACATAGCCAATACTATAAGGAGGGCCTTAGACTTATGTAATTCTCTCTTAGGTGTGTGAGTTTATGCACAAGGGTGAAATATGCTATATGAATATACATGTAGTGATCTTGCTTGTAACTTGACAAATATGTCTCATGGGCTACCTTTTAAGTGATTTAGAATTATACCATGATTTATCTTATGATTGATATGAAAATATGAATGAATAGGGAAGAATAAATTAGCTGTGCAATTGATTGATTGAACTTGAATAGGTGTTTTCTCATATTTTGATAGATATAAAAATGAATTGGCTTTGACTTGTATTTATACTAGATATTTTTTAATAATCCTCATGAAAGGGGTAATGACATTCTTAGGCTAATCCATACACATTGAAATATTTTCAAGTTTGATTATTTTTAGAGTAAAGAACTTGCGTTAGATCAGAGACATTAATATTAATACTACTATCCTACCCTAAATGTAATTTTACAAGATGGAGGAAAGTTGATAAGGTTATGTAACTGAAAATGAAGGATATATATCATATTTTAGGTGTTTTATGGTTACATGTGATCTAGATAATTAGAATATTAGGGTTGGACTAAGAAATAAGTAGTGAGACCTAGTGAGGTTGTGAGTGTGAGCCTTTTGAATACAAGGAAGGTCAAACTGAAGGGTAGATCCTTGAGATATATTTATCAAATGTATAAGATTATTTTAACATATTAATCCATATTTAATCATATATAACCCTATTGATGCCTAAATGTGTACCACAGGTGCTCAGAGTGTTTATAAAACATTTCTCATTTTAGAATTCAAAGAATTTAGTGCATGAGTTATGGGTTGTAATAATCCTATTATCTGTTAGTAGAATAGAGGTAGAACAATTGACTATTTCATAATATTTATAAATTTGGTGCTTGGGAGCCATCATGGCCAAATAGTAGATCTATGTAAATTATGCAGTATACTATGCTAAAGATGGTGAATTATGATCAAGAACTAATTTAAGATGGATATTTACAATGATAATTAAACTAAGGTGGTTGAGTTAAAAATAAGAAGCGAAAAGAAGGCTAGGGTAGAAAGAAATGTTATTAATCTTCATTCCAAACATCATGACAAAGTTTAGATTTCATCTAGGTGTGAACATAACCAATGTGTAACATGAAACAAAGGTTGACCAAATTTGACCTTGCAAGTCAAATTGGGACCCCTATAGGTAAAATATTGATCTTTATAGGTTTACAGGGGGTATAATATTTTTTCATAGGGATTATCATAATCTATTTGATCTATTTTAATGTCATTTTAGCCTTGGTATTAGTGTAATTAGTCAATATATCATTTTGAGTCATTTTGAAGGTCATAAAAGAGAATTAAATGACTTATATGACATTTTTGGGAAATGTGAAGGTGTTAAAATGTGATGTCATGTGCCATGTGTCATATTATGTCTTAATCAACTGTTTATAACTGAAAAGAAGAATTTGCCACTTGTACAACCCACAAGGGAGTGTGACACATGGGATAAGGTCATGAGATGACTATTTAGATTTATTAGATACATTTACATGTTTGAAGTACTCTGGAAGTGTCAAAATTGAGTTAAAACTATTCTACTCCTTCTTCACCCTTCCATGCACACATAACTAGTCAACATGTTTGTAATTGGTATGGCCAAAAGGGGAGGTTCTAGGAAAATTTATATTGGGTGTGTATTCTAAACTTAATTATATCCCATTTTATGTTTGGTTTGAGAATAATGGTGACCTATTATTTATGAACCATTCCTAATAAGTTGACCTATTTAATTTGCTTGTTAATCTATGCACCCTATAGGTTTTGCCTTGGTTTGGACAAGTCTTTACAATTCACTTGATAATGTTATTTAAAAATGATGTTGAGTCCCTCATGAAATTATCTCCATTATTCTTTTCATGTTTTAAGGTCTTTGGATAAGTCATGTACATCAAAGTTTTAAGAGAAGCACCATTCTATGTTGTAGGCAGATTTTCACTATTTTCAAAATCTCTAGGCTTTGATAGTGATTATATGGGATGATAATAAGTTAATTATAAAATTTAAAATGTTATTTTTATTTTCTCATATTACAATCTCATATTACACAACATACTCCAAGAGGGTGCAGTCATAAAACATCATGTAGTCAGCTTGCCCAAATACTATCATACACAATCAACTAGGTGAGCTATTAAAGGTTCTAAATCATGTCCATGGAGTTATGAATATGGTTTTTAAAGGTTTAATACATTATAATGGTAGGAAAAATCAATAAATCCTTACACTTATTATAATAATGACTATGACAGTTAATGTAATACTCCTATATAGTCTCCTACCATGAATGCACATATACAGGTGCTCTCATGGATAAAATCATGTTGGGAAAGATCATTTGAGATGAGAAGGGTAATTTAAAATTAAATGATTATATTTTAAAGTTTTTAGAAGAGTTTAAAACTCATAAAATGTCATAAAACATGCACATTTTCCACACTTGTACTTTGCTACTTGTATATGAAAATGACCACCTATAGGTGGCAATAACAGAGAGCTAAGGAATCATTTTGGAGAGGTTGGAGCATGATTTAACCCTTACTTAAAGTTATAATATGTTAAAAATATCATGGTAAATATGTTGGATCATTAGTTAAGTAAAAAATATTTATATTAATGAGCAAAGTGAATGACTGTTCATTCAGGGAATAAGCCCCTAAAAGATGAAAATAAAGGTCCAAACCCTTCCTTGAGGTTTATCGTACAAGGTTACATTGATTTTAAAAACATCCAAGTGTACTTGTATTAAATATTCCACATAGGTATATAAACTTGAAAAATAATATAGGTGTTTGAGTTGAAGAGAGTGGTTTTCAAAAAACCCTCAAGTTGCTCTTTAAACATTTAAATTCCATAGTGTTATCTACAACAAGATGAGTTGATAACAATTTTAGGCCTAATGAGTGGATTTAATGATTAAGAATAGGTTAGAATGTATTTTTTCACTAAGGAACATATAATTTCCATGGAAAATTATCAAGGAGGTACTATAAGAGTATTTTTCACTCACCAAGGATGAGTTAGTCCGTACAAATGGCATAGGCATAGTCACCTACAACCAACCAAAGGTGAAAGTTTGAGAAGGTGTTTCATTATTGTGAACCTAAAGCATAGTCACATTAGAGAATTATTTGGACCTTATTTATCATAAATACCAATAGGATGGGTTGATATATTATGTTTTAGGCCTCGTATAAACCTACAAGTGTGTCTAATTCCAAGATTGTTAACCTACAATAGACTTTTACTCCTGTACCTTCCATGAGAGAGGTTTAGGCATGGAGATAACTAAACTATAAGGATGATTTTAAATGATTTTAAAAGATATAAAGTGGATAATGGGTCATGTTTTATAGGTTCTAAGGTAATTTTTAATCCACAAAATCCTTGCTTTGCCATACATAGTTAGTTACAGTTAATTGTAGCTGATAGTGATCTAATTGATAACTATACTAGGTCTTTAGCATGGAAAATGCATAGTATAAGTAAATAAAATAAATATAAGGTGGAGTTTAATGTTTATTAATACTTTATAATAAGGTAATGATCTCCAAAAAGTGTGATTTACACCTACAGGTAGGGGGAAAATGCAGATAGGGTCAGCCTACCAATCAGGCCCAATCGAGTAAGGGTATATTCCAAGGTGCAAGTATGAGTTATAAGAGTTTATTAATATTGTGAATTTTATCACCATGGTTGAATTTAAATCTAATATGACTATTATTAAAGGATGAATAACATCAGAATTTTTCAAATGCATTACATAGCCTATACTCCAAACACTACACACATTCTGCCTTCAAATAGTCTACCTTAGAGATCTAAGAAATTTGGGTGTCAAATGGATTGATAAAATGATAAAATTAGTGAATATGGTATCCATAAATTTTATAAACCTATAAAACATTCAAAATATTTGAGTAAATAGTGGAAGTACCCTCTATTTTGACTCAGATAGAGGGTGCTTCTCTTTATGCACAAAATGGCAATTTTGGAGAATTGAGACAAAAGGATGAATAAGGAACTATTTATAATTTTAAATAAGGTTTATAAAGTTTAATTAAACCTATGTAAAACATGGAAACACCTCAAAAAATTAAGGAATCAAATAATATGGTCTGGATTGCTAAGTTTATAGGTAGGCCTAGTAAGCAAGGTTTAGGCCTAAAAGCCAAATGGAGAGTAACTTATAATTATAGCATGAAATAAGATTTATAATACATTTTGGAATGTTTATATGGTCATAATAGACATTTATTATCTATTGGTATGTAAGGGAATCTATAAAAAGACTACTTTTGACTTAAAGACAACATAAGCCTATAAGAAATGAAAGGAAAAGCTCGATAAGGTAACTTCAAATGATCACATATTTCATGAGGATTTGAATGGAGATTAAAAGAGATTATGGAGGTTGATTTATGTCTTAAAATTTTAATTTGTGTAATTTTTTTAAAATTCCAATGTCTAACCTTCATAAAAAATCCTTAAGAGCAGAAGTGACTCAAAACCCTTACAAACCCTTGGATAAGGACCTAATTGGGAAGATGAGTTTGGAGGGTTATCCAAGTGGAGTGAAATGAACATGTAATATATTTAAAATTTTATAATAATATCTTAGGCTCCTCCCCATACTTGTGGACTATATGAAATTGTATGGATGGAGTACAAAACACAGTATTTTTGACTATTTTATGCATTGTGCAGGTTCTAGGAGGTTTCAAGAGATGATATAAACTTTGGAAGGAAGATTTAAAATTAATATAAATCCAAATTTCCATTTAATACCTTTCAAAAACTCCTAATTGTGTTTAATATCTGCTTCATCTCAGCCATTCAAAACTAGCATAGTGAACATGATAGTGAGAAGGGTGAACAGTTTCAAGTAAACTAATTTTATGGTGTTCCTGATGCCTATAAGCCCATGGAGAGTCTTTCCAAGTGTCATAAACTCCATTTTATGAATTTTCATGGAAAAATAATTCATTTTTGGAATCCAAGTGTAAAAGGTGTGTGAAAGAGGAGTTTCCTTTAAGTATAGATGGTGATAACTCACTTTCAAAGGAATTCAAATGATTAAGACTGTAACCAATACATGGATAGGAATGTATATTACCCTTAACCATTAATATAATCATTATACCTACCCATAGTTAGTTTTTTGACGTTCCAATATGGGTGAATGATTAAGGTAATTTCCTTGTGCAAAATGAAAACTCCTACACCACATTTCAAGAGTTTCATGAATTAAGGTGACACTTGTGCCTCTTGACCTTGCACGATAAGTTTCACATTCCATTATAATGCACATATAACTCATTTTATTATATTTACAAGTTTCTTTGTGACATTTTTACTTCTTTTTTTTCCTCTCTCTCTCTCAAGTTCTATAAGAATTAGTTATTTTGGCATTTGTAAAGGTTGCTCTACTTGAGTATGGTTAATCCATTATCATTTTCATACCATGTATCAATAAATACTATTAATTTTTACATCTTTCATGATTTTTCATAGTGTGTTTTAATTGGATGATTGATATTTCTTAGTGATGACTCTTGTTTCCTTAGCATGTTATCTTATTCTCTCACCTATTTGTAGTTTGAATGCTTCTTCTTACAGGTCATGTGAAGTGTTTTATGATGTGTCAAGGTTGAGTGAGTTATTTTATGCAACTAGTGAAATTATATGCCTCTTGTCTATTCCTCCTATCCTTAACATTCATCATAACCTCATAATGAAATATTGATATGAAAATATTCAGATTGGAGAAGTGTATGTTTAGTTAATCTCTTGATCTCATGTGTGACATGCATTTGGTTAGTAGTCATCAATAAATTTAGTGTATCAACTCATTTAGGATATTTTAATTTCAATTTTATCTCCCTTTTCCATCACAAGCATAGATGTAGTAGTGATCTACAAGTGGTATATTAAGGGAGCTAGCACTATCTAGAGATTTACCTCATTCTTAGTCTATCAATAGCATAGAGGTGTTTCAATTGTGACACTTGGATGAGGAGAGCTAAGAAATATCCTCAAAGGGTGAAAATATAAGTGACAACAATATATTAATCCAAAATCCTATCAAACATCAGGAAAAATCATAAGAAAGGTGGAAATAATGAAACTAAGAACCAAATTAAATTTAAAGATTTACCCTGCAAGCAAATAACATTGGCCAAAATGCAAGAAGAGTAAGTAAAAAAAATTAACCTTAGGAATTTTAGTCAACATATAATTGACACAATTTAAAAATTATACAATCAAATGTACACACCAATAATTCATAAGAATCATTCAAATCTAGAAATCAGAATAAGTGAGAGAGAAGCCATCATAGCAAATTTACAGACAAATACTGGATAATCTTTGAAAAATTCCTTGCTTTTATTATTTAATCCAAATTTAAAAAGTAATTTGGATCTAATAAATCCATCCATTTTTTGATAATTGATAATACTCATTTTATAAGATATAAGGCAACATGTCGATCAATCTCATCCAATTACTTTCGTACAAGTGTATAGGACAGATGACCTTTCTGTTATATTCTAGAACAAATGATCTTTTCTAATGAAATAACCTATATAAAATGTGATATTTTAAATTATAAATGTTTATACAAAACAATATCCTAATTCAAAATATTACACAATGTTGGTTATAAAATAAATATTCCTATTTCATTGATATTTGGGACCCTTATGCTGCTGAAGTTTTGAGTTACTATTGTAGGATTCTCATTATTCATTGATTCTGCCCAATACAAACATGGTTCCATATTCAAGATGCTCAAAGATAAATGAGATGTACCCCATTATTGATAAAAATATCTTTAAGTTTCTCACTAATGGACTCTAGCTCAACTTATCCTTACATAGGCAACACTTCAGCTCCCTCGAGTTAATTATTTGCTCTTAATGGCTTTGACATGGCATCCTTGTGTCATTATATTCATCACTATTCAAAATATGACCATTGCCTTTGAATTTGGATCTAATAAACTATGTTAAATTTGACATCCATATGACCATCATTTGACATCTGTATGGATGTCATTGACAAGCATGTGACCATTAATTTTAAATGCATCATCGAGGATTTGTGCTATGTTAAATTTGACATCCACATGACCATCATTTGATGTCTACATGGACATCATTTATGGGTATGCGAATATAAATTTTAAACACATATTTCCACTTATAATTCTTTGGTTCACTCTACAGTGCCAATTCTGCTAGAAAATATCTTTTCACCATGTGGCTGTCACACATGAATTTGAAGCTTCATTAAAAAGTATCACTTCATCTCACTCTATTGGATTAAAATTATCTAGGTGAACATGAATCATTTGATCATGATCTAAGAATTAGACCACTATTGGCTGATCAATATATTTTAATCAAAATGGTGACACTTGTCACCACCTCATGAGTACCAGAGGCATCATTGAAACTTTGAATAGTTATGCTCCATTCAATCATATCTATCTGATCAACCGTTGTTTTTTGATCCCGAATAGATGAAAAACGTTTAAGTCAGGCTTAGTCATAAAGTTTATGGACTATGGTTTTGATTTTGTGTTGATAAACATGAATTAAAACCTTAGGCTAAGATCATTTAAACTAAGTTCTAAGACATAAAAATGGGGACCCCATGAATAAAAAAATAGGGACCAAGGCACAAATGTTTATAGACCAAGGTTATAAACATAGAATAAAAGGACCACATGAATAACAAAGACATAGCCTAAAGTTTTGGGCTAAGTTTTTTATCATATTAATAAATATGATAACACTTAGGATAAGACTTTAGGCTAAGCCTTATAACAAAGGGACCATGGGGCATAAAATAGACCAAGCATAGGATTTTTAACCTAAGGTTTGGTTATGTTGAAAAACACAACCAGGCCTTATGACAAAAATTGAACTAAGTCCATAGAATTAAATTTGTTCCCGCTTAAATTTAAATAAAAATATCCTAACAAATTTTAAATTTGAATTAAAAGGCCCAATTAAAACATCAAGCTAGGGTTTCAAAATATTGATCAATTATAGACCAAGGCTAGTAAAAGATCAATTAAACATTGAAACAAAAAAATATCAAAGCATGTTCATTCTTAGATGGGCTCCATTAAACCTACAACTTGAAACACAAATATTCAATGTTATCACCTTAGATAAGATTAAAGTAGAACCATAAATAAAATAAGTTATCCAGACCATGGTGTGGATGATATTTAAATAAAAATAATATACAAACATAGTAGTGACACTCTGATCAAGTGAATTTTAAATATCAAGGTACAAATTTACATAATTTGACACATGGGTCCCTATTTTTTATAAATACAATTATGTTGACCTCAACAAATGGTGACTTCTAGGGGAAACATAGTAATATGTTAGAATATATATTCTATTTTAGACTAATAATTATGTTACTTATTGCATTTGATGAGGAAGCATTATTACGATTAATTCATGGTTAGATTAAATATTACACATGAAAAATCAGGATCAAACATCAAAAAATTAGTCATGTTGTGTGTGTGATTTGATTCCACCTACTAATTTCCAAAGGATTTAGAGAACAACTTCCAAGTTCATGACTTTAATTATTAACATTGAATTTCAACATGTTTGAATATTCATCAAGAACCGTGATTTAGCTTAAGGAAGGCCTGGGTATTACTTTAATTCCAATCAAGCATCCATAGCCCCAATAAAGATGTCTTTGGCTCCACTCAAGGCCTTGCTCTACTACTAGTTGGGTGTCCATAGCCCTGGTGGAGATTACCAGAATCACCTCTACTTAGAAATCTTTTGATTTTGAAATAAGCTCTTATTTTTTGTATTTTTCAAGTCATTTTTGGATTTATAGCAAAGGTTGGGAACCAGATTAGCCAGGTTTAAGAATTTGGTCAAGTGTTTGATTTTTAGACAATCAGCCTTAGCTGGTAAACTTTGTCCCATGTAATTAATGTTTTTTAAGTACAAGCATGACTATGTTCTAATAGTTTAAGATTTCATCCTACATGTGCAATTCTTCTTTAAACCAAACTTAGATCAGAAAAAGATTAAAAATCTCAAAGAATAATTAACTCATCCACCAGTCTTTACTAGTTTCTCTAAACCATAGCATCCAACCCATATTTAAACAATCCATAAAAAACCAATGTTAAGAAGTCATACCTACATTTCTAAATTGTGAATCTCTTGAGAAGTTAGATGAAACTCAAGCTGAGGGACATCCAAAAGGATTTATTTAAAATCAAGAAACAAAGAAAGAGAAAACAAACAAATATAGATAGGCACTTTATACAAATAAGGGACAAGAAGGAAAAAAATAAGAAAAAAAGAACATGAAATAAACTAAACTAAGTCCTACTCTAGTTACATAAATTACTTACCTCCATGATCAAATGGAAAATTATTTAATCTACTAAAGAACCTTGAAACATGATTACTCCCATTCAATGGCCTCCTTTTTTGGATAAGAGCACTTGTATATTTGTGACTTATAGGTGATGTATCTTGGTCTCTTATCAGCATTCTTAGATGCATGGATTGAAGATATAAATCTAAGACCCACTCATCTTCTTCCCAAATCCTTCTATCTTATAGCAGGAGTGCTATTTATGCTTCATCTATAGATAAATAGTGGCTTATATCAACTTCACTAAATAATGTAGCTCAGCTAGTATCTTCAAACTAATGATTTAATTGGGTTCTTTCTATGTTGGAAAGGGACTACCAATCTTTGTAAAAAAATATTCCAATTCATCCAAAAGGCTTATTCATCTTGATCAACTAGATGATGTTCATATAGACTCCCATCAACAACATGTTGGTCTCATACCTCTGTCTTTTTGATGAAGTCATATGATAATTCATGATCCACTATGATTGCTTCATCTTCACCTTTAATGAGGAAAGGTAGTTATTCTATCCAATCAGGCTCTAACTTATCTTGGTTTAGGGATTCTAAAATAATATCATCTTTTGGGGACTCTATATCATTGGTGAAATCTTCAAAAAAAAGCATCCATGTGTTGTTCTATCCCATCATCTACCATCTCTAACTCTTTAATTCTAGTTAAAAAATCATGGTATGACATTTTTTAGTGATCATCTTCTTTAGGAGTATTCTCCATTTCAAAAATAAATCTACATGGGTTGTATTTCTAGCTACCTTCTAAAGAAAGATCATATTGTACTTGATCTGTATCCATTCCTAGAAACTCTTCTTATTCATCTACAGATGTTCTAAAGTTGATGTCTTGTTAATTTTTAATTTCAATCTCTTTTACTTCTTTAGGAATACAAGTCATCTCAGATGTAACTTATTCAATTAGCTCATCTCCATCTTTATCTTCATCTTCAAATGGAAAATCAAAAGCTTCTATCATGAAACCTTGAGATGTCCTTGCAAAGCCAGATGTTCCTATAATATTGTCTTGGTTAGGAATAGTTTTAGAGATTTTAGAAACATTGCAATGATCAGCTAAATCTATATCACAAAAACTCATTTGTATGTTTTCATATGATACAATATTTTTGTTATTATGAAAACTATTTGGAGGCCTTTTAAACCTTTGAGAAGCATAGTTTCTATTACAACCTTCCCCTATATTTCTTACTTTTTTTTGAAACTAAAGAGAGTTAATGCTCAATTTTTGGACCATTTCCAATATCAATTCATTTGAATTTTTTGGTGTCTTAGGCTCATGATTTGGAGAATTACTTCTGGATGTGGGCCCTAGAGTTCTATGGTTTTGTGGATGGGATCCACTTGTGGTGCCATTCAGGAACACTAGGTTTTAGCCAGGATATGTATGACTTAAGGGTAATTGGTTTTGAAATAGTGTTAAAGTAGGTATACTAGGAATGACATTCATGATGGGATAATTTGAATTGATATTAGGCATGGGATATGTCATCTGACCGTAGGGTTGCATTTGGTAATTAATGATCAAAACTTTAGAGTAGGACCAGGTTAATGTTTTTATGACTAGACGAGACCTTTTTAGGAACATAGAGATCATGGGATATATAACATCCTTATAAATTTCTAAGCCTAAAGCCTCATTGGGTCTATAAGGGGCTATGGTTCTACTAAACACTTTTTAGAACCAAGCGTTAAAGTCTTTGAGGATTTTATTAACCTCCCTTTTAATTATGGTGAACTATTGATACAAGACATAGGGACTACTAATTTTTTCAAATTGATCAATGAAAACATTATTAAAGTCATTCCAACTAGTAATGTAGTTCTTAGGTAGGTTGAGAAACCAATCATATGCAACATCCTTGAAAGTGAATGGGAACAATCTGGATGCTACATCTTCATGAACTACATTTAATAGCCTCAAAGCAACTTTGAATGACTTAATATGCTCTTCATTAGTGACAACATTATTAGGAATAAAAGAAGGTAACTATATTTTAGGATTTTAAGGAAGATCATGTAATATACCTGGCACATTGATTGAAGAACCACCTAGTCAAGCCATACCTTGAACTAGTGAAGTGTTTGAGAATTTGGGAATTCTAATCACCTAAGCCTCACCTTGGGTTTCTAGCTTGTGACTTTGAAACCTATTTAAAATGTGATGCATAAAACCAACATTTACAAAGTACAATGATTAAGTTTTCACGTTAAGCCAATTTTGCACAAATATATGTATAACATGACTATATTTAACTAAATTATCTCAAATATATGTCTAAGATGATGAATGAAATGGAGATTTACATCTCTAAGCTCGAATAAACTCAAATTTTCAAAGAACTAGTCAATATTTGTATAAAATTTCTATTACTAACCTTAAACATGAGGAATATATAAAGCATGAACTAACTTTTCATGAATGTCTATGGATCTTCAAAAAATATCAATCTTTAGCTAAAAGAAGCCCAAAGACTGGTCTAAAACCATAAAGATGAATGATCTTACATAATTATTATCAAAGGAACACAAGTATGCAAAGAATACATCAATCTTTGATCAAAACACACCAAAATTAGTAAAGATTTTGGAAATTCACAAAGATATAACTAAAGGCCCTCCTAACACCAGTGAAGCTCCTCTTATTGATGCCTAAATGTGTACCACAAGGGCCTAGAGTGTTTAGGAACACTTATCATTTTATAATTCAAAGAATTTAGTGCATGAGTTATGGGTTGAAATAATCCTATTATCTATAGGTGGAAATAGGTAGAACAAGTGATTGTTTCACAATATTTATAAATTTGGTGGTTGGGAACCACTATGGCCAAATAACATATCTATGTCAAATATGTAGTATACTATGCTAAATATGGTGAATTTTGATCAATAAATAATCTAAAAACTAATCTATGATAGATATTTGCAATGACAATTAAACTAAGGTGATCCAGTTAAAAAAAAGCAAAAGGAAGGGTAGGTTAGAAATAAATGTTGTTGATCTTCATTACAAAGATCATGATAAAGTTTGGATTTCATCTAAGCATGCAATTAAAAAATGTGTAGTATGAAATATATTAAGCCCAAATCCTATCACACATCAAAAAAACTCCTAATGAAGGTGGAAATAATGAAAATAAGAACCAAATTCAATTTAAAGATTTACCCTACAAGCAAACAACATTGGCTCAAAAGCAAGAAGAGTAAGGAAATGAAATGAACCTAATAAGTTTAAATCAACCTAGAATTGGCACAAGTTAACAACTCTAAAATCATATGTACTCACCAAAAATTCATAAGAACCATTCAAATCTTGAAATTAGAACAAGTGAGATAGAAGCCATCATAACAAAGATACAGATAAATACTAGATAATCTTTGCAAAATTCCTTGCTTGTATTATTTGCTCTAAGTTTACAAAGTAATTTTCCTCTAAGAACTCCCTCCCTTTTGATAATTTAAATTACTCATTTTATAAGATAGAAGGAAACATGTTAGTCAGTCTCATCTAATTACATTTGTACAAGTATGTAGGATAGGTGTCCTTTTTGTTATATTCTAAAACAAATGATCTTTTCTAATAAACTGACCTATAGACAATGTGCTTTTACAAATTATAAATGCTTATACAAAATAATATCCTAATTTAAAATATTATATAATGTTGGTTATAAAAGTAATATTCTTATTTCATTGATCTTTGGGACCTTTATGCTATTGAAGTTCCAAGTTACTGTTGTAGGGTACTTATTGTTCATTGATGTTGCCCAATACATACATGGTTCCATCTTCAAGATACTTGAGGATAAAGGAGGTGTCCCCAATCATTACTACAAATCTCTTTAAATTAGTTACTAATGAACTCTAGCTTGACCTATCCTTACACAAGTAACACTTTAACTCCCTTGGGTCAATTATTTACTCTCATGGCTTTGACATGGCATTTCCATGGCATCCCCATGTCATTCTATTCATCACTATTCAAAATATGACCACTACCTTTGAATTTGGATCCAAGAAACTATGTTAAATTTGATGTTTTCATGATCATCATTTGATGTGCACATGGACATCATTGATAGGCGTACGATTATCAATTTTAAACATGTAATCGAGGCTTTTTCTATGTTAAATTTGACATTCATATGACCATAATTTGACATTTGTGTGGACATCATTGATGGGTGCACGACCATCAATTTTAAACATGTCTTAACACTTGTCATTCTCTAGTTTAATTTTAACTTTTATAGTTTTACAAGGAAATGTATTTTCATCATGTGGCAGTCTCACAGGTGTTCAAAGTTTCATTAAAAAGTCTTGTTTTATCTCGATCTATTGGATTAACCTCATCTAGGTGATTGTGAGCCATTTAATCATGATCTACGAAGTGAACCACCATTGGTTAATCAATATCTTTAATAAAAATGGTGACACTTATCACCACCTTGTGAGTCTTAGAGGCATCATTGAAATTTTGACTGGTTATGCTCCGTTCGATCATATCTATCTGATCCACCATAGGTCATTGATCCTACATAGATGTAAACTGTTTAAGTTAGGACTAGTCATAAAGTTTATGGACCATGGTTTTGATTTCATGTTGATAAAAATGAATTAAAACCTTAGGCTAGGATAATTTAAACTAAGTTTTGAGACATAATAAAGGAGACCCCATGAATAAAAAAGGGACCAAGGCACAAAGGGTTATGGACAAAGGTTATAAACATAGAACAGAAGGAGCACACGAATAAAAAAGATGTATCATAAAGTTTTAGGCTAAGGTTTTTATTGTATTAATAAATAAGATAAACTTTAGGCTTATAAAAAAGGGACCATGGGAAATAAAATAGATGAAGCATATGATTTTTAGCCTAAGGTTTGGTTGTGTTGAGAAACATGATCATGCCTTAGGATAAAAATTGAACTAAGTCCATGGCATTAAATTTGTTCTCACTTAAATTTAAATAAAAATCTCCCACCAAATTTTAAATTTGAATTAAAAGGTCCAAGTAAAACATCAAGATAGGGTTTTAAAATATTAATCAATTATAGACCAAGGCTAGTTAAAGATCAATTAAACATTGAAACAAAAAAAGCCCTAAGCTTGTTCATTCCCAGATGGGCTTCATTAACCCTGCAACTTAAAACATGATTATTCAATGTTATCACCTTAGATAAGATTAAAGTAGAACCATAAAAGAATAAGTCAGACAGACCATGGTGTGGATGACCTTCAAATAAAAATAATGTGCAAACATGGTAGTGACACTCTGATCAAGTGAATTTTCAATTTCAAGGTACAAATTTGCACAATTTGACACATGGGTCCCCATTTTTCAAAAATGGGGGTGATAGTTTGTGTTAGTGGACCTATGACAAAGGTGCAAACCTATCCAATAAATGAGAACACTAACCTATGGCTAGGGGATAGTCTATAAATGAAATTAATTTATTTTATCAGAGAATAGGGACATCCTATGTAAAGTAACAAAAATTTGGTAAGGAAAAACATTTTTATTATAGAATGGCTATGAGGAATAGATAATATGAACCATGTATGTGAGAATAATTCAATTAGGTTAAGGTTTGATCAAATTATATAATTTTAAGTTTCTAATACCAAATAAAAGTGTTTAAATCCCCACCCCCAACCACCCATTTATTCTAGTAATTATAATAAAAGGATAGAAGGTGATACCTAAGGATAACTACAATGGGTGTTGCCTAAGTATGTACTATGTGTTGTTCCATGCAAACCTAAAATGAAACATGTAAAAATAAAAATTTAGTTATGATATAAAATAAAAAAATAACAACATTGAGCATATGTAAAATGAAATATAAGGGAATGGATACCCCTGTATACATATAATCCAAACTGTATTCTAGAGACTGAAGAATGGAATGATCATTTCCTATTGAATATGGTTGAGTTTATTATGCCCCAACCCTAATTTTAAATGGAAAAGTGCCTAAAATTTAAATTTTACATAACTTTAGCATCACATAATTTTAATAAGTTCAAGTAAATAAAATCCACTATGGGTTCCAATAAATCTGAGAAATACTTGAGTAATGATTGATAATATGTATAATTTATTTGAATCATATTATTCAAAAAAATTATGTTATCCAATCTAAGTAATTCTTGGGTATAATTTTTTTATGAAATAAATTTGAACTATATTAAGTAAAAAATGATAGGAGTTTCCATTCCATCTAGTAATGATATCTGTGAAAATATGAACATATGCAACACATATTCCTCCATTGTAATAACTTGTGTAATTTTAAACCTATAACCTTTATAATAATATGATAAATCTATTAAATATCTTATAATCCTATTAAATATGTGACATATGCCCCTAATATGAGTCAATTCTATCAAATTCTGAGTAAAACATGCAATAATCTCAAGTAATATGTGCCCCAAAATTCAATTTTATGAAATTATAAAGGCTTAATCTCTAAGACAAGACACTATTTATGCCTCATTTTAATGTGAGGAATGCATCCTCTAAATTTATTATCTCAAAATATAGTAGTTAAATGCATCATGCTATATATAACATGTATAAGTAACATAATCCATATAATAAAATGTGGAGATATGTCATCATTGTTAGAATAAAACAACTATGTATGAGACATTATCATAAGAATATGTTAATGTCTCTACATATACCACATGTGTCCTTAGTGTTCAATAACACTTATCATTTTAAAATTTAAGGAATTCAGAGCATGACTAGCAGGTTGTGGCAACTTGATGTTCCCTGTGGTGAAATAGCGACAAAACAATGTTTAACTGTCCCCACAAATTTATATTAATTGGTGGTTGGGAGCCATCATGGTCAAATTCTATATGAAATGCTAGTATATATGCTAATTATTAGTGAATTATGATAAAAAATTAAGATACAAACTAATCTAAATGGGTATTTATAATGAAATCTAAGTTACAGTGATTTGGTTAAAAAAAGAGCAAATGAGAAAAGTAGGGAAAAAAGAAAACAAGTGATTGATTATTTTAACCTTAAACATTATGAAAAAGCTTCAATTACAATTTATTATGCATTCAAACCAATATATAGTTCAAAATATCCTAAGCTCAGATTTCACTATACACCAAGCAAACTTTGAAGGATGATCTGAAAAATCACAAGAACCATGTTTACTTTAAAGAATTACTACTATAATCAAATATAATTTGCACATCTGAATACAGAGTAAAATGAAGTGAATAAAATCCAAGATCCTTCAACTAATTTAGCATATGCACAAATTAGAAACCCTATGATTAAATATGTAACCCAAAATTCAAAGAAACTATTCAAATTTAAGACACAAAACTAGCAATTGAGAGAAAAGCTATATTAACAATTGACACATCAAATATTGACAATATTTGAAGAATTAATTGATTGTATTAATTGCTCTAAGTATACAATATTTTTTCAAAATTATCTCCCTTTATAAGATGGTAATACATGCCCTTTATAGAAAGATAAGGTAGTACACTAATCAATTATAAGGTACAACTGTATAAAAGGTAAGGATAGTTATTCTTCTTCAGAAAGCTCTAGAATAAATTTGTTTCTCAAAATTAGACTGGGCTAGAGGCCATATGTTAACAAACTAGCATATGCCTTATAAAAGAATATTCCATATTTCAAATATTATAAAGTTTTTACAAAAAGTAAATTCAATAAACTTGGTGGGCGCATTGCTAAGGGACTCCCCTATTGCTCTTCAAAAATTTCCATGGCCATCTGATGTTGTTCTTTGACAAGCTCTAGATCCATAGTTGGCTTCAGGAGACAAACCTCCTCCTAGTTAGCTAAGTCATCTAGGTACCTATCATCTCTAGCCATAACTTCTTTGATGATCTAGGTTTCTCCAATCTTTTCCTTGGTTGTGAAGATCATGCCTAAAAACCTATGATTGTCATTACTTGATTTACCTTGGCTTTTGACCTTTACCTCCTACATTACCAAGGTAACTCTATACTTATACTCTATATCATCAATTATCCCTAGGGTTGTAGTCTTGTTAGGATTAGCTAGCATAGTGCCTAGGATTTGTTCAATTATAGTGACCAATTCCTTATCAGTAGCCAAGTGTCTATCCAAACTCTTTGTCCACATTATTAGACTCTAAATTTTGTCTACCACTATCCCCAATATAGCATTCAAGTGGGCCAGGCTGATGGTTTTAAATTTAGGGATTCTATCCTTGATCAATATGCTAATGAGATCCATTATACTAGTCTGTGCCTCCTTCCATTCTATTATTAATCCCTTAGCCAATTCACTTTGTTGTCTTAATTCATCTTACCTTAGCCTTATTGATTTCAAATAATCAAACATACCAAAGAATGATGTTTCAAACATTTTTATTATGGCATCAAGCATTGATAAAATTGCCTATGTCTCTAAGTTTTCATTTTCCTTTTCTAAATTTTGTGTCCTTTGTTTAATTCCTCTAATCCCAGCTTTGGATTGAGCTGAATGAGACTAAAGTAGGCTTTACACATCCTCCTCATGGGTAGGAACCTCACCAATTTGTTTCCCTCCAATTGGGGTTAAGCCTATAAAATGTTCAACCTTTTGGAAAGTGAACTCCTCAATTCCCACCATGGCTTTCCTTATAGTTATCCTTTCCAATCCAACTATCTCTAGATTGAATTGTAGTACAGTACTTGGCTCTATGTATTTTGGAGGCTCTAGGACCCCAAATATAGTGTTTCTAGATGCTCCTTAAGCATATACTTTCTTGTTTTATGGCCCTATAGTGGCCACTATCCTCCTTTCTTCTTCTTCTTCTTATTTCATCAAGGCCTTGATCCATGGCTTCATATCATCATGCACCTTAATGTTAATATCCTTTTTTAGTGCCCATGAGTGGGACAAAGACGGGATCTTCTAAAATTTTCCATAAATGAACCAATCAGGGATGACTAGTCCATGGATGTCATGCTCATCACTAAAAAGGTTGAATTTAGTCATAGGATGAGTGAGATTCAACCTTAGCTTCTTTATTCCAATAGGGACCAATTCTAACTCTACCTTTCTCTTCTCTTTGGGTGCCACTAAGACTATATCAAGCACAACTTCCTTTCCTTTATTTTCTTTCTCTATTTCCTCTACTTGAGCCTATGTTTCCTCATCTTGCTCTTCTTCCTATCCAAATCCATATGCCTCAATAAAAAATCTAGGGGCATCTTCAACTATCTCATCTTTCTCCAAAGAAATCATGTCTAAGTACATAACTAAAGATGCTAGCCTTTGGAGTAGGGTTGAAGATGAGGTTTCCTCTTTAGGTCTCTCTTTCAGCTTTTCCTTACCATGTCCCTATACAATTTGCCCTTGGGTTTGTGGCTTCTCCAACTAAGGTTGTTCTTGAGGTGGCCTAGAAGGTCCAAGCAACAAATGATATTGGAGAGGATGCATTTGTCATATATCGCCTACCGGTTTCTCATCACTTGGCATCTATCTAGCACTTTTCATGGCATTTTTCATAAATGCCTTTTAAGCACTAGTTGTTGGCATTTAAAAATTCCCCATTTGATTTACACTTTTAGATCAATATCCTATAAGTGGCCATGAACCATTGACTGTGATCTGGGACTTCATTCATTATTAGCTCTTTTGGGTCTTAATCCCCATGATTGTGCCACTTGACACCTCTATAGGTGTTTCAAGCTCTCACACCTTTGCTAGTCATACTTTGAATGCACGTTCACCATAAATTGATCTTGTGGGATCTTGGAGCTCCATTGAAAAGTTATTGACATCTTTGTACCATTAGACCATCCTTCCATAATGAAGCACGAACCATAGGATCTACAAAGATGCATGAGATTTAAGCTAGCACATAAGAAATAAATAACTTAGGATAATTTTTTTTTACCTAAGTCTATTTCATATTAATAAATATAAATAGATTTAGGTTAAAGCATTTTACACTAAGTTTTAAATCAAAGAACTTAGGCAGAGACTTAGGTTGAAATACCTTGGGCTAAGGTTCATTTTGTGTTTATTAAACATGAAATGAACTTTAGGCTAAAATGTTTATACCTAAGTCTCCTAGATTTATACAAAGGGGACCATGGCTAAATATTTTAAGCCAAAGTTTATGTTGTGTTTAATAAACATAATGTATACTTTGGGCTAAAATACTTATGTAAAGGCTTAGGACATGTCTAAAGGGGTCAAAATGATATAATGATCAAGTGCCACATAGAGTTTTATTGTATTAATAAACACACTAAAACCTTTAGTTTAAAAGCATTTGGTCTAAGTTTTATGTCACAAATACCCTTATGAGATAAGATTTAGTATAATTCCCTAGCCTAAGGTTCATAACATTCAAACAAATGTAACGGGGACCCTAAGGTGTAGACTTAGACTAAATTCATTTTTGAATATATTTATACCTATGAGACCATTTCAATATTTGTAGTTTAATGATTTCCAAATTTTGAGCATCTTCTGAGGGCTTTCATTAGTCTGCAAGTAAATTTATGAGCTTTCTAGCAATATTTTGGAGTGCATCTTAGTCCTGAGCAAAATAATTCATTATTTTAAATTTGATAGTCTCATGGTCATCAAATACATCCTCATAGATGTCAAATGACATTTGCATAAATTTTAAATTTAGGCTCATGAGGTTCTTAATTTTGATGGGATTAACTTTAATGATCACGTGGATGTAAAATACATCCTCACAAACATCAAATGACAGTCATGCAAATGTGAACTTTAAGCTCATCAAATTCCTATGTCTTAATATGAGAGTGCCACTTGGCACCTCCATGGAGCCTCTCAATATCTTGGACTTAATTCACTTTATTAGATCAAGGATCATGATGAAGTGAGATTTGTTTGATTGAAATTTGAGATTTTACTTGTGATTGGTCCCTTTTGACATGCCAGACCCTTTGTTTTTGATATTTGAATGCAGTAATTTTGTGTGGTAACTCTGTGGAGTTCATGGAGCTTTTGAATTTTTAATAATGTCTTCTCTGCATCTGATCTTTGATCCATGATGAATCAATAACCATTTAACATGATCTAATATCTCAAACATAATTGGTTAGAGAACTAAGTGCTCAATTTTATTGGTATTTATTCACATCATTTGATTGAAAGGCTGTGAGGAAATGTGGATCATTGGATCTTGTGAGTTGCATGTTTATTAAGTTAAGACCTAGGTCTTCCTTTCTCTATTGGATCATACCCCATGATGAATCTCGGGTCATTGGATCTATAAAGAAGTAAGGACATTAAGTTAGGATGAGTGGTAAAATAAAGACTTAAGCTAAAGTGTTAAGGCTAAGGTCTCATTTGTATTAATAAATACATCAGGGCCTTAAGATTAAAACTTTAGGATAAAAGGCTATCAAAGGGACCATGTTAGAAAATAAAAAGGACCCTTCAAAAACTAAATATTAGATTTAACTATAAAAAACAAGGAGCTAATAGGGAAGATAATAAAAGGGACCAAACATATTTTAGGCTAAAGTTTCAGTTTTGTTAAAAAACATGACTAAGCTTTAAACATGAAACTTGTGCTCAAGTCCAAAATAATTTTAAAATGCTCCCACCAATTAATTTTTGCTAAATTAAAATTTGAATTGAGGGTTTATGCTAGGGTTTAAAACATGAATCCATGAGTAAGGATGTAATGAAACCTGTAACTTAACAACATGAAGACTAATCATTAATGATGTTAGGCAAGTTTAAAGAAAACATAACTCATTAAACTAATCTTATCAAAAGTCGATGATCTTCAAATTCTAATAATCTTCAGAATAGGCCATGCTTTCATGGCTAGGCTTCAAAATATCTCAAGGGTCCCAATTTTTGAAAATGGAGGTATGTTGACCTCAAAAAATGGTGACTTCTAGGGGAAACATAGCAATATTTTAGAACTTAGAGACTTTGGTCTAGACAAATAACTAAGTCATCCATTCCATTTGATCCATGCCATTATCTAGATTAGTTTATGGTTGAAACAAACCTTGAACTTGTAGAATTGGGATCAAACATTAAGATATAGCAATGTTGTGTGTGTGCTTTGATTCCACTTAATTTTTGCCATGGGATTTAGGAAACAACTTCTAGGGTTCATATCTTTAATCATTAACATTGAGTAAGATATCTCTTAGGTATTCATTAAGGTCCATGCTTTTGGTTTAGGTGAGGCTTGGGCATTGCTTTGGTTTTAGTCAGGCATTCATAGCCCCAATAGAGATACCTTTGGATCATCTTAAGGTTTTGGTCCACTGCCAGCTAGGTGTCCATATCCTTGATGGAGATTACCAGAACCACCTATGCTTGAAAGTTTTTTTGATTTTTCATTACATCCTTATTTTTTTGTATTTTTAAAACTTTTATTCTTTCAAAAAGGTTGGGAAATAAGGTATCCAGGTTTAGGGTTTTGGTCAAGTGTTTGATCTTTAGAGAATCACCTATGGTTGTAATCATTATCCTAGGCAAAAATGTTTGTTAAGTTAAAGCATGAATGTGCTTCAATAATTTAAGCTTTCATCCTAAAAGTGAAAATCTTCTTAAAACCAAATTTAGGTCAAGACAATATTCAAGTTCTCAAAAAATAGTTAACCTATTCATCAATCTTTGCTAGTTTTTCTAAATCACAACATTAGACTCATATTTAAGATCCATAGTTATCACACATATTAGGTTCATACCCACATTCCTAAAATTTAGGGTTTCAAGCAAACTAAAAATTTGAGCTCAGGGTTGTCCAAAAAGACTTATTAGAATCAAGGACCAAGGCAATAAAAGTAAACACACAATAAAAAGTAGGAAAGTGAGAAAGAAAATAAACATGTACATGCTTATATACAAATAAGGGATAGGAAAGAAAACATTGAAAGAAACTAACTAGCCTACTTACACTAAATATAATCATCTTAAAGTTTACTCCATAAATACCTCTTGATGAGAAGCAAAGTAGTGATTGAGGTACTGCCCATTAGTGTGCAATGTGAACTCTATTCCTTGTAGATATTTGAGCATGATGGTATTGTTCCATAATGTTTTTACAATCTAATATGGGCTAATCCATAAAGGTGTGAATTTTCCATGCTTTCCCTTGAGCTTAAATGCTTTGTCCCAAAGGAAAACTTAATCCCCTTGTCTGAACACCTTGATATTTGATCTTTTATCAATCCATCTTTTCACTATGGTTTGATGCCTATTAAAATAAAAAAAATCTTTCTCCCTTACATCTTCCATCTAAGTGATGTCTAGAAATGTTGAGTTTGAAAGCTCCTAGCCCTCTTCCATGTACTCTTGCATGAATTTTGTATGTGGGAAACTTGAGAGTGATAGGAAATATTGGTTCTTGGCCACACACCAATAAAAATGGTGATGCCTTCAAGGCTTGTTTAATATTAATCCTATCTACCCATAATGAATACTTGATCAGAGTGTGTAAAGTCTTGGGATTGTCTACCATAGAATTGTTGATTGATTTCATCAAGTTCTTATTGGTAGAATCAGAGACTCCATTCCCTTAGGGATAATGGTTGGACCAAAAATTTAGACAAATGCCATTATCATAAGCACATTTAGTCATCTCTATGGATGTAAATGCAGACCCATTATCACACACTAGAGAGATTGGAGTTTTAAATCTAGTACAGATGTCCTCTTCCAATAAATTGATCACTTCTTCCATCTTGCATTGTTTGGTGGCTACAGCTTTAGCCCACCTTATAAAGTAATTTGTGGTAGTCAGGATGAAGTTGTGACCTTTAGTTGAATTGGGGTTGATCACTCCCACAAAGTCTAACCCCCATAATGCAAATGGTTTGTCAACCATGACTGGTTATAGAGGCATTACTGCCTTAGGATCCTTGGTGCTAAAAATCTAGTAAGAGTGGTATACACTCACATGCTTGTGAGCATCCTTGAAGAGAGTTGGCCAATAGTATCCAACTCTAAGAATATTGTGTGTAGTAGTATTCCATAATGGGTGTCCGTTTCCAAACTTCTCACAAAAGGTAATCATGATTTGAGTAACTTCCTCTCTTGAAACACACCTTAGGTAGACTCCCTCAAACTTTTTCCTATATAAGACTCCATTCTTTATTAGATAATTGGCTACATTGAGCCTTAGAGCCCTCTTTTTGTCCCTTATCAGTCCTATATGATAGGTACCATTAATTAGTAAATAAATGATGTAATCATACCACTCACTAGCTTAAAATTTCTATTCATCAACTTACATAATACTTAACCTAGGGCTGGTATTATCAATCATTTGGATCAAACCTTGACACCTTACCGATATTGATGTTTTCATTTCTATATCATACTCCTAGAAAACTAACATCCACTTACCTCTACATTCTCCAAGCTCATTCTGGATTAACATAAGCTTTGTGATAGTGTTAGGTAAAATAGCATGCACCTTATTTCTAAGGATATAGTGCCTAAATTTCTTTAGTTCTTTAACTAATGCATATGCCTACTTATCAATTAATGAATATTTTAACTCATCATTCTTAAAGTTAGTAATCATAAAAGTAATTAGGTGATCACACCCATCAATATTTTGAGTTAAAATTGTAGCCATAATATGGTCAGATGCAAAAGAGTAGAGGCAGAAGTCCCTTGAAAAGTTAGGGCTTATCAGGACTAGAGCTTGGCTAACGGATTATTTGATATCATTGATTGCCTTCCTGGACTCTTCATTCCAAGTGACCTTGGCATCCTTCTTTAGCATGTCATTTAGTGGCATGACAATCTTTGAAAAGCTAGAAATGAAATTTCTTACAAAGTTTATCTTACCAAAAAATGACTTTAGGTCTTTTCTACTATTTTGAGGCTCTATCCTAGATATAACTTCCACTCTTTCAGGATCTATAGAGATCCCATCTTTAGTTATGACATGACCCAGTAATTTTCCTTTAGTAACACAAAATATACATTTTTGGGGGTTTAAGGAGATTCCATACCTTCTACATCTATCAAAAACTTGATGTAAGTGTATAAAGTGATCTTCCCCATTTAAAAAAAAAAATGTTAGATCATCCATATATATAATAATACACTTACCAAATAGGCCCTAGAAGGCATGGTCCATGGCCCTTTAAAAATTAGCTCCTACATTTATTATCCCAAAGGGTATTCTCTTGTCAGAAAAGGTTCCCTACTGTAGTTGTCAAAGTTGTTTTCATCCTATCTTCCTTGTCAACCAACACTTGGTTATACCTTGAAAACCCCTCAAGAAAAGACATCATAGCTGAACCTGAAACAACTTATATAACCTATTCAAGAGAAGGAAGAGGATAGTTATCCTTCTTAGATGCTTTGTTTAAGTTCTTAAAGTCAATACAGAGTCTGATCTCACTATTATTCTTTTTGACTGCCACCAAATTAGCTACCTAGGTAGAATGCCTGATGGGGAGGACAATCCTAGCATTTAGTATTCTCTTGACCTCTTTAAAGATAATTGGTTCTAGGATAGGGTTCGCTATTTTTTGGTTTTGTCTAAAGGGATTATAACTTTATTTAAGGGGTACAATATGGGTTATGACCCCTAGATCAAATATCTTTAAGTCACCATAAGACTAAGCTATGACATCCTTATATCTGGTTAGTAACTCTTTGGCCTTCTTATTCTCAATGTTTGTGTAGGATTTTCTAATGTTTACCAGCTAGGGTTGATTCTAGAGACTAAGATAAAAAACATTATAGTCTTTCCCATTAACTTTGGGAATCTTAGAAACCTTAGCTAGCTTGTCTTATTCAAATAGTCTCTCTAAAGTAGTCATCCCTTTAGGGATTTTGTTATCATTCAACTGAATGACTTTACCATCAAATTTGTCCTCTTTAGATACATTTTCATCAATTTCATAAATAATATGAGCATCAAATACTCCAAAATTGGTCATGAAATCCAATATCTATTAGTCATCACTAAAGACTTGAAAATGATTAAGATTATTAGGTACTGAAGGACAAGGGATCAACTCAATGCTGAAATTGGGAGATTCTTAGTTGGGCATGAGGTTGGTTTTAGTAAATGCCAACTCATCAACAACCTAGTTTTATTCTCTTGGGATGGAGATAATGCTAAAAGCATCAAAGGACTCAATCAGATCCTAGACTTTGAACTTATACCTCTTAAGGTATAAAATTTTGCATTGATATTTTCTTCTAACCTAGTTGACTACTAGTTTTGAATCCTTATAAACTAGTAGTTCTTTGACATTATTTTTTATAAAAAAATTTAAACCTAGGATAAAGGTCTCATATTTAGTAATATTTTTAGTGAAAGGGAATTGGATTCTATAAGAAGCATGGTATTTATTACCAATAGGGTCAGTAAGGATAATACCAACCCCAAATCTAGCCTTACATCTAACACCATCAAAGTGTAATTTCCATATCCCAAGAATAACATGAGTACTTTTGGCATCATATACCTTTGTAGACTCTAGAGTAAAAACTCCTAAGTTTGAGTCAATTATGTTAACCATTTCAATCATAACATTGTACTCAATGATAATGTGTTTCATCCTTGGCTCTCTCTCAACCCTGATCTAATTAGGAACTCCCTTCCAAGGTAGCCACAAATGTGAGCAATCTATGGACATGTAGCCATTTAGAGCCTTGGTTTATTCCCTACTTAACAAGATTCCATAAACATCAAGAATATCAACAACTTGAATATCAATAAACTACTGCACTCTAGGCTCATAAGATAACTACATATGAACATTTAAAATTTCTCCAATTACCTTGACTCTAGATTTATCTAAGTTACCACTCTATCAAACTTAATAGGAGTCAAGCCAAGTTTCTTGTTAATACTTGATGGCATGATGTTGGTAGATGATCTAGGAATATAATAAGCAATTTTTCAAAGCCTTACCAAACATCTTGATGGTGAGTAGGAAAGGAAGAGACTCTAACTTAGCTTTGTGTACAATCACATTAACATGGTCAGCCTTGGGTGGCTTGCTAGACTTCTTTGACAATGATTCTAGTAGGAGGTCCTTTTGTTCTATAATCTATGTTAGTTCATTCAAAGTGATGTTAGCCTTTATCTTCTTCATATCCTCAATAATTTTATCTCTAGTTTTATTAGAAGAACTAGGGATATCAATGTTTGGCTTAGAGGTACTCCCTTTAGGTGGCTCTAGATTATTGCTTAAAGAAGTGTCTGGAGGAGTTTTAAAGTTATTTGGAGGCATTAAGGTAGTCAAGGGTTACCTATGCTCTCTATTCCTCAAGGATACATCTTATCCAAGAATTTTTGGAAGGCTTGGATCTCCTCAGGGATCTCATCAGGTTCATTCTCCTCTTGAAAAGGGAAATCAAGGGTCTCCACCATAAAGACTTGATTCAATGATTTAGATCTAGAAGTACATGCACGACTATCCTTGTTAGGGACCAATTAAAATGTGTCTAAATACTCTTAAAAAGATTAAAAATCTTTGTAAAAATCTATAAAATAAATCTCATCATGCTTGGTTGTACAATGTACTCTATAATAATCAAGCAAAGCAATGTCAGTAAGATTAATGTCCATAGTCTTATTGATAGAAGATGGTTCATTAATATTATTATTGTAGAAACTATCATTCTAAAATCTATTGTTTGGAATAATAAACCTTTTAAATGAGAATTTCCTACCATATTTGTCTCCAGTATCTCCTACTTATTTTTGCAACTGAAGGAAATATGTGCTTAATTTTTGGACCATTTTCAAGATAGAATCATTTTCATTCTTGGGAATTTCAAAATTGTGCACCAAGTTATTATTAGTAGATGTTATTAAAGATCTTTGATCATTTGAATTAAATCCATTATTAGGATGATTCAATAATCCTAAGTTTTGATTGGGAGAAGCATGACTCAAGGGAAATTGATTTAGATTTAGAAGTTGGTTCAAGGCTAGAATATTCTAGTTATTATTGGGGAATATGTTTATAATGGGCATATATGGGTTGATGTTTGGAACATAATAGGCCATTTTTCCATGGGGTTGAATTTGATCATTGATGATCACTAACTCATATTAGGTCCTATCTAATGAAGTTATAGCTAGAATAGATCTCTTCAAAAATATAGAGGTCATAGGATCCAATGCATCCTTATAGATTTCTAGAGCAAAAACATCATCATGTTTATAAGGTTCTATGGTCTTGTTATAAATTTTACAAAATATAGCATTAAAGGACCTTATGGGCTCAATTTCATCCCTCTTGATGGTGGTGAACTAATGGTAGATGACACATAGATTGACAATTTTACCAAACTGGTCTAGGAAAACATTTGTGAAACTATCCCAGCTAGTGATGTAATTATCAAGAAAATTCAAAAAACTTTCAAAATTAAGAATATTTAAAGGTAAAGGGAAATAACCTGCAAGCTACATCTTCATGCAAAACATTTAGTAACCTTAAGGTAGCTTTAAAATATTTAATGTGTTCTTTAGTAGTCACTATACCAGTTGGATTAAATGTAGGCAGATACCTTTTAGGGTTACATGGGAGATCATATACCACACCTAGTAAATTGATTGAATATTCTCCCAACCAAACCATACCTAGATGAATGTTAAAGGCACATGCACCTTAAAGAGGTGAAGTTGGTAGAGTTTTAGATATCTTGTATCTACCGTTATCATGCCTAGCTCTTCTATGAACCTCAAGTTTAAACAAAGGTTCCCTTATCTTTGAGTGTGATCTAGTTGAAATCCTTGGTAATTCTAGCTTTAAGATTAAATATGTTTGAAATATGATGTATTAGGCTAATATTTATAAATAACAAGGATTAAACCTACACATTAAGCTCATTTGCAAAGATTGTATAAAGAACATTAAAGGATGTTGATCTTTGCCTAGGATAGCTCAAAGATGTGTCCAATTATGCAAATATGATCTATCTTTATAAGTATAAGCTAAAATAGGCTGAGATCTATGAAATATATGATAACCTTTGGTCAAAACAAGTTGTCCTAACCTCAAATACTATAGATTTTCAAAGTTTAAGCTAAATTTACCAAAACCAAGCATCAATACCCAAATAAATTTGATCTCTATCTAAAGAAGCATAAAAATAGGTCAAAGACCATAAATATCAATGATATTTACACTTATAATAAAAATATTACTCAAAACCACAAAGATAAAATCAATCTTAGATCAAAGCAGACTAAAATAAGCAAAGATCCAACCAATTTGTAGAGATTGGCCCTCCTTCTAGCACCAGTGAGACTTAATGACACCTCTATATGTACCATAGATGTCCTTGGTGTTCAAGAACATTTCTCATTTTATAATTCAAGGAATTTAGAGCATGAGTAGTAGGTTATGGCAACTTGATGTTACCTATGGTAAAATAATGATAAAGCAATGTTTAACTATACCCACCAATTTATATTAATTGATGGTTGGGAGCCATCATGGTCCAATTATTTATGAAATGCTAGTATCTATGGTAATTCTTAGTGAATTATGATCAAAACTTAAGCTACAAATTAATCTAGATGGATATTTATAATGAAATCTAAGCTACAGTGATCTAGTTAAAAAAAGAGAAAATGAGAAAATTAGGGTAGAAAGAAAATAAGTGATTATTTATCTTAGCCTCAAACATTATGACACATCTTAAATTACAACCGAGTATGCATTCAAACCAATATATAGTGCACAATAGCCTAAGCTCAAATTTCACTATACACCAAACACACTTTGAAGGATGATGAAAAGAATTACAAGTAAGAACTAGGTTTACTTTAAAGATTTACTACTATAATCAAATAACATTTGCACATCTAAATTCTAAAAAAAATTAAGTGAAGCAAATCCAATATCCTTCAACTAATCTAGCATATGCATAAATTAGAAACCCTGTGATTAAAGATGTAACCTAGAATTCAAAAAAACTATTCAAATTTAAGACATAAAACTAACAATTGAGAGAAAAGCTATATTAACAATTGACACATCAAATATGGATAATATTTGTATAATTCCTTGATTGTATTAATTTATCTAAGTATACAAATTTTTCTGAAAATTCTCTCCCTTTACAATATGGTAATACATGCTTTTTATTGAAAGATAAGGTGTACATCAATCAGTTATAAGATACAACTATACAAAAGATAAGGATAGTTGTCCTTCTTTAGAAAGCTCTAGAATACATTTGTTTCTCAAATTTGGACTGACCTAGAGGGAATATGCTAACAAACTAGCATATGCCTTAAAAAAGAATATTCCGTATTTTAAATATTATAATGTTTTTACAAAAATTAATGTCAATCAACTTGGTGGGCCCATTACTGAGGGACTCCCCTATTGATCTTGCAGAAGTTCCATGGCCATCTAATGTTATTCTTTGACAAGTTCTAGATCCATAAATGGATTTAGGGGACAAACCTCCTCCTAATTAGCTAAGTCATCTAGGTTCCTATCCTCTCTGGCCATAGCTTTTTTGATGCTCTGGGATTCTAAAATCTTTTCCTCAGCTATGAAGATCATGCCTAAAATATTGCCATTATCACTACCTAATTTGTCCTAGCTTTTTCCCTTTAACTCCTGCATTACCAAGGTAACTCTATGCTTATACTCTGCATCATCAATTATCCCTAGGGTTATAATCTTGGTAGGATTAACTAGCATATTGCCTAGGAGTTATTTAATTCTAGTGACCAATTCCTTATCATCAGCCAGGAATCTATCCAAACTCTTTGTCCACATACTTAAACTCTAGATTTTGTCTACCACTATCCCAAATATAGAATTTAGGTGGGCCAAGCTAATGGTTTTGAATTTATGGATTCTATCCTTGATCAAAATGCTAATGAGATCCCTTATAATAGTCTCTACCTCCTACCACTCTATTATTAATCCTTTAGCCACTTCACTTTATTGGCTTAATGCATCTTGCCTTAGACTTATTAATTTTAAAGAATCAACAATATCAAAGAGTGATGCTTCAAACATGTTTATTATGGCATCATGCACTAATAAAATGACCTATGTCTATAATTTTTCCTTTTCCTTTTCTAAATTTTGGATCCTTTATTTCATTCCTCTAAAACCAGCACCAGTTTGAGCTAAATGAGACTCAAGTAGGCTATCCACATCCTCCTCATAGATAAGAACCTCACCAATTTGTTTCCCTCTAACTGGGGATAATACCTTAAAGGGTTTAACCTTCTAGAAAGTAAACTCCTTAGTTCCCACCATGGATTTCCTTGTAGTTATCCTTTCTAATCTAGCTATCTCTAGATTGAATTATACTGTAGTAATTGGCTCTATGTATTTTGGAGGGTCTAGGACCTTAAATCTAGTGTTGTTGGATGCTCCTAGAGCATCTAATTTATTTCTTTATGGCATTTTAGTCACCACTATCCTCCTTTATTCTTCTTCTTTCATCAAGGCCTTGATCCATGGCTTGATATCATTGTGCAACTCAATGTTAATAGCCTTTGTTAACACCCATAAGTGGGACAAAGAGGGGATATTATAAAATTTCCCGTAAATGAACCAATCAAGGATGACTACTCCATGGATAGGGTGATCATCACTAAAAAGTTTGACTTCACTCATAAGATGAGTGAGAATCAACCTTGGCTTATTTGGTCCAATATGGACCAATTCCAACTCTTCTTTTCTCTTCTCTTTGGGTGCCACTGGGACTATATCAAGTGCAAATTCATTTCCTTTATTTTATTGCTTTGCTTCCTTTGCTTGAGCCTATGTTTCCTTAGCCTAATATTCTTCCTCTTTAGAGCCATATGCCTCAGTAAGAAATCTGAGGGCATATTCAACTATCTCATATGGCTCTAAAGCAATCATGTCTAAGTGCTCACCATGAGATGTTAGCCTTCAAAGTAGGGCTGAGGATGAGGGTCCCTCTTCAGGTCTCTCTTCTAGCTTTTCCTTGCAATGTCCCTATATAATTTTCCCTTTGGGTTGTGGTTGATCCAATTGAGGTTGTTATTGAGGTGGCCATGAAGGTCCATGCAATAAATGATACTGGAAAAGATGCATTTACCATATATCCCCTATTGGTTTCTCATCACTTATTCATTTATCCTCAAGTTTAATGTCATATCCCTTAAGTCTAATCAACACTTCCTCAAAGTTGATTTCCCTAATATAGATGGTGTCATAGACACCAAGTTGATGCACATACATAGGTTTGGGAAAATGTTTGTTCTTCAGATGTGGGCCCACTACATTCTTGGGATCTCACTGCTTGAGATCATCTAATTAGAACCCAAAGGAGTCCTTATGTATGGACATGATGTCCACCTACTTCCAATCCTATATCACTATCCTTCCAATTATTAGAGGAAAGGGATAGAGGAGGCCCTTCCTCTTCTCTTTGCAAATTCCATCAACACCATTGATGATTTAAGAGGCAATTTCCTATTCTACAAATTTTCTAGGTACATAGGTAATCTATATGGTTGAGTCAAAATTCCCTCAATTTAGATCATTATACAATTTGGGTAAAACCAGATATCTCCCTTCAGATCTACATATTTCTTGATCAATGGGTGAACCCTAGGCATGGGAATCCCTATAATAGCCTCTACCAGGATAAGATATACATAGTCATAGATGAATTACATGTATTTCTTATACTTAAAGATGTGCAACTTTGAGTAGTGGTGGGAAATTATGGTTCTGCCCTCTAGAGACTAGTTATTGATGTTTGAGATCTTGGTGGACATAATCAAGGCATCTAGTAGATAAGACATCATGAATAACTACTTGCTTTTCTTCCTCTTGACGGAAATAATTTTTTTCCCTAGGAAGACATTGCTCATATCCCCTACTAGAGGAATAAGTTCTTTCTCTACCATGAAATACACAAAGGAGACCTAGCTCTTGTTGACATAGGTAGTTGAGGGTTCTCTTGATACTCTATTTAGTAGGGTCATGATAACCCTAATCCCTTCCTTAAACTAGAAAATTAGGATCCTTCACTCAAAGTCCCTGAATACATGGTTCCCTTGGAGTAACCATGGTTTAAGGATGGTATCTAGGTCATTATGGTTGGTCCATTCCTTTATTATGGGAAGGTTTACATGGGGTTTTGGGGGCTTATAATATGTTTCAAAGGCCAATGGGGAAATATAATCAACTCTCTTAGAGATTCCTTAATTAATGATAAAATTATTATCAATTCTATAATCAATAAAAATTAGAGCAAGCACATCGATATAGTGAAGTACCTTTGGTTTGGCAGTAGCATGATAGAGGCCAACCATTTGAAATATGACTAGGTCATAGTACCTCCTGTTAACCATAGTAATCCTCTACTCCTCTTTGGTGATGGGCTTCATCTCCTCTATGGTATAAAATATCTTAGACCAATTCTTATTACCATTGTTTAATAATGCAGTCTCTAATTCAATATCCTTGAAGAATAGTCCTTCATTGTTCATGGAGAGATAGAGATTTGTTTCCTTTTTCAATTATTGTCTTCAAGTTTCCATGACTTATACTTCTATAAATTATTTACTAGTGGATTACAATTGGTCTCTATGCTAATTCTTCTACTCTCGAATCATAATTAATCTCTTCTCAAATTTAATTATGATTAATTGAGTTCACTTAGGGTCTCTTTTATGTAGGGTTTAGGGTTTTGAAGCTTTAATGGTGAGGGTGTATCTATAATTCATATCACACATGCCTTGGATTTGATTTGGATTATGCCTTTATAATTTTGCATTTTTAGCACATAAGATCTTAGTTTTTATCATTTTGTACTTTCATGACACTTATTTGGCATCTATCTAGAACTTTTCATGGCATTTTTCATAAATGCCTTTTGAGCACTAGTCATTGGAATTTTAAAATGCCCCATTTTATTTGCACTATCATATAAAAATCCTATGAGTGGTCATGAACCATTGATTATGATCTGGGACCTTATTCATTATTAGCTCTTTTGGGTCGGGTCTTGAGCCCTATGGTTGTGCCACTTAGCACCTTTATCAGTCACAATTTAAACATGCGTTCATGATTCAACAAGCCCATAGGCTCTCAGAGCTCTATTTAAAATTCATCAACATCTTCATATGATTGGATCATCCTTTCATGACAAAGCATGAGCCATAGGATCTATAAATATGCATGAGATTTAAGTTAACACATATGCATAAAATAACTTAGGCTAAAATGTTTTTACCTAAGTCTATTTAATATTAATAAACACAAATAGACTTAGGTTAAATCATTTTATGCTAAGTTTTAAATCAAATAACTTAGGTGAGGACTTAGGTTTAAATACCTTAGGCTAAGGTTCATTTTGTGTTTATTAAACAAAATATAAATTTTAGGCTAGAATGTTTATACCTAACTCTCTTGGATTTATACAAAGGGGACCATGGCTAAATATTTTAGGCCAAAGTTTATGTTGTGTTTAATAAATACAACATATACTTTGGGATAAAATACTTCTGTTAAGGCTTAGGACATGTCCAAAGGGGTCAAAATGATAAAATGATCAAGTTCCAAATAGAGTTTTATTGTATTAATAAACACACTAAAACCTTTGGTTTAAAAGCATTTGGTCTAAGTTTAATGTCACAAAGACATTTTTGAGATAAGATTTAGTATAAGTCCCTAGCCTAAGGTTCACAACATTCAAACAAATGCAATGGGGACCCTAAGGTGTAGACTTAGACTAAATTCATTTCTACATATATTTAGACCTATGAGACCATTTCAATATTTGTAGTTTAATTATTTCTAGTGTTTGAGCATCTTCTAAGGGCTTTCATTAGTCTGTAAGGAAATTTATGAGCTTTCTAGAAACATTTTGGAGTGCATCTTAGTCTTGAGAAAAATAATTCATTAGATTAAAGTTTATGGTCTCACAATCATCAAATACATCCTCATGGAAGTTAAATGATGTTTGTATGAATGCCAAATTTAGGCTTGTGAATTTCTTAGTTTTGATGGGATTAAATTTGATCATCACATAGACATCAAATACATCCTCGTGGGCATCAAATGATGGCAATGCAAACATCAATTTTAAGCTCATCAAATTCTTATGTCCCAATACAAGAGTGCCACTTGGAACCTCTGTAGATCTTCCCAAGATTTTGGACTTAATTCATTCTGTTGAATCAAGGATCATGATGAAGTGAGATCCATTTAATCAAGATATAAGAGTTTAGTCATGATTGGTCCATTTTGACATGAGAGACCCTTTAATTTTGATATTTGAATGTGGTAACTCTATGTATCTCGTAAAGCTTTTGAATTTTCAATTATGTCTTCACTTCATTTGATCTTTGGTATGTGATGAAGCAAGAATCATTAATCATGATCTGAGAACTAGAATTTGATTGGTCAAAGAACTAATTACTTAATTTTATCAAGATTTATTCACATCATTTAATCGAAAGGCCATGAGGAAACATGGATCATTGGATCTTTTGAGTTACATGTTTATTAAGTGAAGAACCAAGTCTTCCTTGCTGCATTGGATCATGCCCTAAAATAAAGCATGGGTCATTAGATCTGAAAAGAAGCAAGGACATTATGTTAGGACCCAAGGTAATGTAAAGACTAAGGATAAAGTGTTAAGGCTAAGGTCTCATTCATATTAATAAATATGTTGGGGCCTTAGGATTAAAACTTTATGCTAAAAGGCTAACAAAGGGACCATGTTAGAAAATAAAAGGGACCCTATAAAAATTGAATATTAGACTCTATTAAAAATAATAAGGAACTAACAGGGAAGATAATTAAGGGGACCAAACATATTTTAGACTAAATTTTCAGTTATTTTAAAAAACATGACTAAGTTTTAAACATGAAACTTGTGCTCAATTCCAAAATAAGTTTGAAATGCTACCACTAATTAATTCCCACTAGATTCAAATTTAAACTGAGGGTTTGTGCTACGGTTTTAGAACATGAATCCATGAGTAAGGATGCAATGAAACCTATAACTTAACAGCATGAAGACTAATCATTAGAGATGTTACGTATGTTTAAATCAAATAATAAATCATTAAACTAATCTTACCAAAATTGGATGATCTTCAAATTCTAATAATGTTCAGAATAGGCCATGCTTTCATGGCTAGGCTTTAAAATATATCAAGGGTCCCAATTTTTGAGAATGGGGGGTATGTTGACCTCAAAAGAATACAAGTTTCATGTCAAGATAGATATATTGATAAAAAACACAATGAATAATAAACATATAAATGAATATCCATAAACTAAATAATAATTATTTTACCCTATTTTGGATTGATGTTAACAATTAACAAGATTAAGCATAAATATAATGTAAATAATTGAAGATAGTTTTATATTTACACTTATTAAATATAGAAAGTATAATATAAGGATAAGATACGTATCAAGTAATTTATTTTTGAAGGATCAAGACTACGTGCAAGTGGTAGGGTAGGTATAAATATATATTGAGTCATTTAGATTAGGGGTTAGAACTCTAGGTTTATTTAGATGCTATCATCAATATTAGTCATTACCTTCACTCACTATGTTCTGAGTTTGACAGTTTTGTCTATGTAAATATTTCACTTTTGTTCTTACATAAGATGATACAAATGCTTCTATTATGTGTGTGTGTGTGTTTGATTTTAAAGTTTGATTATGCATTCAACACTCTAAAATCTATCTCCTTCACTTGAAACCCTAGATCCACTTGTAATGATATAATTATGCCTATAAAATAGGAAGAAAGGTGTGTTGAGCTGACCCCAAACACTCCTTGTTGAATTATTGAGCATTGCCTACATATCCAATACTCCGAAGAGGGAATTCCAATGGAATATAGTTCACCCATAGATGATTATGTGCAATAATATTCCTTGAATGCATGAAAATTATAATTTAGCTCTCAATCTTAATAAATAAAAAATTTGGCTTGGGCTCGAGATGATTCATACTTGTCTAAGACCCAATCCTTATGATTGATTAGTAAGTTGGGAATAATAGAGTAGTGATTTTGAATATGTAAGTTTTTGAATATGCTTCATATATGATTTATAGATAGATAATAGGATTACACCTATTTTGTATTTATCTAATAATCTTTGGGTAATTTATTATTCCATCAACACCTTAAATAGATGGGTCAACCATATGCATGATTTAAATTTAAAATGTGACTATTTATTGGCACATGATGAAATTGTCAAACACATATGTTACCATCAAATGGTATATTTTAAGTTTGATGTTCACTAATTATATGATTTGGATATGTCTAAGTAGGATAAATAACTATTTTAATATATATTATGGGAATTATTTTAGGTGATTGATATAAACTTGGGAGGGTTAGGCCCATATAAAGCATGTCGATGTGAGATAATGATAAATGAGTGTCATGTATGTATGCACAAGTCATGTAGGGTGAAGGTAAGTCAAAAATGACACTTCCAAGTATCAATTACAAAATCTTAGTTTCTATAATAACCATGTGGAAAAGTACATGATATTTAGCATGGAACCATAAATAAGGATGCAAGTGCATGATATGGATCACAACACTAACAAGGTAAAAAACATTAACAATATCAATATAAAATCCTATATGTATTCACACATAAAAAACAAAGCTAAAGCATCACACATGATGTCATGGCCATGACACACACAATAATACACACATAATATCACTCAATGTCATATAAGGCTCAAGGCCACAAATAATGGACAATCTAATGTCACATAGACAAGGGAAAATATAGCATCACATAATAAATAGGTAATCTAATATCACACACTAAATGGAAAATTTAATGTCACACACTAAATGGACAATATAATGTCACATAATGTGTGTTAAACATAATGGATAATATAATGTCACATGATAAATAGAGTCAATAGAGAACAAGTAATAGCATTAATATTGATTAAAATAAGTAAGAGTAATATGCACAATAAATATATGCCATCATCTCATATAATAAAATATAATATCCAACGAAATATAAATCTAATTATTAATAGTCAGATAAACTCATGTATAGTCAATGTAAATATTGTACTATGATCAATGTAAATAGTTATATAATGATGAAAATTATATAAATTAGGAAGATATCCCTAGTAATAACATTCCCCTAACACATTAAAGTATCTCTTATGTGTATCAAAGTCTTGCATCTATGTGTCCATGTTATAGATGACCTGTATGTCATACATCTCACTCATTTATACTATGAAATGAGTGTATATAAAAAACTATATATATAATGTACTATATATCAATACACATAAAAAAATCATGTAAATAATAAATACATGTCACTTATAGGTCATTTTTTTTAATTTTTTGAGTATGGGAGGATGCACAACATTGGGGGGGGAAGGGGGGAAATTTATATGAAAAAAATTCATTTCGTCCAAAGGGAAAGTGCACCTTTCAAAAGGGCACAAAACCTTAAAAAAATAAAATAAAATATGAGTTGGGTTGTTATTGAGTCTAAAGGAAATACGTCCTTTATGAAGCCAAAAAATACTATCATAATCAAATCAAATTTTTACATCTTATTTATGAATATGTTCATGATTTTAAAGAGGTAGAAGGATGGTGTGCATGATATTTATCTCCCGACACCCCCTCTAAGATTTCACACTTTCATCATGGTCCCAAGTATTTTTTTATTTTCTTTATGGAATTATTAGGGTTTGTAATTCATTTTAAATCACAAGGCAAAAGGGGTTTGAAATTAAAATTACATTTATATCGTGAAAACCTTCAACTACCTAACATAATTTTTTATTTTTTTTAAATTTTAGATTCTTGATTCAAGGGATCCATTTCTTGAATAAAAATTCAGAAAAAATTAGATGAAAACCCCCAACATTTTGAATTCACAACATAATAATCATAATCAAATCAATAATATAATTCAAAGTGGAAACAATTCTAAATTATTATCAATTCATTTGATTATACATGGGAGGCCATTTATAATGAAGTGGAAAATGTCATATGAGGATATTAAAAAAGAATACAAAAAAGCTTAAGTATGTTCTTTGTTTCATATATGTGGAACCACCAAACCACCACGAATGAGTCACAAACATACTAACATTGATTGGTGTGTTCATGCATTTTTTTTTTTGGATAAGTGGTGGATGGTGTTTGATGAACCTCCATGCAATAAAAATTTAGCTCCATTATATTTTTTGAGAAATATTTACTATGAGTTTTTTATAAAATAAATACTAGATTATTTTGACATGAAGGCCTCCCAAGTTAGGGGATGTGGGTCCTCATTTAATATACATGGTGCCAATTGGGACCAAAACTACAAAAATCACTGATAGATAAATACAAAGATAATAACAAGTATATACATACCTAAAATATTGCATTATAATAGAAAGATGGAAACCATTGAGGAAGATAGTAGTGTCACATATGTTATGTTAGGATTTTACATGGGCTATAGAGGGTAGAACATCTATTAGTTTCCCTCTTAATATTAGTGCTTCACATGGTGACATAACTAGTAGGTATATTACAATTCATGTAAATTATTACATATCATGTAAGAAGAAGTGTACTTTTCCACCTATTTAGGTTAGACATACAGGGGTTAAATATGAAAATCCAATAGGCACACTCATATATATTATATGTACATGACAATAGTACACAATAATATATTCCTCTATAATTGATTCATCACCTCTGAACACTAGTATACAACATTATATTAGATATGCAATTACTTCAGCACCTAAGGACACTAGTACACAATAATATATGCCATATACAATTAATTCACCACCTCAGGTCAACACACAACTAGATATTTAATACTTACCTACTTTACCATATATATTCACATAGGTAATTAATTATAGTTTATTTATGTACATTAAAGGAATATTAAGCTTATCTTTTAATTTATGTTAACTTAATTGATTAATATGTGACTTATTTTAATTTTTTGTTTATATATATGATAATTTATATTTTAGGTACCTCACCTAGTTTGGATTCTTTTTTTGAGGTTGTGATTAGCATTGTAGTACCCTACACTCAAGCTAGGAAAGTAAATTGGAAAGTGATTAGTAAGTCGTAATTTTTATATTTCATTATTTTTTGGTATAGATGACATGACATACACTATTATTAACCCATCTAGATTAACATAATCTAATGATAACATTGAAATTAAAATTATAATTCCTTATTATTGTTACTATATTTATATAGAAAGAATAATTTAAATTTATCTTAAAATAGGTTTACTTTTAATTGATTCATAATTGACCTATTTCATTTGTTACTTGTATAAATTATGAGAGATGTTATGGATACTTCAGTTAGATTGCATCAACCTAAAACTAATTCTAAAGTTGTGTCCCAAGATGTATTATATGCCCAACATTCCCTAATTTAGAGACATGCTAGTGATAACATAGTAAAATTGTCTTTTTAAACTTCAAGTAATGGTACTCTACATCATATTTATATTTGTATGCACATATATCTAACCATATATATAGGCTCCATGTGATTCACAATCACTTATATATTTGAGCTCATGTATCCCTATGTACCCATTTAGGTGGCATATGGTGAGTCTAGAATCACCTTTGTTGCAAAGTTTTGTTCTTGGAAACTTTAATATTTTCCATATATCATTTTAATGCATTATTTTCTAATTTTTATGAGGTGCAACTACAACTATTTTATGATATTATGTCATAGACATTTAATCCTTCATAAGATGAGAGGAGAGTATCTCCCTATAATGATACATCCAATACCCTAGGCTATACATCTATGGCAATGAGGCACAATTTATTTAGAGGCACTAAGTAGCATTAGGGCTAGTTGTAATGCTAATGGTAGTTGTAGGCATAATTTATTTGTACATGCCGGTATGGACAATTTTATACACTTAATATGTCCACATTATATGCTTATATGGAAAAATTTATATGCCTATATGGCTCATTTTATATATCTATATGGTATAGATTGTATGCCAATATGGCCCATTTTTTGTCATTATGGTTGAATTTGGATATACATACATACTATTTGACATATCTATATGATTCATATAATATTATAATTTTTGTATACATATTTACTTCTTATATGTCATTATTATTTTTTGTACATTATACTTCTTGAATTTATTTATAAAGGAACAAATTTAGCATGTCATTTAAAATTATATAGATGAATCATAATCATAATGTAGGTAACTAAGATCACAATGCAGGTAATTAAGATTAAAATGCATTTAATTGACGAGAACACCGTTCCACATATTATAATTTATTTATTTATTTTTTGGAATAAAATATATATCTAAGAATTTTGAAAATATATAATTTTCCTTTTCATTTCAATCTTGACAAACATATATCCTATGATTTCACCAAATTTATTTGATTACAAGGTGGATGAATTGGCAAGGATGATTATGGGGATAAAATCTATATCTATGCTCTTTGCAAAAATAAAACTTACATTTTATTTTCAATTTTAACAAACACATATTTTATGGATGTACCATGTTGATTTTATTGATAGGTGGAGGAGTTATCAAATTTAGGACCAAGCATTTTCTATGGAACTCTAATTCTAAACGACCATTTAAATGCATTATACAAGTGACAAATGAGTTGGTATAGTGAGAATAAGTTTTCTAAGAAATAAATTAGTTGTGGAGTGAATTATAGTGTTATGGATTTTGTATAGTGAGATAAATTACATAAATGATAATTTTATGTGAGTGAATTATAGATTAAAAATTGAGAATATTAGTAAAATCTTTACAATGTTGGTATGGCTTAGAAAACTTCACTTGTTGATAACATTTCATATACCTTATTTTGGGTGTACATTTTAAAAGTGTATGAGGAACATAATAAAAGAAAATGAGAATGAGGGGGATAATTAAATCATAAAATTACTCCCATATAGATGTTACACTCACTTTTTGAAGGACACACACGCACAAAAGAACTCAAAATGGAAAAAAACATACTTTCATCATTGAAGAATCATATAGTAATTTAAAAATTAAAAATATTACACACCTTTATAAATAATAAATATGAAGAAGACATTAAAGAAAGTATTAAATGGCCTTTTTTATAGGCATATAAATTCAATTCTTGGCCTTCTTCCATGCTCCATCAGGCTTGCATCACTGAAGACAACCTTATCATTGTTAAGGGAAAAAATATAAAAAACTTTGTGTAGATATTCTAAGCAAACCATGAGGAGTACAGATTAATTTTAATATTTTATAGTTTCATAGTCATGTCCTTTAATTACCCCCTAAATTATTCTCTACTAAATATTACAAGGAAGAAATGACAACATATTTTCTTTCATAGTCAAATATTGCTTTAAGGATAAACAATTGGTTAGTAAAATGCATATATTTTGAAGCAATCTTATAATCAAAAAGTTGTATTTATATATAAGTATATATGGGTGTATAAATGAAATATTTTTATTCATTTACTCTCTATCAAGGCCCAGAGTTGAAACTTGGAGGGGACAAATGCATCCTGGAAGAAAATCTTGTTGTTCTTAAGGGGAAAATGGAAAAAACTTTGCACAAATGTTACAGGCAAACTATGAGGGGTAGATATGAGCCATCAGATATTAATGTTACAAATTCAAGTCCTATATAACCACATAAATTATTATATAACTCTCATGATGATGGAGAAATGTCACCAAATTTTCTCTCATAGCCAAATATCTCCTTATGGACCAAAAGTTGGTCAATAGAATGCACTAGTTTTGAATTGCTCACCCAATAGATTAATCATCTTCATGGAAACAAAAAAATGAGTGTATAAATTTAGGAATGGAATGCATATACCCTTGATCAAGCTCCTAGATTTAAAATTTATAGCTAACCATATACATCCCTAAAGAGAATCTTATCATTCTTAAGGAAAAAATTTAACAAACTTTACGTAGTCATTATAGGTGAACCATGAGGGGTAGATATGAAATATTAGCTTATAAAGTTTCATGGGTTAATATTATGAGAACCTTTTATGGGATTATTTTCAACTCATGATGATAGATAAATGGTGGTACATTTTATCTAATAGCTAAATCTCTCTTTAAAGACCAAAAGTTGGTTATTAAAACACATATCTTTTGAATCACATGCCCAATAAATAAACCATATTCAAGGACACTTATATATGGTCATATAAACACATTATTATCCTTGTTATATGTTATTTTAGGCTTTGGATTTAAACCTTGTAGTCGATCTAATTCATCCCCAAAGATAATCTTATATTTCTTAAGCGAAACATGGAATGAACTTTACACATCCATTATAGGCTAACCATAAAGGGTAAAAATGAAATGTAAACTCCTATAGTTGCATGATAAATTCATATAATGACATAATATAAGACTCTCTATTTTTTTCAATGAGGGATAAATGATTACATGTTTTATCTCATAGATAAATCTTTCTTTAGGGACTAAAAGTTGGTCAATAGAATGTGTGTCTTTTTATTCACACACCCAATCAACAAACATTATTCATAAACACATATATATGGGCATATAAATTCAATAATTTCATTCTTACACCCTCTTTCAGTCCCCCAAAGTTAAAATTTTCACTTGACTAAATGCGAAGATAATATTCTCATTCTTAAGGGAAAAAATTTAATGAACTTTATGTAGCCATTGCAAGAACTAGTGAGGAATAGAGATAAATCACCAGAAATTAAAACTACATGGATGAGTATTATAAGCACCCATAGATGATTATCTATTTCTCATGATGATGGAGAAATAATGACATTTTATATCTTAGCCAAATCTCTCATTAGGGACTAAAAATTGGTGAGTAGGTTGCATACAGTTTGACTCGCTTACCCAATCAACGAACCATATTCATGGACACATCCATATGGGAATATAAACTTTGGAATTTTTTTAAAACCATTTTTCGATCCCATAGAGTCAAAATTTATAATTGACTACATTCATCCCTGAAGATAATCTTGTTATTATTATGGGTAACAATTGAATGAACTTTACACAACTATTATAGATGAGCTTTGATGGATAATGATAAAATATTAACTCTTATAATTTCATAGTAAATTAATATAAACACCTTTAGAGTATTATACATCACTAAATATTTTGGATAAATGACAACATTTTTTCTATGAAATCCAAATCTATCTTTAGGGACTAAAAGTTGGTTAGAAAAACATGTATCTTTTGATTCACATCCCTAATTGATGAACAATATTTGTAGACACATATGAATGGGTTTATGAGCTTAAAAATGGAAAATTTCCACCCTATATATACCCTTGGTGTTTAAAATTTAAGGTGTCTAGATCATTCTTGAAGAGAATCTTCTTGTTCTTAAGGAAAAAATGAATGAACTTTGCATAGCTGTTACATGCAAACTAAGAGGGAAGAGAAAATTTCACCTCATAAAGTTTAATGGGTGAGTATTTTGAGCACCCATAATATTATTATATTCTACTTGTGATTATGGATAAATTATGGCATGTTTTCTCTCGTAGCTAAATCTCTCTTTAGGGACCAAAAATTGGTCAATAGAACACTTATATTTTGAATTATATGCCCAATCGATGAAAAATATTCACAAACACATCTAGATGGGAATATAAATGTAGGAATGACCTTATTATTCCCTCCATAAGGCCACTATAGTCAAAAATTTTAGACAACACATGCATACCTAAGGAGAATCTTGTCATTTTTAAGGGAAAATTTTGAATGAACTTTGTACAATGCTTATAGGTGAACTATAAAGGGTAGAGACACAATGCTAGATCTTATGTTTGTATGGATGAGTAATATATAGGATTATCTAATAATTGTGATGATGGATAAATAAAAACACATTTTCTCTTGCAATAAAATCTTCTTTTAGGAACAAAAAGTTGGTAAGTAAATTGAGTATCTTTTGACTCACATGCCAAATTGAGAAACCCTGTTTGTGGATGGGTGCATAAATTTAGGAATGGCTTTCATACACCCTCTATCAGGCCCTAGATTCAAAAATTTTAGGTGACCTAATGTATCCCTAAAGATAATCTTATCATTTTAAGGGAAAAAATTGAACAAAATTTGTGCAACCATTAAAGGAAAACCATAAGGGGTAGATATGAATCCTATTATTTTTTATTCTTCTCTTTGTTTCAATAAATAATATTATCTACTCATGAAAGCAACCACATGAAGGTGAAATATCATATGGTACCACTAACTTACATTAAATGTGTTAGTAATGATTTCAAACAAAAATAAATACATAATGCCAAAATAATTATATATCAAAATACACTAAATCAAATAAGTTAACTTTACTAATTCAAAATGTAACTTGCATTGAAAACTAACCTTACCAAGTCAATTCAATGTACTTTCAAGATCATATCTATTATTAGTGTTTCAAAAATCACTTCATTCTCAGATTCATGAACTTTTCACAAATATTTGTTGTGAGGCTTTCCATGAAATTGATCAATTGAATATTTTTAGAGATAAAAAAATTGAATAATAAAGTATCACCATATTCATTTCAAAGTCATAAAATAACCATTACTTTAATTTTTTATGCAATCATGTATGAATCCAGGTTCATGTAACCACCTCAAATCAAGTGTGATAAACTAGGTCTTCTCCATCTGTGACAATTGTGGTTAAATTTTTTTATATTTACACAATGAAACTAGTAGTTTAGTCCCTCATCATTATCCTCAGGTTAAATTATTACAAAAACTTACTCTAAATTTAAAGTGTAATCAAATTTTAAGGATATGTAGGAAAAAATTAAAATATCACTAATGTTTAAGGCTACATTTACATTATAAATAAATTGTACCTGGTTGCACAAGATCTAAGATGTGGTCAAATTCAATTGTTGATGCCATTTCATGATCCCTTAATAGTTGGAATAAATATATGGTACTTTTATGAATTATGGGTCTACAATATAATTTTTCAACCCATTCTTTTGAATCACAATCATTTGAATAAAATTACATATAACATGAACAACATAATGCAATAAATCTAGTATAAATAGTCCATGAACTAGAATTTTAGCTTTGGATTGAGTGGAAATATCTTGATCTAGGTATTGTATTGAAATATTGATACATTTACTTATTTTATTCCTCCATTAACTAAAATAACATTTTCATGTGTGAATATTTATATGATCCATAAGAATATTTTCATTACACCAAGTCACTGTACTTACAACATCAATATAAAACCATCCTTGTGCTTTATATATTATTTTTAATGGATATTTTTACACATGCACCTAGACCATCATGTTACCCTTTTACATTCCTAGACTCAAATAAACTCAAAAAATGTTGTACCCTACTTTTCTTATGCATCATGCTTAACCTGTAAAACATTCAATAATTATTAAACTATCTAGCATAATTTTTTGATCAAAAGTAGTGTGTATTGAACATAATTTATATTACATCAAGTGCATGTATGAATGTAATATGAAATAAAATTTTAACTTGAATTGAATTATAGTATTAGTTTTGAACATCATTTTGTGTTTGTAGTGTATAGTTTTCAACAAAGTTCACAACTAAAACAATGGTCCTAAGTGGGAAGTTGTCCTTGAAAAACTTGAATTAATTATCTAACCATTTTGATTGGTGTGTTTGTATTGCATATTGGTAGATAATATTATTTTTTAATTCAAACATGAAATAAAATACATATGCTTGGGTTGTAACCAACTCACATCTTGATGACTCTTTTTCATCTTTTAATGCATACTTTAAAATTTTGTACTTAATAAAATTAACTAGATGCTTTCCAAATTCATGTTAATTTTTTTTGTGTATATAATTGTTCAAATGTGAAAAACCACCAAAATTATTGCATATTCCATCTAAACATTCTTTGAAAAAAAAATTGTCCCTCAGGTCATTGACACAAAAAACTTGGGATTAACTCTCTTGAAATTTTTAGGAGGAGAAGCCACCATACATTCCTACATAATATTGTCAGTATGTAAAGTACACCATATATTATGAAAAATATCAAAATACATAGAAAATGCAACATATATCCTACAAAATAATGTGGTGCATGTTTGGTTTATTTTAACATAGAAAGTCTTGCACATCTCAAATCACTTTTGGCTAATTATAAATTTTCCGCTATTTTTTTTCAATAATTTTTTTATAAAATTTTATTTGGGTCATGTTCAAGAAATGTTTTGAATGTGGCTCATGGTTTTTTAAACCTTTTATTCTTTTAAAAACATATTTGATATTAGGTGAGACCCTTTTGTTGTCATGCCAATTTTTTCAATCAAATATATTTTTCCTTAAACTAATACCTTGTATTTTTGTGGGAGTCTACCACTAAGTGCCCAAAAATATAAGTAAAGATTCAACAAGTCTTTTTATTATTTTTAGATATTTAATTATATTTTTTCTATTTATGTTTAATTTTTTATTTTTTTGAATAAGAAATAAGCCTCTAGATGTTGACTTACTCACTCTAGACTCTTTTTGTTGTATTTGTGTTACTATAATGATCCCTTCATCTATAAACTTATAAATCTTTTGTGAAAATTCCACACAAGTGTTTCATTTATGCCTTTTTATTTTGTGATAATTAAAAATGACATTCCTTATTGATTTGAAAATCTACCCAAACTCTATGTTAAGTCATGGGTAAAGTCATAAAATGCGTATCAAGGAGTACATGTAATATAGTACTCAGTGTACATCATGTGAAATAGTAAGTTGTAATATAACAACATATTTTAAATTTATGGATTATATATTATTTATTAAATCTATCAAAAATCATAAATGTGTTATTATGATGAATTTTGAAATATTATGTCTCTTTATTTCTAGTAATGATGTTGGTTTTTATAATTAATTACATTAATGGAGTGCTTAATGTTGATGGATGTTGTAAAATTATACTACAATATTTATTAGTAATATCATCCTTAGGCATGCATATAATAAATTACTTAACTTTGTCCAAATTAGACTTAGCTACTGGATTTGAATCATCTCAGTATTCCCCTGGACCAATTTTCATTGGAATTTTATTCTCATAGTCATCACTATCATCTTATTTCATGGATATATAATCTAGATTATTTGAATTAACTATGAAAGGAAGATTTGGTATCTTTTCTTCTTGAATATATTAAATAGTTAGTTGTTGGCTTGATGCACTTGTAATTGGCTCATGTACATTAATGTTAATTGACTCACCAATTTTTTATGTATGTATTCATTAGAGTGGTATTATTTATGATAGATGTATAATTGTAAACTAAGAAACATCTGATTTTTTATTACATTAGTTAGTAAAATATGTTGTTTTATAATTTTTAAATGGATGTTTATTTTTAGGGCTTGTATACAAATGTTCCTCATGTATAAGGTTTACAAATTAATGCACATTAGATGGAATAAATTTAATTGCATGTATCCATAGTCTACCTAAATGTATGTTATAATGAAAGTGATTAAACATTACATGAAAAAGAGTACATAGAGTCTTAAGTCCCACTTTGATATCCAAAATGGAACCTAGAGCTTGGTGAGGAACATGGTCAAATTGTTAGGGTGTGGAGCTAAAAGCTTCAACTATTTGCAGACACAAAGAAAAGGATGCTAAAGAACCAGAGGAACCAGCGTCGATAGTATAACCGACGTCGATCACAGAAAGTGGAGAAGGAAATCAGTGACGGCAGGTAGTCAGCCGACGTCGGCAACACCAGGCAAGCAGGGACTGGCGTCGGTCACCTGTGCGTTCCAAAACTGCTGTTGACAAATAGTTAGTTAAGTGAAGTGAGTGTTTGCATGTCAAATGACTAATTATAGTCACGAGCTGCGTGTCTAATTATTGTAGTTAGATTTCTATTTTTGTAACCATGGGATTCTATTTAAATACCCATGAGGCATGTATTGTAATGATCAAGAAGGCAAGTAAAAGCATTAAAGCAAGCAAGGTCAAGGAGATCTACAGGTGTAAGGTCAAGGAGATCGGCTGAAGCATTCAAGGAGGGATAATAACTCAGGCTATAGAGTTGTTGTGTTGAGCAAGAGAGAGAGGGAAGAAGGTCTTGAGGTGTGGCAAGCCTTTGAGGTGGAGGAAGAAGTGGCATCTTCCTTATTGTATTTTCTTCTAGTAATATCTAATACAAGAGTGTGTATTGTCTCTCAAATTCTTTGCTGTCTCATGTTTCTAGTTACTTTATCATTCTAGTATAGTTATGTGTTTAATTGCTTACAAGAAAGTAATCAATTATGCTTTCGTTGGATAAGGGGTCTCCTAACAATTGGTATCAGAGCTACGGTTTGCAGGAAGCAGGTTATTTTTGATTACAGGTCATTCACAGGGTTTTCTGATTGAGTGGGAGTTCAGCAATGGCAAAAGAAAGTAAGCTATGAATGGAGAAGTTTAACGGCAAGAATTATCATCACTGGAGGATGCAGATTGAGGATTATCTGTATCAGAAGGATCTGTACTTACCGTTGGGTGAGGTTTCATGCAAGCCCACAGATATGAAGGATGAAGAATGGAATGTTCTTGATCGGAAGGCTCTCAGTTCCATAAGGTTGAGCCTTGCATCATCTGTGATTTCCAGCTTATCATAGTGCAAGACAATGGAAGAGTTGATAAAGTCCTTGGCGAATTTATACGAAAAGCCCTCGGCTTCTAATAAGGTATATCTTATGAAGCATCTATTTACTTTACAAATGCAGGAAGGTGGATCGGTACATACTCATCTCAGTGATTTCCATGGTTTGGTAAACTAATTAGCTTCAGTCAATATTGTTTTTGATGATGAGGTAAAGGCTCTCTTGATTTTATGTTCTTTGCCTAAAAGTTGGGACAGTTTGGTTATGGCAGTAAGTAATTATGCATCTGCTTCTAAAATCTTAAAAGTTGATGATGTTGTGAGTGTGATCTTGAATGAGGAAATATGTAGGAGAAGCACAGGTGAATCATCAGGGAATGCTCTAAGTGCAGAAAGCAGGGGAAGGCAAAGGGAGAAGATTGAGCAAGGGAAATCAAGGTCGGGAAGGAGATCCGAGTCCAAAGGTATTACCTACTAGTTTTGTGGAAAGAAAGGACATACAAAGGAGTGTTGGTTGCGAGATAAAGAGAATCAACCTGAAGGTAAAGAAGAAGCAAAAGATGCTAATATCATGGTACAGGATGCTCTCATACTTTCTTTGGATAGTCAGGTAGGATCATGGATTTTAGATTTTGGTTCATCTTTTCATGCATCCCCAAACAGAGATTTGTTTCATGAGTATGAACAGGGAGACTTTGGAGTGCTCTATTTAGGGGATGGTACGCCTTGTCAGATAGTTGGCAAAGGGAAAGTGCAGCTGAGATTGCAGATTGACAACACATGGGTGTTGAAGGAGGTCATGCATGTTCCAATTCTGAAGCAGAGTTTGATTTCTGTAGGAAGGTTGGGTGATGAGGGATGCACAATAACCCTCACAGTGGAATCTTGGAAGGTTACCAAGGGAGCACTTGTTTTAGCTAGAGGTAAGAAAGTAGGTACTCTTTATCTATCTACTTGTATTACTGATTCTACTTCTGGTTTATCTACTTTAGCTGTAGATTCAAAGATGTGGTCTAATAGGCTGGGTCACATGAATAATAAGGGAATGGATGTTCTTGATTCAAAAGGTATGTGTTCAGATTTAAAAAGCATAGATAGAGTTCATTGCAGGAAAAGGAAATTTGATGCTTTTGACAAGAACAGGGAAGTCTTGGTGTTTTTAGAGGAGATGAAGGCCAGAGAACAGTTACAGGCTCTGAATAAATCTAAGTAGGGCAGTATGGAAAGAGATCTGATCCAAGATGAGCTCACGGATGAAGAATTCATCACTCATAGGAACACATAGACACCGATGTCGATCACTTAGAATCGACGTCGGTCAGCCAGACACCGACATCAGTCATGTGCAGACCAACAGGGTCGGTAGGTCGGGTAGGAGAAGTCCAACATCGATCATCAGGACCGACGTCGATAGGGGGGACACTGGCATCGGCCAGGGGTAACGATGTCGGCAGTCAGGGTCAGTGCAGGGAACCGACATCAGTCGGGAGCAGACTGGGAGATGGCTGAGATCGGTCACTGGAATGGATGTTGGGTGGGTCAATAAGTCTCAAACACCCATGTAGAGGTCAGAAAAGGTATGTGAACCTCATATTCATTGTTCACCTTCTTTATATTGCTTATTGATAGTCATGAACTAGGAAGACATAGGAAGCAATGCAGGTAGAATCCAGAAACAGTGGGAGCTTGACATGGATGAGGAGTGTGAGTCCTTAGAGAAGAGCCAAACAGGTATTTGTTGGTAGAGTTGTTAGCTAGAAGAAAGAACTAGATAGAGAGATGGATTCCCATTTTAGAGAAGAGAGTGGATGGACACATGAGACAAAAGGCTAGGGTATATGGTCTTGAGTTAGCTGCAGGACAATGGAGGTTTGAACATTGTTTTTTATCTTTACCAGGTTGGATAATATTAGCTACATTATCCTATTATTGTATTGTGTTACTTTTTGCAGGGTTTCATATACAGGGAGTTTTTTGAGCTAAGGGTAGAGTTGGTTCAGAAGTATGTCATGAAGAATTTGGGAGCAGCAAAATTCTTGTGGCATAAGTGACAGGTATAGCATCACAGGTTTGCGTGGTGGTTGGTCTTCAAGAGTGACTTTGAAGAGGGATACAGAGCCAAAGGAACAAATTAGATGGTGTACAGGTATAGGTATAGTAGCAGCTGTTTATCTCCAAGTGGGAGATTGTTAGGGTGTGGAGCTAAAAGCTTCAACTGTTTGCAAACACAAAGAAGAGGATGCTGAAGAACCAGAGGAACCGGCGTCAGCAGTATAACTGATGTTAGTCACAGATAGTGGAGAAGGAAACTGGTGACGGTAGGTAGTCAGCCGACATCGGCAGCACCAAGCAAGTAGGGATCGGCGTCGATCGCCTGTGCGTTCCAGAACTGCTGTTGACGAACAGTCAGTTAAGTGAAGCGAGTGTTTGCATGTCAAATGACTAATTATAGTCACAAGTTGCGTGTCTAATTATTGTAGTTAGATTTCTATTTTTGTAACCATGGGATTCTATTTAAAGACCCATGAGGCATGTATTGTAATGATCAAGAAGGCAAGTAAAAGCATTGAAGCAAGCAAGGTCAAGGAGATCAGCTAAAGCATTCAAGGAGGGATAATAACTCAGGCTATAGAGTTGTTGTGTTGAGAAAGAGAGAGAGGGAATAAGGTCTTGAGGTGTGGCAAGCCTTTAAGGTGGAATAAGAAGTGGCATCTTCCTTATTGTATTTTCTTCTAGTAATATCTAATACAAGAGTTGTATTGTCTCTCAAATTCTTTGCTGTCTCATGTTTCTAGTTACTTTATCATTTTGTTATAATTCCGTGTTTAATTGCTTACAAGAAAGTAATCAATTGTGCTTCCATTGGATAAGGGGTCTCCTAACACAAATACTCTAATGTTCTTATATGATTTAATAATAGAATACATATTGATACCCAAAATTTAAAAAAATGTCATGTTGCATACATTTAATCTTGATCCATTGTCTATGAGAACTCACTTGATTACCTTATTTAGGATTTTTATTTCAATAAATAGTGGGATATATTGACCTATATTATGTTGTGTAGGTAAATCATCTCTTTCAAAAGACATCAAATCTTTAGTACTTTTCAATGTATTAAAAAAAAATTTAAAGTAGGTTCTACAAAATTAGGAAAAGTTTTGTCACACAAAAATTTATATAAAATGTATTTATAGACACGTGACTTCTTGAGTAAATCCAAAATGGAAATCTTAGCTGGGGAGTTTATAAGTTCATTAATGATATCATAAACCCTAGTTTGATTTTCTAGCATAATGCATGGTAGTTAGGGATGAGGAGGAATAATTTGATTTCATTATGTCTACCACACATGATGGGGAATCCTACCTCTTCTAGTTGCCAACATATGGCCCATATGACCTAGTATAAACTTGGGCTAAATACAAGGAGATATATGATAACTATCACAACATTTAGGTCTAGGGGAAGAAGGCATGAAAGGAGTCATTCATGCCCTTTGAAATATATTAGTGATGTAATGGATTTGAAGTTCAATATTTAAAAAATATGAATTACTAAGGAGGGTTAAATATTTTTCATCATTGAATTTAACATTAATTGTATTCATTTTGATTTGTTTCATTACATGATTGTGATTTTTTTGCAAATTATAAGAAAATAAAATGTAATTATGATTATCATATGAATTGAATTAGAACCTAAACACTATGCATATCCATTATATCCATGTGTAAAATATGAATGAGGAAAATCATAAATTAGGTCTAAACATTATAACTAATGATGTAGGAACATCCTCATGTGTTCAATGAGATTTCATTGTTTTTGGTTGAGTCTAGGTTGTTTAGGTATGCTTAGTTAGTTTTCCCTCCAAAATATACAAATCAAATTTTTAAATTTGAGAAAATGTATCTCATAAGCTTGAATAAGGCCTAAGCATGTCTAAAGGCAAAGATTGTGGGTAGATCCTTAACTAAGATGGATTTGGAGATCATATTTTATAGGGTTTCAAGTCAGTTAGATGAATCATTTAGTGATTAGTATCTTGTTTTGATTAGTAAGTTGTTACCTCTATTTTGGGAGTTGGTTGTATGAGTCTAGGAATAGAGATTTGGAGTCTAAGTTTGGTTTTTATCCTTTTTGGTGATTCCTTCAACAAAAACATATATAATATAATTATTTGAATATGAAATATAGATATGTAATGTTGAAGGATAAAATCTAATGTTTTGTTAATGTTTTTCTCCAAGAATGTAACTACAATCAGATAGGGCAACAAGCATGAGTTTGATAGTCAAGGTTTAGAGGGATATTCTCCTCACTATGAGTACTAAGACATTCAGAGGGGGAAAAATAATCTCATTTAAATTTATTTGGAGTCTTGAAACCCTGTGGTACATTTTGTAGCTTCATTTGTGTGTTGATTGGGCCCTAACTAGGGCTTTCCTAATCTGACAAATAGTACAGTGAAAATTTCTAAAACTTTGAAATCTTTGTGCTCTAAGTGTATGTGTCTAATATTCTAAGTTTTAAGACTCGAATCTATTGGTAAGTGTGTTTTATAAACCCTTCTTGATTTTAAGCCCTATTACACAGATTGACTGAGACATGAGATTAAATGATGTTTTAGGGTTAAACTAGGAATAGTTTTTGATCATGATAGATGCAAAATGTTATTCCACATCTTCCCTATGAATTATAAGATTTGGTTCCTTGCCACATTAATTTTACATTGAAAATAAGGTGATTTAGAGACCTATTTAGGTCTATCATACTCTGTAGACACCTAAATCTGGCCACTGATAACCTCCAACCAAGATTTTGACTAATTTCCATTGAAATGCACAATTTGGCATAAAAACACTAAAATACATTAAATGAGTTAAAATTGATATATTCAGGTGCTGATTTTGGCTAGAGTATCATTAAATGAGGTAATGTAATTTATGGGCCAGCTAACTTTAATCAGATCATTTTGAGTCAAAATGCCAATTTTGTACTTGGGTGTTTTAGATTGCTCTTTCCTATCAAATATCTTTCACAAGACACATGCTTTTTTTTTGGTAACATCCTAAATGGGATAACAAATCCAATGCATCTAACATTGACTTCTAATTCCAATCTAGTCATATTTTGGACAAATAACAAGGCATTCTGATCAATTTAAGTAATTTGTGCATAAAGTTCTTAATCATGCTTAAGAGCTAATAAAACCAAATTAGAGCCTAATTAATAATTCCATGGAAAATTCTTGAATAATTGTTTTTAGAAATGAATATTGAATAGCTACATCATCAGGTGACCTCATTTCTTGGGAAGACATCCCTGGCCATAAATGCCATAAATATCAATATTCATGCCTTTTATGCCTCTTAATTGATCCTCTATCCCAAATATTGATGATCATATTTATAAATTTTAATTACATAAATGGATTAATACTTAGCCACACAACTCAATCTTGAGATGGATTGTTTAGGTTGATTCTAGCCATTTGCAAAAATCTATAAATAGAGAGGCCATGAACATCATTTCTAAGTTAGTTTGGTGCAAAGTTATTATGCTCAAATATCTTTAAAAAGTCTTGAGAATGAAAATTTATAATACCAAATTGATTCCAAGCCAAGCCAAATCCAAAGGTGCAAAGAGGAGGTGGAGGATAGTCAATCCCCATTGCAACAAACTTCATGAGCACAAGCTGAGCAAGCCACTACAAAAGCATTTAGAGCATCTAAGGTAGGTGAAGGATTCTTGTTTTTCCTTACTTTTTAGTTGTGTTTGTCATTTATTTTTGTTATTAATCTCACCCTAGTAAGTGGGCATGAAGGTGTTAGTTTAGTGTGTTATTTGTCAATTTGCTTTTTTCATTTTTTCACTAACAGAATACTAATCTCCTATTCTTAGTCAAATTCCTAGTTCACATAATGACACACTCGGTGGGACTGAATAGCTCCACAAAATTGATCACAATGCTCCCTCAAGAAAATCAATAACTTTTTTATGTAGAATCTTGAAGTGGGAGATTCAAAAGAGTGAAAAAATCAAGAAAAACACATTTTTTTATAAGTGGTGGGTTTAATTGGACGCAGTCACGGGATTATCCTGCAACTCATGATATTGTCACTCAAACTCATGATATTGTGCTTAGCCATTTTGAATTTGTGTTTTTGTTCTTTATCTAACTTTATTTTCACAAAATACAAGGGTGTTGCATGCATGCTCTTCCATTTTTCCCCTTTAGGGAACCCTTGGAATAAAAAATGGTTTCCTTATTTATACATTTCCTAGTCCAAGGCATAGAAAAAATGCCATCTAAATCACTCCCCAAAAACTTGAAAAAAATATTGGGTGACCTTGACAATGACCCTAAAGTCTTTCTATTTTATGCTTTCTTTATTTCATGTAAACTTAGCTTATGAGGGGGGCGTCATTACCTCCTGTGAGTTCTTTAGGGAAGCTTTGACCCGTGGTTTCATCTCCTAGCATTGACTTAACTTACTCCTTATAAGTTACACATGGGACGTATCTGTATTTGGACATCACACTACACTGAGTGAATAATAGGATATAGTGGTTTTAAAAAGGACTAGACCTTTTTATAACCAGCCAATGTTGTAGCCACCCAATTTTTGTGATTATCTTTTGTATCGTTTGACATGAAAGTCATTGTGTTATTAATTCCCTTAGAAATGTTAAAAAAACTTGCTAGTTTAGTCAACCCCACATTGTCATACCCTTGCTAGGATTTGGATGATTATACTTAGTGTATTTTGGTCATTTTTTACTTGGTATGTTTTGAGACTAAAACTTATTTATTTATTCATAAGCCATGTCAAAATAATTTATTTGAGTTAAGGATGGTAGTGTTATGCTACCCAAATCATGTCAAAACATTTTGAGCCTTTTAAGTCTTTGAAACATAATATAGATCACATCATTTGAGCATGCTTATGCCATTAGGCTACTCAATTTGTTTCAAGACTAGTTCACTTTGTATCAAAAATCATTTTTTCAAACCATTTCACATCAACCATTTAGACCTTTGTCTTATGCTGTCATGCTATCCAATCTTGTCTAGCTTGTTTGGTCAAATCCTAGTTTTCAACATTGAGTTTTCAATTAACCTTATCAAGTTTGGATTCAAACATTGATTTATTTTTGTTTAGGCCTCAATTAATGTGGTTGATACACATATATTTCTCTTTTAGGTTGTATAACTTTGATTAATCAATTACCTAAATTTGAAAATTGTTGATGGTTTGTTTGTTCAGTAACTATCCTTATCATTATTTGTGCCTTTTTTTGGGATAAACACATCCTTTCTCCAAATGCCTTTTGTTTTATGCCTTATGTCAACTAATCATGTTTATCTTTGATTATGTGTGCCAAGTCTATGTCAAAGTTGTTTCCAAACTTGTTAGATTAAATCAAATCACATCAGCCTTTGTTTCAAGTCTAGCTTTTGATGTTGTTTGGTCAAAAGTCCTAACATATGCCTATTTTTTTGAGCCTATATTTTGACTCCACATTTGGACAAAAGACCTAGCAACTCAACTTTTCCTTTTCCTAGTTTAGACCCTATTTAGAACACTTTGACTTAGACCTTTGACATGTAGGATTTTATTCAGATTTTTGAACTTTTATGCATATGAAATTTGACATTAGACATTTGATGTTAGACTATTTTATTCCGAGTCTTATCACAAACCATTTTGGAGATATAGATCCACTTTTAGACCATATTAGAGATACAACTCCATCCCTTCGACCAAGTTTAAACCATTTATCCTTTGAACAATTTTTCAAAGTTTGTAAAACTCTAAGCCTTTTTATTTCAAATATTTCATCATTTACATGGATATGTCTAGCTAAACTTATGGTGGAGTCATGTATAATCCAACTTATGATAGAATGGTTGCATAAAATCCCACTAGAAACCCCTATAGAGAAATATTTTTTATAGAGTTTTATTATTTTCCCTATAATACTCCATATAGGGAACATAGTCAAAATCCATAAAATCTAAATTGAGATTTTTATTGGCATGAAGAGGCTTGTGACGAGGAATTTAAAGACCCAACTAAAGATAATGTTATTTGGGATATGAATCCATACCCTCTTTTCAATAATTAGTACATGGAACATAGTCAAGAACCAGCTTATGAGCTAACTCATGATTATGATGATATGGTTTATGAGGAAGACTTGGATGATTTGGCTTATGTGAGTAATTAGGCTCCATAATGCCAAACCATTTCTATACCAGGACCTCATCCTTTGGCTTGTGTGAGAAATCAAAGCCCACAATGCCCTATCATTACCATTTTAGGACTTTGTCCTTTGGCTCATGTGAGTAATCATGTTCCCCAACACCCTACCATTATCCAACCATAAGTCATTCCTCATCTAGAACCAATCCCATCCAAACCTCAACCAATCCAATCTTTTAAAGACCAAGTTGTGTTCAAAATTGGTATTTTTTAATTCAATAGAAACCAAGGCCAAGAGAACCAACCAATCTGAGATGTTTTTGTTGAATCAACCATTTGTGATAAGTCAATCTGTGATGAATCACCTATTGATCCTATACCAGTTGTCAAAGAGTCTCACTCTGATGAGCTAGTCTTTGTTGAGTCACTTATTAATGATTATAATCACCTTTGGGAAAATCATTACCTCAACCATGTGCCTATTTTTCAAGAGCCTCTTATTGATAAGCTAGTCTCTGAGGAGTTATCTCTTGACCTTTTTCCCATCTTAGAGGAGTCCCACTCTGATAAACCAATTTTTGTAGAGCCCATTATGCCATCACAGACTGTTACTTGTCTAAAACCAAATATTCAACAAGACATCATTATAATAGAGTACCCATTATATGAAGAATTAGAGTTAGATTCAAGTTCTATTCTTGAACTAACATCATATTTAGCATCAAAATCTAAATCAACATCAATCTCAACATCAGATTCAGAGTTCCTTAAGTTAGAATCAGATTCAAAATAAAAATATGTTCATGGCTGTTATAACATTGGTTATGCATGCCTTTCAAATCAATTTGAATACATTTGTGATCCTTCTATATTTTTTAGGATGAGTAATTTAGCATTGATACAAGTTCTCCTAGTATCTTCTACAAGGATTGTGCAGCCTCTCCCCATTCCATTACCATTCTATAGGCCATTACCATCAACCAAAATAGCCATATTATTGATATTCCACCTCCCACAAGCATCAATTAGGATTAATAGAATCACACTTTGTTGAATTGAATCCATGGTGACATAGAATTTGAAGAAGATCAAGGAGGCCAATACCACATTCATATAGCAGAAGAACACTCTCCTAGTGAAACCTTTTCAGAGGCACTAGGATGCAATCAAAGTTCCAACTCAGCATCTTCTAGTGAAAGTTTTTTGGAAGTGCTAGAAGAAAATCAAAGTCAAAAGCCAATGTTCATTAGTAAAACCTTCTCAGAGGTGCTATGAGATAATAAATACAACTTCATTGGTGAGAACCTCATTGAGACACCAATAGCTGAGCCTAAAAGTTCTTCACTATTTGATGAAGATCAAATCAAAGATCAAATCAAAATAACTTCCCATATATAGCCTAATTAGATGGTAGCTACTCTTAAGCCTAAACAATAGAAAAATATAATGGTCCTATCAAGAGAACAAGTCTTCAGCCCTATCATAACTAAATTTATGTTGAATCTAGCATTAACAACATTACGTGTGAGTAAAAGTCTTGATCTTCATTTATTTCCCCACCACTACACATTCCATTATCATCTACCATTTCATTTCACAATCAAACCTACCATCGATTATTTATCCTTGTTTACCATCCATGACCACACTTTCATTTTTAGAGGCTAAAAAGATACCTTGTATCGATGTTTGAAGGAATCAAAATCAATGACCAATGAAGATCACAAAAGAATTCTTGATAACCAAATCTACAGGTAGTTATTGATGGAGCAACTATTTAGATAAGTTATGGGACAAAAATTAACATGATCAAGTATTTTATTTGTATCATTTATTGATTAGGATGTGCATCTTCCCATCAATAAGAATAATAGAATAAAAAACCACACTTAGGCAAAAAACATGTACCATGCCATTTCATTGCCATTGCTATATATGCCTATTTGCTATTATTGTAGATCTCAGCTATTCACCCCATCACTTGGGGGTAACCCTCTTACCATTTTATCCAAATTATCAAACCATAATTATCCTAAGCAATACCATACAATCTTACCATGCCATTCCTATCTAGACAAAATTCTATTTTTAGTCATCTTACCCAATCCTATTTTGATCTTGGCTACTTTGATTTTTCCTACACTTTTTAAGGGGGGATTCCAATCAAGTTTCAACAATTAATCAAATATATGTTTACAGTGACAGTCTATGAGATTAGTGTGATAGTTGATCTAACAAGATATCTTTCATCCTATCAAGTTTGTTTATGTGAGATTGATAATAACTACCTATGGGCAAATTAGTGTTTCACCAGTCTTGCTACTAATTATAATTGCTTATGGGAAAATTAGTATCATTGACCTAAGCCATTGTATCCTAGTTATAACCATTCATGGGAAAAATAATGAAAACACTTGTTTATCATGCATTGCCACATAACCTTGCCATTAATATTTTCATTTGACTATCCATTTGCTAGATTTGAGAACTTATTGGGTCCTAGTTGGTTTTTCCTCACCTTTTATGTGGATGGAATTACTATAGCTTGAGGTCATTTTAGGACTATGTAGGTCATAATCAATTCATGTTGAGGTCACCTTGGTCCCTCACTTTCTAAATTCTCTCAATTTTTTTTGAGTAGGTATCTTGTCATTCTCTAATGAGTTAAGATACCTCAAAAGCCAAAAACATTCATAAACATTTCAAAAATCCAAAAACATTTGTCTTGTCTAAGCGTAGTTAGTTATCTTTGATCCATCTTACTGGGGCATGGTCATTATTAGGATGCTTTATTTTTATTTTGTTTTTAGTCTTTCTATTTGATTTTTTATTTCAAGTTGTTTATTTTTTATTTTGTTGTTTGTTTGTTTGATTTCAACACTGTTGCCTTAACTCGATCTATATGCATTCATTGGGTGATTCCTCGAGCACATTATTTTTGATTCTATCCATATTCATCAATTAACATTGTCATCATGGTTTTTATCATTGGTGTATTATTTTTGAGTGTTTATTGGATTTAGAGTTAGTCCTTACACATATTTTGGCCAAGCCTTCATGTTGTTCTATCATGAAGCCTACCATCACATGCTACAACAAAAATCAGCTTCAAGAAGGTCTATATTCAATGGATCTATAGAAGTTTCTCCTTGAAACCTTGGAAAAATACTTCCATCCCACCCTTGATCAAATCAACCCATTGACCATTCTATTTGTATCATTACTAATCAGGATGAGCATCTCCTCATTAGCAGGTACAACTAAATATTTTCACACTGATCAATCTTATTCTTCTTTTCATCTCTTTCCTCACTTTTCACCTACTCATATTTAATCTTTTAGCTATGTTTGATAATGAACCCTAATTGGGGAACAATCATATTTATCCAATCTAGGTCCTCTTAATGATTATAACTACCTATGGGCAAATCATTATTTTGAATTTTAATCTTGATTATAACTACCTATGGGTAAATCATTATTTTGAATTTTAATCCTGAATATAACCACCTTTAGGAAAATCAATATCATTTTTACATCAATGCATGCAAGCATTTTCTCATTTGGATTAATCTCAACCATGATTTAATTCCACCTTTCTTCTTGTTTTTGTTCGAGGGACCACCCATCCATATATGTGATGGCCACTCCCTTGAGGGGGCATCATCATAGACTTCTCAAAATTATTTAGATCTTTGTTCTTTAACCATCATCTTATTTTTGGCATACATTCCATCTCTCATTATTTGAGAAGACATTGCTTTGCCTATGGTTTGCAACATCTTCCCAAACAAGGGCAAACCATCATCATAGGCTTCCCAAAACCATTTGGAGCTTTGTTCTTCAACCATCATCTTATTTTTGGCATACAAGCCATATATAATTATTTGAGAAGACATTACTTTTCCTATGGTTTATAACATCTTCCCAAACAAGGGCAAACTATAGACACCTAAATTTGGCCATCGATAACCTCCAACCAAGCTTTTGACCAATTTCCATCAAAATGCACAATTTGGCTTAAAAACACTAAAATATATTAAATGAGTTGAAAATGATATATTCAAGTGCTGATTTTGGCTAGAGTATCATTAAATAGGGTAATGCAATTTATGGGCTAGCTAACTTTAATCAGATCATTCTGAGTCAAAATCCCAATTTTGCACCTGGGTGATTTGGATTACTCTTTCGTATCAAATCTCTTGCACAAGACACATGCCTTTATTATTTGCTATTGGTAACATCTTAAATAGGATAATGGATCTAATGCATCTGAAATTGACTTCCAATTCCAATCTAGTCAAATTTTAGACTAATAACAAGGTATTATAATCAATTTGAGTAATTTGTGCACAAAGTGCTTAATCATGCTTAAGAGCTAATAAAACCAAATTAGAGCCTAATTAAGAATTCCATTGAAACTTGTTGAATACTTGTTTTTAGAAATGAATATTTAATATATACATCATTAGGTGACCTCATTTTTTGGGAAGACATCCCTAGGCCATAAATGCCACAAATATCAGGATTCATGCCTCCCATACCTCATCAAAGCCCTCACCTGCCTCTTAAATTTCCCTCTATCCTAAATATTGATGAGCCTATTTAAAATTTTTAATTATATAATTGGATTAATCATTATCCACACATCTTAATCTTGAGATGGATGGTTCAGGTTGATTCTACTCATTTTCTAAAATCTATAAATAAGAGGCCTTACCACATGAATTTTAAGCTTAACTTGTGCAAAGTTACCATGCCAAATTGATTCCAAAGAGCTATCACATGCCAAAGTTATGATGCTAAAATATTGAAGGAAAATACAAGCAAGGTTCCAAGGAGAGATGGAGGTAGTCAAGCTTCCATTAATGTAGACTTCATGAGCACAAGCTGAGAAAGCCACTACAAAAGCATTTGGAGCATCCAGGGAAGGTGAAGGATTCTTATTTTTCCTTACTTTTTAGTTATGTTTGTCACTTTTTTTTGTTATTAAGATCACCCTAGTAAATAATCATGAAGGTGTTAGTTTAGTGTGTTGTTTGTCAATTTAATTTGTTCATTTTGTCACTAATACAATACTAATCTCTTCTTAATCAAATTCTTAGTTCACATAGTTTACAGTTGAGCCATTCCATATAAAATAACCCTAGGTGAAATTTGGACATGTTGTATAACTCCCTAATGGGTGTCTAGAAAAAATTAGAGTTTGTTATTATCTAGAGTATAAGAGAAGTTATGGTCAAAGAACAGGGAAAATAGGGCTACAAGCCCATGAGCCAATTAACAAGGTAAGTATGGTCTTATATCCTAGGGTGTGTGTTTTGATCAATCAAGACTATCAAAGTAGGTGTAAATAGCCTAGGTAATTTATATTTAGTGTGTCTAGATTAGTTCATGTTTGTGTTTGAATCCATATCTACTATTCCATGTTATAATCAATGTTAATCCCATGAATGCACAAATCAAAATCTGGTCATGGATCTGAATGCCTAAAAGGAGTTCTAGATAAGGTTTAAGTGTCTTTTTAGATGTATTTAGATGGTATAAGATAATTCCAATGGAAGCCATGAAATCAAAATCAAGAGTTAATTCCTCACCTTCACCTTCAACTACATTTGCATGATGAGCTTTCTTTCTAGGGTTAGCCATATCATGTTGTATTTTCTTGTAATCTTTCTTAAGGTGACCAGATTGTTTACAGTAAAAACATTTTCACTTAGATATTTGATTAGAACCACTTACTTGTGAAGTTTCTATTAGAGAACTAGTAGTTTTAACAAACTGCTTACCCATTCCCTTGATGAAGAATGCACTCTCTATAGAAGTAGATGTAGAGAACACTATTTGTTCCTGTCATCTCTCCTTCTACAATAGCAATATGGAAAAATTTTAAAATTCCAAATTCTACATCTAATAAATCATGTGCAAGGACTCCATAAATGACTCAAATGAAGGTGGAATATTTTACATAACTAGAGCAATCAAATCTTGCTCATCAACAGGCTTTTACATAGCCTTCAACTGATCACTGATATCCTTAATTTGTAAAAAAACTAAAAAATGGAGCCACCTTCTTGCATCTTAGTGGAAAATAACAAATTATTAAATGCAATATCATACCAACTTTAGAAGCTTGATATTTTGAAGTTATATTTTTCCATAGATCTGATGCTATGGTCACATTTCTAACCTCTAAGATTAGATTATCTGCTACTGATAGTTTTAACAACATAAGAGCTTCTTGATGACATTTATCATAGTCATCATAAATAGTGGTTGGCATTGCTCTTTACCAAGTATAATTTGATCAAGGTTACAATATTCACATATCATCAAAACCTTGTGACTCCACAAACTAAAAAATTTTCCTATTAATTTTTGTGAATCTGGTAATAAGAGGTGTTGTAAACTAACCATTTTGACCTGGTTTTTCCAAAAAATGCAAATACCAGAAAAACTATAATGAATTTAAAAAACATTCCTCCTACCCACTAATTCAAATCATAAACTAGTCAATACCTCCAATTTTTAGCAAAAAAGACCACACCATTTGGGAAATTTTAAATTTTTCATCTTTAAAAACACCAAAGAAAGACAAAAATAATTAAATTGGGAGATATACAACTCCGATTTAAAAAATTCCTTCTCCATCAACATCCAAATTAGAAACCTAGATAATGGTGAAATTTTCACTCTCCAGAACTTTTTTGAGATAATTAGCCACCAATAACCTTTTAAGCTAAAGTTTTGAATTATTTTAGTTAAAAAATTAAAATTAATTAAAATAATAAACTTTAGATTAAAATTTTTATAACAAAAATCAATCATTAAAAAAATTGGCCTACCTACAAAACTTCAGATGTAGATTCTATGAGAAATACTTAGCCAAATCAAATTCTGTCAGTTCCTTTCATCTCTTCTTAGAAAATAGAAAATTTTAGACCCCTCACTCACCAAAAATAGTGCATAAATAAAACTATGGTCTCTTCCCCAAACCATATAGAAATGACCAATCAAAAAAATTCAAATGTAATTTTTAGACAAAATACTCAGTGGAATTTAATTTCGTATGATCTAACAGATGAATTTTGAGCCAGACAATTTTATAGAAACAAGAATCATAAAAAATAGTGCTCAAATAAATTTTTGGAATTTTCATTAAATTTAAATGGCTGGTCATAGGAAAAATAAATAAATTTCATCCTCTCATGGATCTTCATCGGGTGCTTCATGCTCCTCCCTGGCAAGACTGTCCTCTCTTGCTTTACAGGCTTCCTCCCAAGCTTCCTAAACTACAAGCTCTGATACCATATTAGATAAAACATAAAGAGTGAGAAAGAACCAAATTGTGTTCAGAGCATAAATTCCATGTTTGAATAATATAAAAAGGCCTATTAAATAGGCAAAGAAATGAGCCACCCAAGAAACATGTGAAAAGGGTGGGTAAAACAATCAACGTTGGCTAGCATGAAATAGCTAAGCCCATTAAACAAACTAACCTCTTAACCCAAGTGGTTAAGGAAACTAACCAAAGACAAATTACCTTAGTCAATAACCCAAGGTAAATACATAATTATGCTAACATATTAAATAAAACATAGAGAGTGAGAAAGAACCATATTGTATTCAAAGCATACATTTCATGTCTAAACAATATAAGAAGGCCTATTAAATAGACAAAGAAATGAGCCACCTGAGAAACATGTGAAAAGGGTGGGTAAAAAAACCAACATCGACTAACATGAAATAACTAAACCCATTAAACAAACTAACCTCTTAACCCAAGTGGTTAAGGAAACTAACCAAAGATAAATGACCTTAGTCAATAACCCAAGTTAAATACATGGGTTAAATACATAATTATGCTAACACACTCCCTTAATGACAAAACCAAAAACAAGACCAACTTTGTCCCTAAAATTTATGAACTTGTTTGAACCAAGTGTTTTGGTCATTATATCAGTTGGTTGCTCTGTAGTGGGGCAGTAGAAGTGAATAATGTCTTCATGTATAACCAACTATCAGATGTAATGATGGTGAACCTCAATGTGTTTGGTCCTGGCATGGAATACTAGATTCTTCACCATCTTTAGAACAATCTGGTTATCACAAAAAAATGGAGCAGGCTTTGACTCAAACTGAAGATCCTTCAAGATTTTATTTATCCACATAGTTTCACAACCTGCACTAACCATAGCTTTATACTCTGTTTCTATTGAAGATAACACCAATTTAGTTTTTAGTTTGCTCTACCATGAGAAAACTATTGAATCAAGAGTGAAAACATATCCTATTGTATATTTTCTTAAATTTACTAATCCTGCTAAATCAGAGTCAGAATATCTTGAAAGCTCAAAATCTATAGACTTCTTATACATTATGCCAAAGTTAAGAGTACCTTTGACATATATTAATACCTATTTTTTAGCTAACCAATATACTTCCTATGGTTTAGACATGAAGTGAGATAAAAAAACTCACTGAAAAATAAATATTCAATCTAGTGGTAGTGAGGTAAATAAGACTACCCCCTAGCTACTGATACACTATTTCATTGACCGGAGGTGAATCAGTGTTAGCTAAAATTTTAGCTCCAACTTCCATAGGTGTGTGATTTGGATTAAATCCATCATTCAAAACCTTTCCAACAATGATTTTTCATACTTACTTTGTGAAATGAATACAACATAATCACCTTGTCAAAACTCAACACCTACACAATATTTCAGTAGTCCTAAATTTGTCATGTCAAAAGTACAACAAATATCAATTTTCATCTACTGAATGAGACTAGCAATACTCCCAGTGATGCATTTATCATCAACATATACAATGAGAATCAAGATATCATCACCATATACCTTTACATAGAGAGTTGGTTTAGATTTACACCTTTTGAAACTAGACTCCCTAAAGTATGTATCTATCTTCATATACCAGAATTGAGGAGCCTATTTAAGTCCATACAAGGACTTGATCAATCTAAAAAAAAGATGTTCCTTACCAAGAACCTAAAAAACCTGTGGCTGAACCATGTAGACTTCCTCCTCTAGATCTCCATTCAAGAAAACACTCTTAACATCCATTTGGTGCACCCACCATATAAATTGAGTAAAATATCAACAATCAAATGAAAAGTTACCATCTTTGTAGTTGGATAAAAACTCTCCTCATAATCAACCCCTTCCTCTTATGCATAACCTTTTGCAACAACTTTGTCTTTGTATTTATCCAAAGAACCATCTACTTTGCATTTTACCTTGTAAATCCATTTACAACGAATGAATTTATTTCTAGGTGGTAGTTCCATGAGCTCTAAAGTCTTATTTTTCATCAAGGAATCATATTCCAATTACATGGCCGATTCCCACTCATGCTTCCCTTTACCTCTAAAAAATAATTAGGTTAAAAAACATGTGAAACAATAGTTGTCAAAGCAAAATTTTCATGCTCACCCCTATTACCAAATTACTTTCCTAATCTCAGTCTTCTTCCTTCCACACCTTGTAATAAGTCTCCCTCCTTTAGTGCTTCTATAGTGGCAAAATACCACTTTGGCTTCTTTGATTGTTCTGTTAGAAACTCAAAATGACCTACATCAATTCCCTTCCTAGAATGTGATTCCACTGATGAACTAGAATCTTGATCAACTTTTAAACCATAAATTATAGTTAAATCATTAGAATAAAATAATGACTCAATATCTGAAACTATACCAGTTACTGTGAAGTATGACATTTGTTCATTTACTATGACATCTCTATTTACCATAACTTTATTAGTAGAAATATCAAGTAATTTGTAGGCCTTTGACTACTCATTATACCCAACAAACATGTATGTTTTACTTTTCACATTCAAGTTACTTCTCTTTTGATTAGGAATAATTGTAAAAGCTACACAACCAAAAATTTAGAAAGCACTTACATTTGGAGTTTGACCTGACTAAGCCTCCTCTAGAGTTATATTCTCTATTGATTTTGTAGGAATTTTGTTGAGGATGTACACCACCATATTCACTGCTTCTACCTAATATCTATATGGGACATTTCTACTTTGGAACATAAAATGAGCCATGCCCATCACCATCCTATTTCACCTTCTACAACTTTGTTTTACTATGGAGTGTAAGGGGTATTATACTATCTATGTATGCCTTTAGTGGCATAAAACTCTTTTAACTATTTTGAGATGATCTCACCCCCATTATATGTTCTAAGAGATTTCACTAACCTTCCTACTTATTTTTCAACCATAGCTTTCTAAGTAAGGAAGTTAGAAAAATAATCAAATTTCTTCACTAAAAAGTATACCCACTTTTTCCTAGAGAAATAGTCAACCAGTAATAGAAAAAAAGGATCCAAAAGGGGTAGGTGTCTGCATTGGACCATGAAAATCCACATGTACCAAATCCAATACTCCCTTAGCTCTTGAAGCTTTACCAACATCAAATGAATGCCTAATTTACTTCCCCAACTGACATCAAATACATACATGATGACTATCTTAAATAAAAGGAATACCCTTAACCATCTTAGTCTTTCTTAATGTAGTCAAATACTAGAAATTCAAATGCCCATACCTTTCATGCCGGAGTGAACTTATACTATCAACCACTACAAGTGCACTTTCCTTTACTCTCTATGGATCTGCAAGCTTATACAAGCCTTTCTCACCAATCCCAACAACAATAATCTTGTTATCTTTAGTAGTGACTAAACATTGTTGTCCTTGAAAATTTACAACAAAATCAAATTTTATAGTGATCTCACTAATGGAAAGTAAATTTTTATTTATGCCTATCACATATCTAACCAGTGTATAATATAGTGGCAAATTTTCATATTTTGGTGAATTTGACATTTTTCCAGTGTTATTTTTGGTGATTTCTGAGCCCTTCCATGGTTTCCTGGTCACCAAGCTTTGTTGGGTTTACCTGGTTGCCTAGCATTGTAATCGCTAAGGTAAATGTTACGTTTAAGTTTTTCCCTGGCGGTATTCACCTTTCACGCAGCCAACTAGGTAACGCTTATTGTGGAATGTTCACCGGGTTTCAAGTTTCCATTTCATGCAGTATGGGAGAATTCGCCATCCCAGTTTCATTTTACCATGGAGGAGTCAGCTCATTTCACATTATGAGAAGTGGAGGAGTCAGCTCGTTTCGTCAACACACTTTCATTTTGTCATAGAGGAGTCAGCTCGTTTGGTGTGGTAAATTGGTAATTGTATTGATTTGTAATATGTATAAATCCAAATTCGCCCAAGCAATGAGACATTCACTAAATACCACTCCACTGGCACTCCATCAAATTTCTGGTAGTGCAGGACATATCGCAGGCAAGACTCAGACTCCAGAGATAGCTTCCACAAGTGGTGGTACATTGGTATGTGCAGCTCTACTATAAAATACTCTCCTTGAGCTTATGTAGTTTAATTTAATTAGAAGCTTATCTATAGTTTCCTTTCTTATCTCATTTTCATTAGAAATTTTTCAAAAAGTGGATGCAATGCTGAAAGTTGCTAGCAACGTTAATGGTTTTTAAAGCTTGCATGCATGGATATTGACCACCTAAGGTCAATTTCCTATTTCCTTTGCCGTGGAATGTCGATTCACCAACTGTCAAAAATCAGATTTGAAATTTAACTTTTTTTCTTTAATTTTCAATTCCTAGTCTGAAAGTAATACTGCTTATTCTCAGGGAAGTAAAGTTTAAATGGATTATCAGTGGATTGAGATGTCAGGGGAGGGTGAGTCTATAACTAATATTGCTCAATCTCAGGGAATTGATAAGGGTAAAACCCCCAAGGGTAGTGAAGGGATTAATATTACATCAAAATTCTAAAAACTTAGAGATAATAACATAAAGGCTTTCTTTGGAATTGACAATATTTTTGGTCCACCAACTTTGGCAAGTACAAGTGCAGAAAGAAATCACAATACCTCACCACCACTAGAAGAGTAGGTTGTTATTCAATTAAATCAAAATGCATCAAATGAGGATAACAATGTTCCAACAATAGAAGATGTTGTAACAGAAGATAATATTGATGTTGGTAGGAAGAAAAGAAAAAGGAATGTAAAAATGGGGCAGGAGTGGGAAATGAAAAGGACTTTCCAGGTTGATTGGGTAGCAAAGTACTAGTTTATTAAACCAGTCACAAACAATGATGAACCACCAATAGAATGCAAGTGTATGATTTTTACCTGGAAAACTAAAAGAGAGAAAAAGTTGTAGTTAAAGATCGACACTATAGAAAAACATATTGGTAAGGTTTATGAAAAAAAAATCATAGATGGAAAGGAAGTAGCGGCAGTGAGATGGAAATCAAAGGAAGAATGCCTTCATGTTAAGTATGCCATACAATATGAAGAGCATTTCAAGAAAATAGCGGTAATTGGTAGTGGTAGTAGTGGCAATCCAATCAAGGATGGGCTTCAACATGTAGCCAATGATGCAAACTTGGCAAAGACCGTTCAGATGAGTGTTATTTTTCATATTCTATCTAGAGGGCGTCTTATGAGAGACTTTTCAAAATATGGTAATTTATTATCTTTTTTGAGAGTTCCTCACTATCCTATGTCACATTGGTCAATATATGCTGGATGGGAAATGGCAAGCTGTCTTGCTGAGGTGGAAAAGCAAAATGTACAAGAGAGAGTAAAAGAATCCAAGTTCATTTCATTATCCTTATATGAAGTCACTGCGGTAGATAACACTGCTTGGGTCTGTATGCATGTATATACTATAAAATATCATGTCAGTCAAGCTAATCTACTTTGTTTCTGTAAAATGAGGGCCAATTAAACTGCAAAAAATTTATATTTAGAAGTTAAGAAAGCTTTGAATGAAATTGCTGGTATGGATGACTTGACAATTGCAAAGAAGTTAGTGTGTGTCGGAGCTAATGGAGCTGCAGTAATGCAAGGGCAAAGGACTGGTCTTTGTGCAAGATTACAAACTAGTATTGCACCTTACATGCTTGGCATACACTGCAAGGCCCACTGAATGAATTTAGCATATAAGATTGTAAGTACTTTTCCTACAGTGTCAAAAGTTGAAGATCTAATCTGTGAGCTCCACTCATACTTTTGTAGAAGTCCTAAATACTTTTCAAAATTTAAGATTTTTTCTAAGGGAGTAACAATAGGAAATAAGATTCTCAAGGATGTTGAGACCAGATGGATATCTTTGCATGGACCAATAGAACGAGTTCTAGCAGAATATCAATCCTTGATTGGAGTTCTATATGAGCAATGCCTTGCAGTGGACAGAGCTCCTGATTTGTTAAATAATTTAAGTGATATAGAGAACCTATTAACTTTAGCCAGTCTTCTCCCCATGCTGGATTTAATGAACAAACTTGTTAAGAAAGCCCAAGACAAAACTATGTATATTCATGAGTATTTTGATTTACGTAAAATGACATGCATGGCTCTGGATTCTTTGTATTCAGATCTCTCAGGTCATAGCCCAATTTTTTCAAGGTGGGAGATAATTACAGATTTGAATCATGCTAAGATTTTTTTACAATTCAATGGGAAAAATGAGCTATGTGTGTTTGTGAAAGGATTTGAAATACCAATGCACCAATCTAAAACAACCAAGAGAGGCAGAGTACTACCAGTTAGAAAGGATGATTTTGACAAGATTGTTAAATCTGTTAGTGAAAATGTGAAGTCTATTTCCTACCAACTTTCAAGTGAGATTCGTGAAAGATTCCCTTGAGAAGAAATTCTTGAAGCCATGAGTTGTGTGTTTCCTCAATTTTGGAAACACTTTGGACATAATCCAACTGATGCAAAGTTGTTTCATAATAAATTTGATAAATTGATAACACAATTTTCAAAGAATACAAATTGTAATGGACAACTAATACAAGGAATCTTAGATTCAAATAATCTTAAAAATCAATGTAAACTTTTTGCATTGTGTATGAAAAATCAGATGGAAAACTTTGAGAATCCATTCAATCCTGGTGCAATAACAAGGCTCTAGAAAAGGATAAGTCAGAGTGAAGTATTACATACTTCAATATCAGAATATTTCAAACTTGATGATTTATGTCAAACAATGATATTAGGGTCGGTGGAAGATGAGAGAGTTTTCAGTGCATTGGGGTTTTTGAAATCAAATGTCAGAAACAAACTAGACAAAAATTTGGAAACTTGTTTGAGGTTGTTTGTAACTCAATACAATGTTAGATATTTTCCTTATTATAGGTCATTGGCCATTTGGAATTCCACACGTGAAAGACGAGGCCTTTGCAACACTTTAAAAGATGGTGGTTCTACTTCTACTGCTGACTCCAACATAAATGATGAATTTAGGTCTCAAAGTCAAAATGAAGATGAAGATTTTACGGATTTTGAATACCCAATTCAGAATGAAGAGGAACCTATTGGTACTAGTCAGACTTTAGTTTTAGGATCTAGAGTCCATATGGGATATAGAAGCATCACATTTGAGACTGAGCCAATGAAGTGAATCATGATTTAGTAATGTCAGTCACTTTTTCATCTGTGTCTCCAGGTTTTACATGCAAAGAAAGTTCATTTTGTTTGAGTTTATATAGAAAACTTTTGAATTCTTCACTCTTGATAAAATTATCATCCTTCATGAATTCTTGAGCCTGTATAATTCTGTCATCTAGCATCATGGACTGCAGTTCTAAACTATTGGGTCTCCTCTCCTCTTCAGTAGCTTGATCAATTAAGAACTTTTTTTTGGCATCATCAAAATACCTAGTTCCTTTTGGAAGCACTTGTAAGGCTTTCTCTCTAGCCTTTTCTGGAGCCTCAATCAATTTTTGTTTCTTCTTGCCCCTTTTATCCTAGTCTGAAGGGCCAGGTTGATCTTCTTCGTCACTAATTTTCAATACAACATTTGCCTCTGGAGAAGAAGGGTTTACCCTATCTCTAGCATTTTGAGGAACTTGAGCCATAATGTTATCAAACTCCTCAATACACTTATCAATTTGTTTAAAATAGGGTAAATCAAAATAGAATCCTTGGAAATTAGGATCTACTTTCTTCATTTCTTCCTCTACTGAGAGGATTTGTCTCCACTTCTGCATCCTATTAGCATAGACATCTTTATCCAATAGATCCCTAATGACATCCTCTTCACAAATTTGCAATGTTAAATCCTTTATCTTTTCAACCAGTGATGATGCGATCTCTGCCCTCCTCGTGGTTTTTCAACACACAAATTATTAACTTTCACTTTTACAGTGACATTGAGATAGACCTGTTAAAGCCTTTCTCATGGTTTTGCAACTGCCAACTTCAAACTGATGAAACCCTTTACGAACCTCCGATGCCATTGACTTCTCATATGTTTTTTTTAACCTTGAATACAATGAAATGATTCGCCCAAAAAATTAAAATTTTACTATGATTATTATTTTTTGTTCGCCAATGTAAATTTTTTTTGTGGTTTTAAAATAACACAATTCACCCAGATTTTACACATTGTTTGAGAGACTATGAATTATTCGCCAATGGAGATTATTATTTTTTCTTTGTAAACTATTTTTTTTGCCACAAAAAATGATTTTTTTTGTCAGGTGTTTTACACCTTTCGCCAATTTTTACACCTTTTCTAAAGGAGGGGTTTCTTAAAGTATACCCTGTATCTAACATTCTTAAATGTATACCAGATAATATCATAAAATTTGATCTGAACATTACCATATCCTTTCACAAAATGATTCCTACCATCTCCTAATGATACAGATTCATTATTACTATCATTTTTGAAAAAATCCACATACCAGTCCTTATGGCATGTATAATGGTGAGATGTCCCTGAATCAAAGTACCAAACTCAAACCACCATAGAATTACCATTGGAAGCCATGGAAGAAAAATCAAGAGATAATTCCTCACCTTCACCTTCAGCTACATTTGCATGATGAGCTTCTTTCTAGGGTTAGCCATGTCCTGTTGTCTTTTCTTACAATCTTTCTTAAGGTAACCAAGTTTATTATAGTAAAAAAATTTCCACTTATATCTATTATTAGAACCACTTACTTGTGAAGTTTTTGTCAGAGAATTGGTAGTTTTACCAGATTGCTTACCCTTTCCCTTGATGAAAAATGCACTCTCAATAAAAGTAGATGCAGACAACACTATCTGCTCTTGTCATTTCTCCTTCTATAATATCAATTTGGATAACTTATCAAAACACCGAGCTTGATTCACCATATAATTACCACTAGAAGCAATGAAAGAAAAATCAAGAGATAATTCCTTGCCTTCACCTTTATCTACATTCACATGATGAGCTTTCTTTCTAGGGTTAACCATATCCTATTATATTTTCTTATAATATTTCTTAAGGTGATCGGGTTGCTTACAGTAAAAACATTTCCATGTATATCTCTTATTAGAACCACTTAATTATGAATTTTCTATCAGAGAACTATTAGTTTTACCAAACTACTTTCCTGATCTCTATCTTCTTCCTTCCACACCTTGTGGTAAGTATCCCTCCCTTAGTGCTTCCATAGTGGTAGAATACCACTTTGGCTTCTTTAGTTGTTTTATTGAAACTCAAAATGACCTACATCAATTCCCTCCCTAGAATGTGATTTCATTGATGAACTAGAATCTTTCTCAAATTTCAAACCCCAACTTATAATAGAATCATTAGAAGAAAAAATGACTCAATATCTAAAATTGTACTAGTTGTTGTGAAGTATGACATTTGTTCATTTACTATGACATCTCTATTTACCAAAACTTTATTATTATAAATATCAAGTAATCTATAGGCCTTTTATTGCTCATTGTACCCAACAAACATGTATGCTTTACTTTTTACATCCAAGCTACTTCTTTTTTGATTAGGAATAACTAAAAAAGCTACACAACCAAAAATTCAAAAAGCACTTACATCTAGAGTTTGACCTGACCAATGCTTTTGTAGGACTTCTATTGAGGATGCACACTATTGTATTCACTACTTCTACCCAATATATATGGGACTTTTTTGCTTTGGCCATACAATGAGCCATGTCCATCACTGTCCTATTTTGCCTTTCCATAAATTCATTTTGTTGTGAAGTGTAAGGGGTAGTTTACTGTCTGTGTATGCCTTTAGTGGCACAAAAATCTTTAAACTATTTTGAGATGATCTCACCCCCATGATATATTATAAGATATTTCAATGACCTTCCCACCTATTTTTCAACCATAGCTTTCCAAGTAAGGAAATTAGAAAAACAATCATATTTCTTCACTAGAAAGTATACCCACTTTTTCCTAGAGAAATCATCATCCAGTAACAAAAAATAATGATCTCTAGAAGGGTAGGTGTCTACATTGGACCATGTAAATCTACATGTACCAGATCCAATACTCCCTTAGCTCTTGAATCTTTACCAAACATTAGAATCTAGAACCTTAAGGAAATAGAAGGAAACCCTAAGGATACTAGGGTTTTATACTGCTCAATACTATGAATGGGTTCACTAATATATTCTATTTATTTTTAGGATCAATGTGACCCTAATAGTATAAAATTTATGGAATATTTATATTGTTTAAGATATAAAATAATCACACAAATTTGAAGTATTTGGCTAGACATATAAACTTGCTATTTTAGAAATACATTAGAATCAGAATGCACTTAGCTTGTTTCAAATGAAATCAAGTCTATAGAGGGATGCATTCATCAATATAATTTGAAATGACCCAATGAATGCTTATATTTCAAAATATAAATTTTACATGCATCTAGATAAGTTCATACTCTCTGGACACCTGTATAGTATAACCCTTTCTAATGTATTATGAAATTATCCACTATATTTTTTCCAATGTATGATTATGTTTCCCATTGCACCTATGTTTGATGATGATGCCTATATGTTTTAATGTCTACAAATATATGTGAATATCCATATTTTCATTCTCTTTTCTCCAAACCCTAGTAGTTCACTTCAATACAACTATAAAACCAAGATAAAGTGTGAAATGGAAGGGTTGATGTAACCTTATCCATTTAACTATGAATAAGTGTTGCCTAATTTTCAAAAAGGGAAGTCAAATTGAATGTAGTTCTCCCACCTAGTTGAGTGTGTGTAATCTTGTATAATACTAATAGATTTTGAAAACCTATGTATGTATTTCAACACTTTAAAAAATGTGACATGACATCAAAAATGGTATTCAAACATACCTTAGGGGTTTTATCCTTTCAGGGGTGATTTCTATTGATATCTTTATATGTGCCAAGTAAGTTTTAGATAGACACTATATATAAAAATGCTCAGGTTTGATTTCATTATATAAATAAATCTTTGGGTATTTTCCTCTGAACTAACATGTGAAACATTATGTATGAGCCATATGGGAAATTTTATTTTCATAAACTATATATTAAAGGGTGTTAGACAAGTTGGCCCTAAGTGGAAAAATTTGTGGTAGTGTAGATGATATTTATGAATTAAATATCACCTTAATCTTGTACACTTGGAAAAATCAAACTTTAGCTATTCCTCTCAGTTTTAGACATTTCCCACTTTCAAAAGTCTCACATCTACTCTGTTGTGTGCTCTTTGACCTATATTTTGGTTTGACCAGTTTTATGTTGGTGACCCAAATCTTCTATCTTACCAAGAATGCTTAACATATGATTATCTTATGACCCTAAAAGTTCTAAGTTTATACCTATTTTATAACTACTAGGACACAAATGTTAGTCCCAGACCCCTATGTTGACGCTAGTGTCCTCCCCTAACATAGGTGTCTAGTACCCTAAATTTATCTAATTTATAAATAAAACATATAATAATGGTCAACCTAAGTTATTTAAAGCAAGATGTTTCCTAATAGGAGTGGTATATATTAATAATCACTCCTCATTCATTCTCCACCAAATGTTTAACCCTAATTTGGATGTGGATCTTACTTGGGTATATAGGGTTAATAATATAGAAATGACAATACACAAGGGTGATAATTAGATCTATAGAAAGACAATTAAGTGATAAACTTAGATACAACATATGTTAAATTTATTAAATTGAGATATGCTAAAAACATAAATTATAACTATGCTAGATATGTAAATGACAAAGAAAAGATGTACTTAGCGAGTTTTGATGCTAACACAATTCTAGATCTGGAATAGCTAGGAAGTAAACTAGAAGAGGATTTTAGAATAGTCACCAAATTATGGATTGATTACCTCTAGATCCTTGTACATTAGCATTGATGCTACTATCTATACTAGATGTAGGTGTCATGTATGAAATATCTACTAGAAAAATATGAGACCACTTTGATGCTTCTAATTTAGAGGATTGACTAATGTAGTTATAGATATAGAATAGGTAGTAAGAAAATTTCAAGAGGATTATATAAAAATTTAACCCTAATTTGGATTTGGGTCATACTTGGGTAGATAGGGTTAAGAATATATAAATGATAATGTATAAGGGTGATAATCATATCTACAACATGCCAATTAAATTATAAACGTAGATACAACATATGTTAAATATATTAAACTAAGATAGGATAAAAATATAAAGTATAACTATGATAAATATGAAAATGATGAATAAATAATGTACTTAGTTGGTTTTGATGCTAACATAGTTCTGGATCTGGTTAATGGATCGTCATTTAAAAATAAGATGATAAAACACTTTTAAAATAAGTACAAGATTAAGCATAATGTTTATAAACCTTATTACCCACATGGAAATGGCCAAATAGAGGTAATAAATAATATAATTATCAAGATATTTTAAAAAATAGTTGAATGATAAAACACTTATTAGCTCTAACATTTGGAATATGCTTTATGGGCATACCGCACTAGTGTCCACACACCTACTTAAGCTACACCTTATTCTTTGGTATATGGTACATAGGTTGTTTTAACAATTGAACTTGAGATACCTTATTTGCATATTTTTTTCAAAGACATAGTTAAAGATAATTAATACCATGAAAATGGATTACATTAGTTAGAGCAGTTGAGTGCCAAATACACACATGCTACTAAGCACTTACATGTCTATCAAGATCATGTAAAATGAGCATATAAAAAAATGTTTTAAACACATGAATTTGATGTGGGTGACCTAATAATTAAATAAAATCAAGAGAATACCAATGCAAAAAAAGACAAGAAAGGAAAGTTCAAACGAAATTGGTTGGGATCATTCATAATTACAAAAAATGCTGGGAAAAGAAGTATACTACCTTGTTACACTTTAAGGAAAACCTTTAAAAATCCCAATGAACATTCTAAACTTGTGTAAATATATTATGTGAGAACTCTTCAAATATTCCAAAAAACCCCAAATTTTTTAATCATAAATGTGTTATATTGGCTCCTTGGCATTTATTTGCTAGATCCATGTTAATGAATAGAATATCAGTTAATTATATGCACATGTGTGTCATGATTCTATTTGAGTGTGATACAAGAATACAAAAATACATGATCTATTCCTATTTTAGATGTTGTATTTTCCATCTATTCATGTCATGTGGACATTAGGGGCATCCACTTTTTTTTATCTTGATACTCATAAGCTATATGGTTCGATGATCATATTTCATTATCATGTTTGATCTTATATGTAATTACACATGACTTGATCCATGATTATACATTTCATAGGGTGTTTGATATTCTATGCACTTGACATTTTTTTGCTAACACATTTGATCCATGGGCTAATATGATATGTTTCCACTGGTTGCTTATGATTTCCTTTATGCACTTCTTTGAGTGTTTTTCCTTCCTATTGTCTTGCTTATTTTATCATTTGAATATGCTCCTTTGTTTGAAGTACCCGTGCCTTTTATTGATTTATTTAACATTTGCATATTTTATTTCTTATTTCATATACATTTAAACATGTCATTCTTGCTTTTTTAGACATTTGTTTAAGTCATGTCCCTTTAATTGTGCAACATTTGAACAATCCCCTTGTTTGTAGTGTCTTAAGACCATTATATGTTTACTTGATTTTGAGTGCTCTTGTGTGTGTGTTTTTTTGCATGTTAATCTTGTCATATTGATATATATACATTTCCATGATCTTTATCATGCATCTTAGGCATTCATGTGATGACATTTTTCTATGCACTTCAATGCTACATTTACCTAGACATGTTCTTATTATGCTACAATGTTCCATTCACATATTATTCAGTTATCTTCTCATTTTGAGCAAGGTAACTACCAGATCCTATCTATCCTTACCTCAAAGGGTGTACGTATCAGTAGGGGAATGTCATGGAGGCATGTTATCCACATTTGGCACAATTTTTAGATTTAGTGGTGGCATGCTTTTGAAACATGTTTTCCACACTTATTTAGTATTTGACATACCCATATTTAGTGGTGGCATGTCCTCCACATTGACAATTATATCAGTTTTTATATTTATACATATATAGTGGGGGCATGTTATGGTATCATGATACCCACACTTGTGAAAAAATCAAAATTGGCCAAAACACATAGTCATATGATTTAGATACACATTTTTGGTAGAATTTTATATATTGGTAACATTATTATACAAATTTTTAGAATGATACATATCTAAGGTGCATATGAGATACAATGTACACCTAATATTCCAAAATACAAATCAATTTCAGATTTAAAAACTCTTCTATGGACTATCATAACCCACCAAGTTAGACTATTACATACTATATTAAGCTAATCTATTGTAGTAATTGGTTTGATTTTTGTATGGTTGAGGTGATTAAATCACTCAATATTTACAAGCTTATATGTTTGAATTTATTACATCATCCCACCTCACCAAATATATGGTATGGGTTGATTTTGTTCACTCATGCTCAATCGGTTATATTGGGTTACATGGTTGAGATAATCTCAAATGTCAGGTGGAAACTCACCTTTTATCTAAGGTTGAGGGAATGTGCCTTAAAATATCTCTCTATACATATTTATATATGTGCCTTAGTTTCATATATTTACAATGATACATATTTTCAAATCAACTTGCGAATAAGCAAGGCAATTGCATCAATACATGGGTGTACTCCTAAACCTTGTTCTTTCAATTTCAATATTTTTAATGCTTTTATATTCAAATTATGTACACTAATTATATACTATAACATGCTATTATTTGTAGGTCAATCACCAACAAATCACTCAAGTTGGGCTCATGCAAAGGCAAGGTGTGTTATAAACACCCAGGTATGTATTTATTCTCCTTTAGACCAATAAAATTATTACTAGTTAAGGGGGGGATGTAGGTGATATTTATGAATTATATATCACCTCAATATTATACACTTGGAAAAATTATACATTGGTTATTTCTCTCAGTTCTAGACCTTTCCCACTTTTAAAAGTCTCACATCTACTCTTTTGCCCCTTGGCTTATCTCTTGGTCTGATGAGTCTTATGTTGATGAACCAAACCTTATATCTTGCCTAGAATTCTTAAAACATGATTATATTATGCCCCTATAGGTTTTGATCATGTACCTATATTCTAACTACCATAACATAAGTGTCAGTCTTAGACCCCTATGTTGATTCTAGTGTCTTATCATGATGTAGGTGTTCAATACCCTAAAGTTATTTAATTTTCAAATGAAATGTATCCTAATGGTCGACCTAAGTGATTTAATGCAAGATATTTATTAATATGAGTGGTATATATTCACAATCACTCCTCATTCATTCTTCACAAATGTTTAACCCTAAGTTGGATGTGGATCCTACTTGGGTAGATAGGGTTAATAATATAGAAATGATAATGAAAAAAGGTAATAATTATATCTAAAATAGACCAATTAAATTTTAAACTTGGATACAACATATGCTAAATTTATTAAACTAAGATAATCTAAAAATAAGAAGTATAACTATAATAAATATGGGAATGATAAAGAAATAATGTACTTAGTTGGTTTTGATGCTAACACCATCTTAGATCTAGAAAAGGAATGAAGTAGAATAGAAGAATATTATGTATAAGTCACCAAATTTGAAATTGAGTTCTTCTAGATTCAAGGACACTAGCATCAACCTTGGGCATTAACATCAATGCTACTATCTGAACTAGATGCACTTGTGTTTTACAAAATACCTACTGGAAAAGGATGTGACCACCTGGATGCTTTTGGGTTTGTCTTCACCTTCACTTTGGTGTATTCATATTTGGGTCATGGACTATCACTCCTCATTCATTCCACACCTAACATTCATACTAAAGAGTATTCAAATAATATTCAATTAGGAAAATCTTCTCTATTTATTATTATTTACATATTAGTCATAGGGAGTACATATATACATGTATGAAGTACTGAAGGAGTATCCTAAGAGCCTAATTTTCCAAGTTACAAACTAGGTCATTATTATACTTGATTTCCACATATTTCACCCTTGTGTACATACAAGCCAACACATTGGGGAAGAACTACATCAGTCTAAGGAACTCTTCAGAGTAATGGATATATAGGCAACACCCATTAATATAGGGGTATTTAGGGTTAGCTTGACACCATGATCCCACTATCCCATTTTTCCCAAGGTCACTATGAAGATGAATAACTAAGGTTTTGCCATTTCATGAGGAGTGACAATCCATGACCCAAATCTAAATGCACTAGAGCAAAGATGAAGACAAACCTAAAATCATCCAAGTGATTACATCCTTTTCATATAGGTATTATATATAGGAAACCTAAGTCTGGTTTAGATAATAGTGTCAATGCTTACTTCTAATGCTGATGCTAGTTTCCATGGCTCCATAGACACTCAATATAGAATTTGGTGACTATTATAAAATCTTCTTCTAGTCTGCTTCCTAACTATTCCAAATCTAAAATTGTGTTAACATCAAATTTAGCTAAGTACATTATTTATTTATCATTTTCATACCTAACATAGTTGTACTTTCTATTTCTAGACTATCTTAGTTTAACAAATTTAGCATATGTTGTATCTGAGTTTATCATTCTATTATCTTATTGTAGATTTTATTATCACCCTTGTGAATTTTTATTTATATATTATTAACCCTATCTACCCAAGTAGGATCCACATCTAAATTAAGGTTAAATAGGTAGCATACCTGACTTGGAGGCATGGACTCGTCTAGGAAATAGGAACAATGACCTTAGGTGAGGAGATAGTTTGATAATGATATTAAGCTATTTGAATAGAGACTAGGAAGATATTATGTAATATTAATGAAAATTTCCAAGTGTCAAACCCATTTATAAGAAAATGGATATGATGAATGGCAGATTAAGGCATAAGTCAATTGGGTTAAGGCTTGGTTAAATTACACATTGTCAAGTGTCTAATACTAAATATGAGGGTATACACTTCTCAGCTCTTGTTACATCTGAAAGATGTGATGTCACATCCCAATTATCCCTAAGCATAATAACCTATTTATTCATGGATTTTTATGGTTGATACTTGACTAACTAATATTTAGTTAAGCTTGATTTCAAATGTTGATTATGGACAGTTATATGTTGCTTATTTTACATGATTGATTAGCTATGGAGTTAGTTGTAACTTTATAATTCATACATGATGATCATGTTTATTATTTCTTATAGTAGTATTTTATGGATTTTTATATGTATATGGATAAATACTTTCATTTTTGTGAGGTGGATGAAATACAAATCCATCCCTTAGAGTGTGATAGAGGGATGGCATCATCAGAGACGGTGATGTAGATGGAGGCTTTAGGGGATGATAGAGGGAAAGTCTAAAAACCTATGCACACACCATGATAATTTAGCACAATTTATATTCATTTATTGATTTAGATAGTTTTATTATGTCTTTGATTGCTAATATACTTCTATTATGATCTTATTTTTTAGTTGATGCTTATGTTGATCTAGTTGAGTGATTACACTTGTGATTGTCATAATTAGTCTATCTCAATTATGATGTTGCTTAATGAATAAGTGAATATATTATTTTTTATAATTACTTAATAATATCTATAGATGTATATGAGTGTCTTCAAAAATTTCTTAATACATTGCTAATGGATATGATGGACTCTATTACCTAGTTTTCTTTGTGTGTTGAGATTGACTGTTATATTTCATGCTTAAAAGGTTAATATTATTGTTTAAAATAATTGAATAACCTAGTAGTGAATCATTAATGAATTTGAAAGTTTCATTTTTTAAATTATATTTGGTATATATCATTGTTTTGATTAAATTTTATTATGTGATTGAAGGTCTAGTTATTGACTTTATACTAGTCGATGTTATCATTTAAAGTTATAATGTTTCATGACCATGGATGGATATTAGAAATTTATAACAATGGACAAATGTGATAATATTTATTCAGTTATTGAAGGTTTTTACTATGTTTTATTAACATTAAATTATATAATGTTTAAAGAATTTTTATAAAGTTGATTACATGGGTATTATAGGAAGTCAATGTGCATGCATAATCTTGAAGGGATTACAATTATTATCATATTGTTTAATTATGGGAAGGTTCAAGATTATGGTTTTTACATGGGTCATTGACTTGAGATAACATGCTATTATGTAATATAATCATAGAGAATAATATTTTTTCATGAGAAAATGATGGAAGAAGTTAGTTTTTGTTAGTTGCTCTTTACATGCATCAATTTGGTCATTATTTTGTTGAAGAATTCGGAGGAATTCATGTGGAAAGAAAGGAACATGGAATAGAATAAAAGGAAAATAAGAGAGGCTTGTATGAGTATGGCTAAACACGATAGAGGAGAAAGAATAAAAGATACTCAAGTTGGGGGTTAGGAGAAATTTATCAATTATTATTTTGAGAACATCTTTAACAGGTTGGTGTTATATTTAAATTCATGAATGATTATATGGATAAATTTTGGTAAATGATTTCATAAGGGTTTTAGTGTTTCATTTTTATGAAATAAATAAATGGGCTAAATGTTCAACCATGTGGATGGCTCAACCATCCACAAAACTAAACATATAACCTAGTAACCCTAAGGTGAATGACTTTAGTTATGAGTTCTTTGAATTAGTATATAATACCTGAATATAAATTATGTATATAAGTTTGTTATAAATTTGAACCTTAGGAAAAATTATTAATAGGGTATAAACTATTTATTTAGTCATGTGAAAAAATTATATCCTATGAAGTCTTTACTCATTATTTTTATATTAAACTGTTTATACCGATATAAACATAAATACTCAGGATTAAGTCTAAAACTAAGCAGGGCATGACTATATTTTATTGGGGGTTTTAGAACATAGAATAATTAATGATAATTTTTAAGCCAACTCTATTATGAATAGCTTTGGATTTATTGAATATTATTTTGGGTTAAGATATTATGCTTGGTTAGGTCATGGTTGTGTATTTTTAGACCTGAAAATTATGTATTAAATCTTTTAAAAACCTTTTTGAGAAAATATAGAACTATAGGTTTTGTTTCATTTATAAAATTTATTTGGGAAAATATACATATACATGGATATGTATATAAAATGTATAGGACTTCATTGACCTATGACATATATACATATTAATGTATATATATTAGTATTCAATTAGATATATGACATATGTTATACATGATTGTGAATCAATTTAAGGTTGAATCATATTATGAGAAGTTGACTAGTTATTTGTTAAGAGAATAAAATATAAATGATACTATTTATATATTAAGATCCTAGAACGACTCAAATTGCCTATAGAATCTTTTGTGAGTATATATAACGTCATAATTAGAGACATGGTTACAAATTTATATAACCATAATTATGTAAGTTTGTATACATTTCATAGGTATATATCAATTACATAATAAAACACATGTTTATGCCTTCAGCTAGGTAGTTTTATGACTGTGAGTTTATGGAGTTTGATTATATTAAAAATTGATTAAACCATGTTTATCAATTAAATACACCTGAGTTTGATTATATGAATGTAAACTTTGTATTAAAAAAATTGAATATTGAGCATAATGATAAGCATATAGCCAAAGTATATTCATTTGACTTATTTTATATTGTGAAAAATAATATATTTGCATACGCTTGAACTTAACTACCTATAGTTGGGTAAGTCCATAAACAGGACTATGTGCTCTTGGGAATAGACTTTCATTTTTATAGAAATATTGTTTACTATAAGATGTGGCTGAGTTGTTTATAAGTTCATGTAAAAATTTAACATTCCAATTAGAGACTATGGGTTAAAAGGATATAAAACATGGTTATGTTTATTTAATTAACATTGTTTATAATATGGAGTTTAATAATTAAGTTTGAATTTTATAGTATATGGGATACTCTAGTTTATGGATGGAAGACTGGTCTAATTAGAGTATAACGTATACAACACATTTTTATACCACCGGTGGACTTAATTAGTTATATACATAGTTGAGTTATATATATATATATATATATATACAGAGAGAGAGAGAGAGAGAGAGAGAGAGAGAGAGAGAGAGAGAGAGAGAGAGAGAGAGAGAGAGAGAGAGAGAGAGAGAGAGAGAGAGAGAGAGAGAGAGAGAGAGAGAGAGAGAGAGAGAGAGAGAGAGAGAGTATGGGTTAGAAGGATATAAAATATGGTTATGTTTATTTAATTAACATTGTTTATAATATGAAGTTTAATAATTAAGTTTAAATTTTATAGTATATGGGATACTCTAGTTTATGGATGGAAGACTGGTCTAATTTGAGTATAACGTATACTACACATTTTTATACCACCGGTTGACTTAATTAGTTATATACATAGTTGAGTTATATATATATATATATATATATATATATATATATATATATATATATATATATAAGATTTGTTTATATCAATACAAATCAAATATATATACCGCATATATATAATGTTTATTAACTAAGTGTGTGTGTGTGTAGAGAGAGAGACACACACACACACACACACACTTAGTTAATAAACATTACATGATAAAAAAAAATAGATATGGGTGTATTTTAGTTATCATGGCTGAGTTAAGGATGTGTTTGATGGTTTTGATATGACAATTTAAATATGAGGTATTTTGGATTGAGTACAAGTCATTTTAAATGTGTTCTATTAGAAAAAGCTTAATAATATACTTTTAGTATGTGAATATTAAGTTGTGATTAATGTTATTAGATAGATGAAATAAAATTTAGAGTTACAAGTTATTAATTAGTAACTTGATGTCTAGATAATCTCCTTACCTAGATGGTATGATTTTAGTGAGGACTATTTATGAAATCTATTTATTAAATATAATAAATTAGATGATTAAGATTAATTGTATTACATTTGATGGACTAAATGTATAATTTAAATATTTCTATACTTTACATATTTTATATCTGATAATAGGGAATATTCTATTTGAATCATTGGTTTTTATATTATTATATAAATAACCAAATATCACATTAATGACCCTAAATAAGTAGTGTGATGGATTTCACTTGCTTAATTAGTGTCATTAATGTAAGATGAGGTGTAATCTGATTGAGTGGTGTGTATGAAACTGACTGATCCTAGAGATAACTAACTATATGAAAATTTTGGCCAAAGTAATGTTTATAGTTAAACATTTTCATTTCAAGTGTTTAATATAGTTCACATGTTTGTATGATATCATGTTATAATGAATTTATTTATGGTATACATCATGTATTAGTTATCTTACATCACATGGGTTCTAGTTTGTCACTTTGTATTCCTACACCCTCATTATCTAGCCATCTATGAATGGAGGCCCATTCCCTTGTTGGGAGATAGTAAAGGGGATTGATGGTCCATGGTTGGTGTGAAAAATAAATTGCATGATGCTCTCCCTCCATGTAATAGTACTACACTAGAGACTACACTTGAGATTACCATTGGATACTTCGAGTTTGTTGAGACTCATGTTCTATGGAACTTTGTACCATTGCATTATTAATATTATTATTGAGACATTTATTATTACTAAAACTATACTTTGTACTCATATTAATAATTATAGAAGTGGTTGTAATGGTGTATCATCCATGGTCAAATTTATAATACTAAAATGTATTAATACAATCTTTATTTGTATATTCAACATTATACCTATTCTTGATTTATTATTGTTACGGTGATCATTAACTAAATAGATTAGTTATTGACCTTTAATAAGGTTAACAAAAAATAATGTATTTAATTAAAAATCACTTTTATAGGTTTCATTGTGATGAGATCATTTAGATGGATTTGTGTTATTAATTTTAAATTTCTTTTTACCCTATTATACTAAAACCTAGTGGGGTTATTACATGTGAGGTATGTAAAATTCATTTTTGGCACATATAGAATTCATAAAATGTCAATAATAAATTGAAAAGGCCCAAAAACCTAAAAAAGACCTTATAAATGGCAACTCTTATAGCTTTGAAACTATTTATAACAGATATAAATGGCCCTAATTTCTTATATTTAGTAAAATAAATAGTTATTTATAAGAATATAAAGGTAAATGTAAATTTATGATTATTTTACTAAATATAATACATATAAAACTACCTTCCCAAAAAAACTATCAATTCTAGATAAATATTTATTTTAAATAGATATATGTTCTCACTTTCAATTTATACCCCTTAAATGTTAGATTTAGATTTAAAATTGGTATATTGATCCCAACAATTTTTCCACACCAATGGAAAACATGCAAATCCATGGAGTTCCCCTCTCTTTTCACACATTTTTAGTTTAGTTATTTATGTTCATATGTAAAATGCTAAATGGATTTTGTCAAGCAAATGTATAGTTTTAAAATATACATATTTTTTATAAAAAATTCATTTACTAATTAATATTTTTTCCAATTAAATGGGTCTTAATGGTAATTAAATACACACATTGAAAAATGTTAATAAAATTGGATTTGTTAGATATTTTGAAATTTTAAATTACATCAACATTCTATAATTTTATGGATATAATATAATAAATAAATGAATTTTTTATTAATTATTTAATGGATCACTTACAAGAAAATGAAACATCATTTATCTGCCAAGGCAAATTTAAATACACACATGTTCAAATTTGCCTTGGCAGACAAAGGATATTTCATTTTTTGTAAGTGCTCAATTAAATTCTTAATAATTTTTTTAAATTATTTTAATAAATATAATTTAAAAAAATATATCATTGAGTCCTCCTCATATCCAAAAAAATATTATGAAAAAAATCATTTTTTTCCTTTTAAAAATACTTGGCAGACACATGCTCACTCTTTATGAAAATATAAGGAGTGATACATTGAAAATGAAAATATTCATCTATTTTTAAATTTAAATATAAAAAATTACCTGTTCATAACGTATATTCGAAATGATATGACTTAAATTTTACCACTATGTTGAAATTATTTATGAAAGATCCTCAAATAAGAAATATAAGTTGAGGTATGCTTCATTTTTTTTATAAAATTTAATTACCAATTGAGAACACACTTTGCACTCATGCATTTTTACTCCATATCTTTATCATTCAAGAGGTTGAACCTCAAGGATATGAATGAAAAATAAGTATCTACACTCATAAATAATTAATGTAGGATCCTAATACTTTTGAGTGAGACTCATCATAGGATCTATTGGCACTCTATTTCTAGTGGCTAATCTATGACCCATTGATTTTCAAGGACATCTACTTCACATCATTGACTTAGAATTCATGTTTTTTCTCTTTCAATTAAGGAGCCTCCTATGCAATATTAGATAATGACTTTACATTAGGACCCTTTTTTATATCACATACACTTTCACATGGATCATGTGTTGCACCAAGCTTAACTGACTCCCCTTCCTACCTATTATTTCATGACTTATGCTATTGAGGCTAATTTAGAACATAACATGTGGTGTAAATATGCATGGGAAGCTTATCATGTCTTTTATATTCCTCACAAGGAATACCATATTATAGCTAGGCAGACATCATCGGACTAATACCATAAAGATACTCTTCATGGTAGAATATATCGAGTCCACTCTCCTAACTGCCTTACTTGGGATGTTCATTTTGACTCAACTCAAGGCAAAGGATCCTTCATATTATGTTTATTCATCTAACTAATGAGTATGTAGATCATAAATACAATACATAATATGACTAGTGTACCAAGGAGAGTGAAGGTTAAGATACTCATGTGAGTGGTAATTGCCTCTAGGCCATTATTTTTTCATGCAAATATTTTCATAAGAATATTTTGTCTCCTTATGTGTGATAAATTCATCTTCCTACCCCTATACTAATATCCCTATGTTTAACAACACTCAATATGTTATTCCTTAAAATCATATGAATTCATTTATGTTAGCATGTATGCATTGGTAAAATGATGATGAGATGATGGTCAAACACTTCACTCACACCCTTCAAGCCACATCCATTGCTTGGTTTCAAAATATGTCATTGTGTTATCTCTCTAGTTTCTATCTTCCCATACATGATTTCATATAGTTATTCAATATCTTTAGATATTTTAATAGAAATATCTAATATCTTACCTCCATGACATAAACCAAAGGTGAGTTTAACTCTGAAACATGTAATCAATTACATTGTCTTGTCTATTCTTTTAGAATAAGGTGTAATGATGATTAAATCTTTGATAAATTTACCCAAACACTAAGGCAAAAGGTTCACCTTGAGGTTCTTTAGATTGATTATACCTCTTATGATGAGGATGTTAATAAGTATATAAATATTAAATTATTTTATGTTCAAAATGGTCTATGGTCTCCTCCTATCCATAATTCATCCTCCTATCATGATCAAATTTTAGTGTTATTAGGAGATTACAAATGATACTTTGAAAGTATTTTTGAATACTTTGTATGTGTGTCAAATGTATGATTAATAGATTTTTTATATTATAAATAATCATATAAATTAATTTTAAAATGGAAGGTTGAATGTTTACTTCAAATTGAATATAATAGGAAGCAAAGAGTCAAGAATCTGAAGAGTCATGTCATATATATATATATATATATATATATATATATATATATATATATATATATATAGTCAAAAAATTTACAAGGATAAGCTCTCTCTGAATTAGTTTTGAGTTTAATATAAGTATTTTTTTACTATATTCTTTAATTTTGTGTATGAGTATTTTATGAACTAATGTCTCCTATCCATCACACTCCCTATAATTGAATATGATTAAGATTCATATAGTTTTTATATTATGTATACTTCTATGTAGAATATGGTAATTTATGCATAGTCATATCTTTGATCACCTATGTTAAGCTAGTTAATGAAATAAATGTGTATTATATCATAAAAAATACTTAATAATTATGAAAAATAAAACCTCTTTTGATTCCTATCAAAAATTGTAAATGACAATAATAAAATGTCCATATGAGGCATTCTAGGTACCACTGATAATAATGGTTTTATTTTTTGGACCACAAAATGCTAAGATAGTTTCCAAGTCAAATAAACCTTAAGGGGCATTTATAATTATGGATATTTAAGTTCATTGAATAATAATTTCTTAGGCTAGGAGTGCGTGCACAATAAATTATCACTAATCATATATATGGTAATATTTATGAAATATTCTAGTGTGAGTTGCCTAACTATTAGTAGCATGGTTATCAAGTCTTGAATACTACTACTTTAGACCTAGAAAAATGAAGCACTTTGTTAGAAAAAATAAAATTTGGAACACTTTTGCAAATTAGATACTAAATTCATGTGTGTGATTGATCATTGGGTGAGAACTACCATTGAAATATATGTTTTTGAATTGTTATTACATGGGTACATTGTGCTAAATACTATAGAAAATGTTTTTATAAGAGGAATAAAGTGGAAAATATTGAATTTGATTCCTATATTATTAAATATGTTATTTGTGGAAAAGGCCATGGTGTTGATTCTAGATAATATAGAGTAATTAGAGATAATATCATGGGTTTGCTAACCATGGGGAGATGAATGAAGGAGATATAAACCAAGGATACTATACTCAATGAAGTAGAAAATGAAAATAAGACCATTCAAAAATAGTAAATCCAAAGATACCAATAATATTGTGGTATTTTAGTGGGAGCTATAACACATATAATATTTTAAGATCACTATGAGTACGAATAGTTAAGGAGCCTAAAAGAGAATAGGTGGAAGTAGACATCAACCGATAGAGACTAAGTGTAGATTTGAGAAGGAGCTTAAGGAAATGGAGGAGAATGGAGAGGCAAAATAGTAAGAGGAGATTGACCTAGAATGGTAATCATATAAAGAGAAAATAAACTTTGTAGAGGGTACAAAAAAGGAGATAAAATAGGTTAGAAATAATTTTAATGAGAAAATTCAACTTCAACATATGTATTTGGAATGGGAAGGGTAGTATTTTTACAATGCATTATTTTAAGAAGGGCCCATGCTAGGTTCAAGGGTGATTTTTATCAACACCCTAGATTTAGTTCATTTAATTCATAGGGATACATTTCATATACTTAGAATAATTTTAGAGACCTATAAGCTAGAAGCATATAAGGATCTAGTAGTAAAAAAATGTTGTATGTTGAATTCATAGAGATTCTAGAAAGATATGAGGGAAATTTATATTCAATACAACATAATATATGTTTAAATTACATAAAATATAATTATAATTATCATATAAATTTCACATGCATTGGTAAAATCATCCAACAAACCAAGTGTAAGTAGTCTACTTATATATATAATGACACTCTATATTTGATATTTAGTAACATTAAAACCATATGACATGTATGCAAAACCATATAAATATTTACTATCATTAAATACAAATTATCAAGCTAAGATCATCCTCACAGATGAGGCCAAGAGCTATGAGCTAATAGGAAAATTTACTGGCCAAGCCTTGGAATTAATTTTTAATAATGGTGGAACTAGTGTAATATTCAATGATGTCAAATTCAAATTGATTTAAAATTTGTGTTAGCAATACCATTCAAAATCTAAAGTAAATCACATAGAAGCTCAAATATTTTATAAGAGTTAACAATCACATATTATTGAAAGCAAGAAAAAGGTGAATTTCTAATTCTACTACATTAACAAGGCTATGTGGTTTGTTGAGGGATTGTAAAGAAAGATTTAGTCTGAGAATTATCATGCCCAATACCAAACCAAAGATAATCCATAATCGATGTGATAAGGGTGGAATAGTTATGAAAGCATGGATATTATCTTTCCAATAATGTAAAAAATAATGAAAAATTAGATGTCATGTTATGCATAAAGGATGAAATTCAAAGGGGAAAGATGTTTAAGCTTTATATCTAGTATATTGAGTGTGAAAAAGAAGGGCACTATCATAATGAATGTGCATGAATCAAATTATAGTTATTCAAGTTATGTCACATATGAGATCATGCCACCTCTAATTTTCATCTCATATAATAATATATGCATCAACCACAAAGTGTGTATTAAAATTTTTGTAAATCCTTGAATCAAGATGATAAGAACTACATGGATCTATAAGATTTGAAAGATGATATTACCAGAAAATGTTTTTGAGGACATTGTGAAAGAACCTGTTATGCCAAAATTGAGTGCAAAATTCCAAGATATTTATAATTCACAACCTCAATTGGGATGTGTCCCTTTATCACCATAGTACCAAAAAATATGGAATCCACTATCTCCATAACATCAAGAAATATGGGTGACACCATCATCTTAATATCAATAAGTATGTGCTCCAATTTTATCTCAAAAAATTTGAGTTAGAAAATACCTTCACAAAAATATCAGTATAATGGGGAACCTACATTCTCTTAGAGAAAAAATGAGGATGTTATAATTAATCACAAGGTTAGGTATCACCATAGAGGTAGTGTTGTTATCAAGATGGATATAAAGGTTGTAGATAGGGGAAAATAAAACCAAAAAAATAATTAATTTATATTTATATGGGGAGATGAGCCATATTACACAAAATTTATCATGTAAAACCCAATGGGAAGCCTACTATGCCTACTACAAAGTCATAATGCAACATAATAAGGAAGATTTCATAATGTTGGAAAAAAAGAGGAAAGAAAACATAGTACACAACATTAATATGGTGAATACCTACCCAGAGGAGAAATATTTTGTATAGGTTTTCACATGAAACCAACACAAACATCAAGGTATTACTCCTCTATATATGCATTCAAAGATCCTAATCAAGATGATATGAGAAGACATGTAACTATAGGTTATGGGGGGAAATATTCTAGTGAATGAAGCATCCCACTTATTAAGGTCAATATAAAATAAGGATACGAATGAAGGACATCCTTCAATAACATAGGGTTAGATGTATGGTCATATTGTGTGAATCATATAACAAGGAGTGGTTATGGATTTGAAAATCTTATTAGAAAAGGAAAAACCTTGCATAATGAGGACATTTCTCAAAATATTTCAAATTCATTGGAAGAACTGTTAGAATGCATAAATAAGTGGTAGTAAAGGATGGATATGATGGTCTAGTATGTAAAGATGAATAATTTGTGTGATATAGTTACACTTATGGATATTAAACTCATAGGGTATGAGGTAACCAATGTTATGTTTGACTTTAGGAGCAATATGAATATTATCCTTAGATATACATTGGAAGCAATTAGAAGGTTAACGTATGCAATGGGAAATGCATCAGATTTATAAATCAATCCTAGCTCGAAGAAGATAAATCCTACTTACACTTCTAATTATGGATACATTAGATATTTAGGGTCATGGCCAAGATGGATATACTAGACCTATCCAAGGGATATCTTACCAAAATAATATCACTAGGGAGGGTTCTAAAGCCTATAGTCAATCAAAACTATGTAATAGCCCTAATTATGTCCTATATTTTCATATTCACTAAACTAATAATAAGTAAATTAAAGTCTAATCTAGTGCTCACCAAAACTTGTGGCATAAAGTGTGGCTAATAAACATTAAAATTAAACATGCATAGAAGACATATACTCATGTCAATGTATATAAAATATTAATACATGGGAGGTAATTACAAATGCATATCTATCTACTCTTACAAAGGAGAAAAATATTTAGAAATACTTACTTTTGAAGATGAACCCACTGAGCCTCAATCTCTCCCTTGGCCAAGGTGATTCATAATAGGTTATTATGGTATGTAAAGACGACAAGGATACATTAGATCTAGGCTACACAACCTATCAATGCATCTAAAAGACTTCTCCATAAAATAAGATTTATATCTCCAAATAAGGTATGAAACCATAATATATGGTCCTCAAGTATAATTATGGACAAGGAGATGCACAATATATCTCTCTTATTCTTATCTTATATTATAAATGACAAAATGGATATGTTTATATAGGTAGATCTAACCCTAGTCCTTTCTAAAAATTTAGGCCAACAAGGTTGACCTAATAGACCTTATATCATTATTGACAAAAAAAAATTAGGTCTTAGTCTAGGTCAGCCAGGGGCCAACCTAGACCCTAAATAATTTTCTCAATTAGAGTACAAGGTCAATGGGTCTAAAAAATGTAATGTAAATAGTCAAAAAAGATTTAGGCAAGGGAAGGGATAATGAAGGTGGAAAATGGCTAGATGAGGGTGTGCTTTAGGAGGAAAATATTAGGGAAATGTTTGTAGGATATGGGTGTGTATATAACAAGTGGTAATAAGGGACAACAATCTTGTAAAACACCAATGGTCTTCCCACCCTTTCATGCACCTCTTAAGGCATGCACTCAGAGAGATTGAGAATTGATGGGTTCTTGCAAGATACAAAACATCATTAATTGATAAAGTTTGAAAATATTATGTGTATACATATGCCACACTCATATCTCATCATGTGTCACATAGGTGCAACATATGATGGTGTTTCAAAAAAAGAACATAACAACACACAATGTTCAATCTCAATAAAATGTAGTAAGGAGCAAATAAGACAAATGAAAGGACAAAATTGAAAAACACATACCTTTCTTTACCTTAGTATTGTAGATAAAGAAGGAGATGTAAAAAATGTGAAGGTGTACAATGTAGGTAACATTAGGTGAACCTATAGAGGTTAGCGAAAAAGACCAAAAAATCATTTTTTTTGAAACATAGACATATAACTTGTCAAAGTATTATATACAATGTCAGGATTCTAGAACATTTTACGATTTGGAAAAATAGCTAGTAGAGACAAAGATATTATTAAAATAAGAAATATAATAGTAAATATTTGAAAGGTAAATAATTCTGAATAGTAACTATAAATAGGGTGAAAAATAATTCATTTGTCATTTTTAATATTTTGAGAATATAGAGATATAAGAGATCTAGTTAGATACCAGAGAGCTATTATGGTGAGGAGATGATAGTTGAGATGGGTAGGACACATAGCACCCACAATGAGTGAAACATAGGTAAGCAAATGAAAATTTCAAATTTTTGAATATTTTAATTTGAAATTGGGTTAATTATAGAAAATTGTTTGGTAAGCAAAATATAATCACTAAAATAAATCCTAGAGTTAAAATGGAGTACTAGGTAGGAAAGAGTTGGACCAATAAATTCCCAAGGCACTTATGGTAAATGGTCAAGAAGTCACCGCTATGCATGAACATAGTCGACTAGGTTAGCTTAGTCTACAAGGTGAGAGAGAACAAAAAGTCTGACTGCATAGTAGTAGGTTGATTTTGTTTGCTAAGAGAGGGGGTTGACTACATAGTAGTGGGCTGAGTTAGTTATTTTGAAATATCCGACGTAGTATTATTGATAAAAGCCAACTATGTAAAACAAGGCTGATATAATACTACAAGGAAAAAAAGTGGCAGACCTAGAATTGTATAAGTTGATTTAGTAGGAATTTGATATGGATGATTTAGTATCCCAAATGAAGCACAAGGTTGATTTAGTATTGAATAAGTAAATTCTATATAAAATGGAAAAACTAAAACAAACCAACTAAATTTTATAAAATTTTAAGATTGTATTTTAATTATTAATGCCATGGAGATCTAATACATCTTTTGTTGTTTGATATTTTGTAGAGACGCTAGAGATATTGGTGATTAATTTATATATTATGGCTACTAGATATATTGGATTGATTGATAGAGATGGATAGAGCATGATTAGTTGTATTAGGCCTAGGAGGTATTATGGAGAAGAAGTGTATCCCATTGAGTGTTGATCTCATTTTCATGTTCCTCGAAGCATAGGAATGGTTGACCAACACTTTTTGATGGGTGGTGTATGGGGATATTGTAGAGGTAGGTATCACACTAGAGGATGTCCATGCATTTCTTAGACTACTGATAGGATGGACATTGGTGATCATAGAGACACCAAATGATCTTAAGGAGAGATGAGCACTAGCTAGGTGGGCAACATGCTTAGATATGATATACCTAGGTTTATAGGTTAATCTTTTTGATGTGTATAGTATGAAAATTATAGACATTCATAAGGTCATGATCATAATTCTGATAACATGAATGTTATGTCACAAGTCAAATGGAAAGGTACCACTATATGTGATAGCCTTGTGCCAATCTATTTTAGATTAAGGGGTGTTATATGATGTTGGGTTTGTTATCTAGGTATAACTCATGTATGATATGTATGGGATGTTGTCTAGAGTGCAGAAGACCATGGGATCATTGGTGTTACTGAGTGCTTAGATATAAGAGAGATTTCATATGTATCAACTAGTTGGTTTTCCCCATATGGTTGATGATAAGTTACCTTGGGTGACTAGATGTTGGTAGGACCAGGTATCATGGGTCATGCCCTATGTGCTAGCTTTTTATATAATCACATGAGGAGAGATCATGTGACATTAATACACACATTACTATTATTTAGCCTAGTTGGGAAACCATGGTGATAGGGTTAGATCAGGTGCAGATCATGGGATACTGTACCTAGTGAGTAGAGTCATAGCTGATGGCAAAATTTCTAGGGTATTTTAGAATCCCACACCCATTAGCTCCTCTATTAGTCCTTAATTATTGGGTACAACATGCTAGATAGCTGAAGGGAAGAGGAGTATCACCAGTTGAGATACCAGTGATCAGGCCATAATGTGTGAGACCATGGATTAATTAAGCATGCTAATAAGTGATCAGAGGAGGAGAATACATGGATATTGATGTAAGGTTTCAATAGGTACCAAAATAAGAACTATAGAATGAGAAATAATTACCACCTCAACCACACCATAGAGCACCATCAGTGAGAGCGAGCATAGATGAGGGTAGTTACATAAGATGACCCAATAGCCAATCCAAGATAGAGTTGGTTAATAGAGGCATGTCTCATAAGAGGGTTATGGTATGCATGAGTGGTGACTCTTAGCTTCACATTTTTATGGAGGTGATTGACAAAGGAGGTGCTCTAGGGATGATCATATGGAGAGACCATGCTTGATGGGAAAGCAAACAAGGAAACGGTGGTTAGTGACACCAAAAATGGTGAGAAATGTTATAATTTTAAGTTTTGAGATAACATACTAGTTACATGTGATTATAGTAGATAAATATATTGATTTTGATGTGTGTGTGTGTGTGTGTGTGTGTGTGTGTGTGTGTGTGTGTGTGTGTGTGTGTGTGTGTGTGTGTGTGTGTGATCTACTATCTATTTAGTATGGATATTATATAACCTATGACTGAGGAGGTCAGATGGGGATCTTTGGTCATAGTTGTGTATCATGACATTTTAGATAGGGTGCTCGTACCATACGACCCCACTACATTGGATGATCATATGGTACTATCTACCCTAGCTCAAGTAGGATGGTTTAGACTAGTGGGAGAGGTCATAAGGTAGTTTTAGATGTGTGGGGATGGACTAAAGCCACTGGTAGGGGTGGGAGAGGGAGATGCACAAGCCTAGAAGGCCTTGGCTCAAGAGAGGGAAACACACATGGTTACCATGGTCCAACTTGGATAGATACAGGCCCAAGTGGCCAACCTATAGGGATAGATTGTAGGATTGAGATCATATACTACCTCATTATAGCATACCATATATATGGGATAGTCCCAGACATCTATGGTTAGTGTGGCTAGGCCATAGGATACGCATGATGGAGCTTAGCCATAGAGCTAGAATTATGTATTTTGTATTTTATAAAACACATGATATATATAGATATTGATTTTGACAATTGGATTTTATCTCATGATTTTTATATGGTTGTGGTTATTGATGCATGGATATATTTATTTCTAGCACATGTACTTTTCTTGTATATGTTATGAGAAATATATGTGGAGTGTTTTATTTTATAGTATATATGATACACATACATGGTTTAAAAATAAAATTGCACAAATGATGTGTAAAACTATAATTAATCATAAACAAATGCACTACAAATTATATCATTATGAGAAATGTGTAATAAAAAAAGATGACTAAGTATACTAAACCAAAGTTGATAAAAATGATAACAAAATATTTTAAAACCATGTAAAAGATGTGTACCAAATTAAAATAAGGAAAATCACACTATATTACATTGGGAAGTATGAAAATAATGTAATAAAATATAAGGCACATAAAATATCAAATTGTATAAAAACAAAACAATTAATTCAATCAATCATACTAAATCACATTGGGAAGTATAAAAGAGAAATAAAATTGGAAAAAAGAACTTAAATTGATCACACTAATTCAAGCTAGGAAGTATGAAAAATTTAAGAAAAATGGTTGTATTATTACATGTGATTATAAAATAAAAAGATAAAATTAAAAAATCAAATGGATTAGGCATAAAACATGCTATATCAGTATGGGAAGCATGTTCATGACATGTAACTCATGATCAATCATGACTTATCTCAAATTTGACACATGTAATTTCATTGTGACTTAGGTATTGGAAAATTTAGTGATGAAGGATAGGTCCTATCCATGGTATTATGCTTCAAATCACAAATGAAACACCAATGATGTGGTAAATAACAAGAAATATATGTTAAAGGGGATGTTTGGAATGGTAATTGTGAGGAAGGCCTAGTCCTATCCAAGGTCTTACACTGCAACTCATAAATGCAATCCCTGGGGGGATTGATTAGTGAAAAAAATAATATTTCTCAAGGTGAATATTAGTATTGTGGGAAATGAAAGATGGAATGTAAAAATCACAACATAGGTGTCTATGATAAGACCTTACAAAACATGAGGCATACTAAAGACATATAAAGACACTAAGTGACTAGTGACCATCAATATACAAAGAATACCCATTCATAGTAAGCACAAAGATATATAGGAGAATAAGTGAGATAATAAGATTAAATAATTTTGGTTCTTTTAATAAGGAAATTAAAATAGACTTAAATTACCCCAACATATTCCCCATTCCTGATGACCTCTTATAAAGCCATCGGTCTATTGTGAAGATTGGGTACTTGTGTGAAAAAGTAGGTAGCACTATAAGATTTTTTAATTCTCCCTTCCCAATCTACTATCCTACCTCATGAAAATAGACCTTTAATCAATCACAAGGCCAATTTTGGAGTTTGAGCTTTGATTAAAAAAATGATATTGCTTTGAATCACATCTTTTAGTGTGATTTGACTTTTGGAATTATTAATGTTGCCTTTTGTATCATTTCCTTTTGTTAAAATGATTTGGCTTTTAAATTTTTATAAATTTTGAGATTTCTCCTCCATATGGACTTGGAATAACCAATCATGAGAGATAAAGTGATACACTTGAATGATATTTAGACTTTGGATAAAAGAATCTAAGTATTGAAAGACATTACTAACTAAAAAACTTAGGCTTACCTATGAACCAACATGTTATCTCAAGTTTCAACCATGTGTATGCTTAGTTTGTTAAAGGAAATAAAGGGAATAAAGGGATATATAATATGGACTAGTAAAATAAGATTATAATGAGATGACTTGTTTGTAAAATGATCACATGGTAAAGAAAGAATGACTAATGAAAGCAAGGTTTGTATAACCAAGTCACAATAATGATCATCCATGTTATAAAGATAAGGTAGAAAATAATAAAGAGAAGGAGACAAGACATCCATAACAAAATAAATTAACTTATAGAAAAAACATATAATTATGAAAACAATCCATAAGAGAACATAAGGAAATAAATGACATTATAGACAACATGTAGTGTGAAATATAAATAACCATGTAAGATAGATAATACTTTGACACAATGTCAAATCATATAAAATAGATAAATGTAAATTTGGAGCACACATCCAATCCAAAATGAGAAAATAAATGAAGTAACACCATGTTGTGTTCATAAATACTGGTAGATTTATCCATAACATTAGATAAATCTCTATGAAGTTGGATTCTAACTATAGTGAGGATCTCATCAATCTTATAAAAAATTTGGGAAAAGACCTCTCATTAAATCTCCTTGACATAAAATGTAGGCATCCCTAAAGGATCATGTTCATGAGGGCCATCATGTATGGGATACTTAACAAAAGGAATATGAGTAGAATCTATGGGAAGTTAAGGAGTCACCAGTGGAAAAGAAACCATAGGTGAAAGAAGATCCATGGGTGGAGGAACCATGGATAGAGAAACTATAGGTCGAGAAGGGACCATAGGTGGGAGAACCATGGGGGAAGAAGGGGGGGCCTTATTTTATGGGTGACCTATGGGAGGAGGGATAATAGGTGTAATAATGATCATAAGGTGATCTTGGAGATGTTAATAAAGGATGATGTAATGATCAATGTGATGGGTATTACATTGGTTCCATAGACAATATACTTCTCCATATTTAGGAATATACTCAAGTAATACCTTTTGGGGAAATATATCCTTATTTGTAGGTTGAGGAAGAGTAGGATGTAAGGTGTCTATATATTTTAAAATCTTTTGATAATGAGTAGAGGAAAGATTAGCTATGCCATGGAAGCAACAAATATGCTTGTTAGTATACTTTATGGGTGCACTAATAAAAGGAGTGGAATTAAAAGTAGGGAAGGCTAGTATAATTTATAATATCTATTCTAATGATCAATAAATCTATGAATATCATAGTATGGATGATCGACCCTTTGGGTGAGTAAAAGAGAAAATTACAATAAAAGGAGCAAACCATCATCAATGGAAGGTGGGGTTGGTAGAGAGACTAGATGATGCTCAATTGAAGGAGAAATAGTTTCAGAAGTAGGAAGAGACTAAGTGAGAGGGAGAGTGGTAATAATATATATACTAGGCTAAACTAAGGGAGGGGTAGGATTTATATAGGGTTGAAGGATATTAGCAAGAATCTTAAGGGAAAGCTGGATATAGGGGTCATGGTATCTATCAAAGTGATAGGGACTAGTCATATCATGATCCATAATCATGCTCCTAAGAGGTTATTAAAAAACTAGAGGTGTGTGCACCATCTCTATCCTATGAACAAGAGGAATAATGCTAAAATTAGGAACTATATAAGATATAATTTGATAAGATAAATGGATAAAATGAAACAAAGAAGAACAATAATAAATGATCTATGCATCTTGATCTTAAACAAAACCTTCTATAAATGGGTCATCTAAGGTATAACCATTTTGATATTTGGGTGTGTGAATATTAATTATGCAAGTAAGAATGACATTATCATTGGATGTGGTGTGATGAATAAATTGTTGAGTCTTAGTTAAGACTACAAGTATATTGTCATTGGGTGGTTGATGGGAACATAACTTCAAAGAAGGTGGAAGTTGGGAAATGAGATGATGAGGGAGATTATAAGTTTTTATATTGAGTTTGATTGCATTAGGTTCATTTTCATCATAATCTAAGATATTAAGTGGTATATTCTTGATGTGTTTAGGGTGACCATGGTAACCTTGCATTAGGTTGATATAGAAATTAAACCATTAAGATTATTGAAATAGAACACTCAGTAGAGTTTAAAGGGTTGGAATTTTGAATATACCACAGTCTTGGAATTATGAAAAATTTCAAGGGTTAGTGTCACCTTATATCTTATATATTGTACTATTGTGAGGGACTTTGATGCATTGACAAGCATAAGAGGAAAAAAACCTCATTCAATGAGTCCAAGTCTTGCCAAGCAAGATATTATAGTAGAGAGGAAATTTTAAGATCATAACCTTCACTCGAATAGTGATAGGTGAGATCGTGATAAGGAGCACACACAACCTAAGGGAGTCATTTTTCGTTGGTCATATCCTTGACACATGTTGTGTGTAGAGTTAATATTAAATTCATAGTATCCAAGGGTTTTAATAAAGTCAAAAGAGGTAACAAAAATACCTAAAACCTCATTAATAAAGGCATGATTGACTTGGATGTCACCTATTTAAATGCTTATAAAGAGGGGAGGATCATCTACATGAAGTAGAATATCATATAGAATCATAGAAGTAATGGGAAATTTGAGAGAGAGTGAAGTGTCCATTTTTTGTCAATGTGTATAGACATATCTTCATACTATCTTAAAATGCTATTTTCTAACCTAGATAAGGTAGCTTCACATCCTATTAGGGGAGGATGAGGGATTTTCATTTTGAATAGGACTTGCATAAGGTGATCACGATGATGCAAAGAGGTCCACATGATTTTGAGAAATGGAATTTAAGATGGGAGATTAGTAAGCTATGTGATAAGATCCCATTTATCATAACCCATGAGGGGACTATTGGATAAAGGTGTATAGCATTGGAGGAGGTCCTTGGAAGGATGAGTAGAAGTGCATGTAAATTTGTGTTGATATGATGCATGAATTTTAATTGGGAAACAAGTTAGTGGATTATCATGGAAATATGAGATAGTTGATTTAGGTTTATGTTGTGATAGAATTAAATAAGTGGTATTAAAAGGTTGAGTATCCTTAGTGATGGTTAAGAGGTTAGATAATTTGTAGAAATGGTATGAGAGGTGTTATATAATGGAGGTGTTTGAATTGGTTCATCAAAAGAGATAAGGTCTTCTTGCCTCAACTCTATTAGGTGAGTTGGGGAAGAATCTTGGATAGCATGGAAAGTGTGATATGATTATTGAGTGTAGGTGGGATGAAAATTAATAAAGGCAAATACCCTTCACATATTAGTCATGTTGACCACATTCTCTTTGAGAGTTGGGTATATATGACTACCAACGTTATTTATGGAAGGAGTAGGTTTATCATTATTATCTTGGTGATTTAGAAGAGGGTCTTTGTAGATGGCTACATGAGCATTATCTTGGTTCAAATATTGAGTTTTGATTTTTTTTTTGAGCTTTACATGTCATAGTATTTTTAATGTTTAAAAATGAGATAATCATGGTTAAATTTGGGACCAAGGAGTAAATCCATAGCTAAGTTATGTAATTTATTATAAGTCTCATGAGAATGAACCCAACTAACATGAAACAAACAAAATTTATTTAGATCGTACCATGATGTCATAGGGTGAGTGGGATCAAGATCTCATTAAAGATGCCATGGTAGAAATTTTTGAAGTTCCACTAAGGATAAATACTTATGAATATTGATGTTACTTGTTGGATAAAATTGAGGATTAGGGATGTGGTTTATAGGGGAAGCTTGTTTTAGATCATGGTCAAGAGCAATAGCTTGAATATTATGAATGATATCATAATAATATGTGAAACCATCATTAGTAGCATGATGTTTTTAATTTTTTATGAGCATGTGAGTGCCCATAAGAGGTTGGGATGGCTCAAATTAATGCATGAATAAATATTGGTGGTTGTCTTGGTCAATAGCCTCTTTTAAAGTTTGTGGAGAGAATTTAGACTTGATATTTCAACTTAGGATACAAAGAATTGGTGAATAGATAAAAGAGGTTATCATCTACCATGTTATATTCACATTTGTTAGATAAGTTCTTCCACAATTTGATGAAATCTTGTGTGGTTTCCATCTCAAGTTGCATGCAATTAATAAAATGAGTCAATGTATGTTCAAGGAGGTATTTAGTTTGAAATTCTTGTACTAAACCATTAAATAGATATTCCAAACTAGTGATGGAATTATATTTGATTTTGTTATACCAATCTAAATCATATCTAGAGAGTGTTTTTTCTAAGAGTTTGGTAGCAGTAAAAGTGTTTAACTCGACCCAATCTTTGTATAGATTTCTAAATGTTTTTAAGTGTAGGGCAGGATTAGTTGACCCATTATAGATAATGATAGGGGTGATACCTCATATATCTATTTTATAAATTTGAGGTGTAAGAGGTTAGTTTTGAAGGTGTTTAATTATTTTGTTAATAAGAAGAGGTTGAGGGATAAGATTGCCATGGGAATCCCTAATGGGGGGTGGGGGGAATTTTGGTTGTGCACTCCCCATGGAACTTGTTGATGGTGATTTTGGATATGAATAAGGTGATTTTTAATTTCAATCATTTGGTTTGAATTATTATCTTGGAAAACATTAATTTGATTAAGAGTTTGCAACAAAATTTGATAGGTTTGAGTGGTATTATTCACTACATGTGAAGCATTAGCATTGGTGTTAGTGGTTTGGGTACCACTATCAGTACTTGCATGCATGTTATTAGTAGTGTGAGAGGAATTATTATAAAAGGGAGGTACTAGTAGCATTATTTAATTATGTTTCAAAAGATTCACTAATAAAAGGATTAAAATAAGAATCACTAGCGGCATGATTACTCTGGGTAGTCAACGATGCACTAGTGAAGGGATTGAGAAGAGTGGGTCTTGGAAAAGGTCCACTATATGTGGAACCTACCATGTTAGTAGACATACTTAGCATGGAGGTGGAGTAAATTAAGGAAGAATAGGTCATGGTATGAGAAGGGGTCAAAATATAAGGAAGAGGTTGAGAGGCAAAGAAGTTATTGGTCCAAAATATGTGTGAGAATGTGGGGGAAGGTGAATGGGGTTATTTTATTTTACCACTTATCATAAGGTGATAAATAGTATAAGGGTTTTTTCCTTAGTGTTGAAGAAAAACATTAATGAAGAAAAACATTTTTGGAGTATACTCTAATTTAGGCTGATCTTCTAAGGATAAAAGAGGGTTGTGAATTGAAGATGCATGAGGAAGAGTCCCATAGTTTTTAATGTGAGTGGCCACTTGCACATTACTTTCATCTATAGTAGGATCCATAATATGTTAATGGGAAAACCTAGTAGGGTTGGTAAATCTCATCATATCCATTGAGTTTAACTTTGCATTGTCCTCAAATAGGGAGTTCATGATGAGAGAGAAGGTTAAGAAGGATAAAGATGATGTAAAAAATAAAGTCAAAAAAAAGGATATAAAGTCATGTAGGTTGACTGAGTATAGTAACCTAATAGGTAGATAATAATACAAAGTTATTCAGGTTAAATTGGTATTGCAAATAGGGAGATAAAATAGACTGATAAGGATACACAATCATGTAGGTCAACTGTGTACTACTAGACAAATAACTAAAAAAGGTATAAATAGGAAAACACGATTGTATAGATTGACTATGTATTGTTGGCAAGAGGAAAAATAAAGTTTGTAAGAGACTATATCAACTAGAACATTAGTGTTCTTAAATAGGGAAAATTTTCATAAGTGAAACAAGAATGAAATTAGACACAAATAATTGGATCAATGTGAGTGATCCAATTGGGTTATACAACAAAAAACATTACACCAATGCTAGTAATGCAAGTTTTTGAAATATAACACGCATTGATCAGAGAGCAAACAATCAACTAAAAATTAAATTTTAGCTAAGCGGTCATCCTAAGTGTTGATTTAAATGTGATTAGAGAGTTGGCTAAAATAAGAAACTAAAAAATCAATCTACGAATGGTTTTAGGATGTTTAAGATGGAAAGGTTATGTGTTGGTAATGATATTGGCTTGGTACTGGAGCCTACCCCCTCACTTTTAAATATTGTAGTGATAAGTATGTCAGGTGATTTGCCAATATATACCATTAACCACGTATTTATACTTAGCTAAATAACTAAGTAAGCTTCCCCCTTGGTGATGAAATCCTAGTAGGTAGGCCTTGGGAAGATAAAATGTTTAAATGCATTTTGAATGTTATGTGATTTGGTAGTGTGTGCAAAAAATTAAAATAGTGTAACTAGAATGGTAATTTTAAAAACCACCTATTTAAAATATTTGAGTTATTCTAAGTATCCAAACAAAGGAAAATTAAATGTGAATTAATTACTAGCAAATAGTTGTTAATTCATTGATTAAGAATAGTACATATTAAGTTTAGGCGACACTATATGCAAATAGTAAAAAACAAAGTTGAATGGGTTGATACTATTTTTTAAAAGTAAGGTATTTAAGAATATATTTGAATAGGTCTACCATGTCTCTTAGATATAAGTCACACTACAAAACTATGTCAACTAGGTTGACCTAGTTGGCTATAGGGTTGCAATTTTAAAGATGACTAACTTGTGAAAAATAGAACTAAAGAAAGTACTAAAATGATAGGGGAAAGAGAGGAACCTTGGTGGGATTTAAGAAGGTTAAGATTATAAATTTATTATTGAAATTCCTTAATTGTTTCTTTAAAATTATACAAACTAGGTCAACTAGTTTGACCAAGTTCTATAGAACCCTATATGATGAAGAAGAACAAAAAATAAGGTCGACCTATTCAATAGTGTTTATTAACATGTATGTTGGTAGATATAATTAGAAGATAAAGTTGACCTATTTGATAGTGTATTTTAATTTGGGACTAAATAAGGGTACTATTTTGACCTATTTGATCTAGTAACCTATAGTTGATGAAGACATACACAGACAGAATAGAGTCATTTTGAAGTGACTATGTGTTAAACCTATGCATAAAGAGTTAAAACTATACCAACTAGTTTGATAAAATATTATGAATATGGAAAAATATAATAATATTATAAAAATTATAGTGTGAAATAAAACTTTCAAGGGTTATATTCACATTGTGTTCACCAAAATGTATGTAATGGGAAATGCAACAGGTTTATAAATCAATCCTAGATGAAAGAAAATAAATCCTACTTACACTTTTGATTGTGGATACATTAAATATTTAGGGTCATGACCAAAATAGATCTTATATACCTATCCAAGGGATCTATTACCATAATTATATCACTATGGAGGGTTTCAAAGCCTCTAGTCAATCAAAACTATGTAATAACCCTAACTAGGTCCTATGGTTTCATATTCACTAAACTAATAACAAGTAAAGTAAAGTCTAATGTAGTACAAACCAAATCTTGTGGCAGAAAGTGGGGGTAAAAAACATTAAAATTAAACATGCATAAAATACATACACTCATGTCAATGTATATGAAATCCTAATGCATGGGAGAGAAGTACAAATGTATGTCTATCTACTCTTACAAAGGAAAAAAAAAGTTAGGAATACTTACCTTTGAAGATGAACCCATCAATCCTTAATGTCTCCTTTGGCCAAGGTGATTTGCAAGAGGTTGTTATGGTATGTGAGGATGACAAGGATAAATCATCTCTAGGCTACACAACCTATCAATGTATCCAAAAGACTTTTCCATAAGAAAGATCCATATCTCCAAAGAAAGTATGAAACCCTACGTTATGTTCCTCAAGTAGAATGGTGGATACGCAAATGCAAAATATAGATCTCTTCTTCTTATATTATCTTAAAATGAAAAAATGTATGTGTTTATATAGGTGGATCTAACCCTAGTCCTCTCTAAAATTTTAGGCTAACAAGGTTGACCCAATTAACCTTGTGTCATCATTGACAAAAATAGATTAGGTCTAGGTATAGGTTAGCCAGGGGCCAACCTAGACCCTAAATAAGTTTTATAAATTAGATTACAAGGTTGATGGGGTCAAAAATGTAATATAAACTGTCAAAAGGGATTTTGGGCTAGGGAAGGGCTAATGAAGGTGGAAAATGACTAGAGGAGGGTGTAAAATAGGAGGCAAATATTTGGGAAATGTTTTTAGGAGATGGGTGTGTAGATATCAAGTGGTAATAAGGGACAACAATCTTTTTAAGCATTAATGGTTTACCCACCCCTTTCCTGGTGCACCCCTTAAATCATGCACTCAAA